>HG992153.1:11992101-12592101 GCA_905220505.1 Laothoe populi
TGGATGTACTGGTTACACCTGTGTCTACCCCTTCGGAGATTATGGTCGTGAGTGTATATGTATGTATGTACTTTGAGTAAAGTTTTTGGTTAAGGAGAGATTAATGCGTTCAGCAGATATGACGTAGGTCGGACAGATAACGTCAGTTACATATTTTAATTGAATAACCTATATTTTATATGTACACTACAATACTTTTTACCATGAGGCTATTACGTGAAATTGAAGCAATTCCAGAAAAACGATACAGATTATGTTATTTACAGCCTTGGTAGCGGAGCGGACGAGTAGTCTGTGAAAAGATTGTCTACGGGTTTGAGTTCTGCACTAAGTCAAATGTCAGTGTGATGATACACATTTCTTTCCGAGTCCGGGTGACATAGATTAAGGCTGACAAAGAAGCAAGGTTTGTTATCTCATGTGATATAAATGGTCTGCGGCAACCATAAACACATACGGAGCACTAGGACTCGTTGGTGAAAACAAAGCGGATTGAAAGGAGTCTTGAGATTGCAAATTTTACTGCTCATACAGAACACAACAGAGTATCACTAACGTTTTGGATAGACAGCAGTACAATCCTATGATGCTTCATTTATACTGCAGACAAAACCACCTACAGAATGGCCCTACCATTTCTAATTACGTGTCTATATAGTATAAATTGCATTATCTTTACTTAATATTTTTTATATGAAAGACTTTAAATATTCTTGAGCCCATGGACACGATAGAGAAGACATTAAAGCACTGTGAGGGCGGACAGTCACGGCGGGGCGAGGGTGGCCGACGGGTTCTGCCGCATGACTTTATAACGTCCGGGAGCGCGGCCATCGACCTGCCCAATCTCCGCCGCATTAGCATAGCGAGCAATATTCCGTGTCTAGCCAATCCCTTGTGTGCGACTACGTATAGATACAGACACACTACCACGCACCAACAACTCACTTTAAAAACGTTGCACAAACATTTCTTCTACAATTTAAACTCTACTCTACTCACATATTACCCACCGTTGTAGTGTGGATGAGTATTCTTCCATTGGTAACGCCGCTGTATGACATGTGCATAAGTGTGCGTAGTTGCGCTAGAGTCGTCGCAAAGCAGTTTTATACGTGTTTGTGTCTACATGCTGATAGATTAAATACCAGCTCACAATAATATTTTTCCTATGCGTCTACTCTATCAGTCTGTATTGTGATAAATAGTAGGAGTTAATGTGTTTCATGGTCATATTTTGTTTATTCTGAAACTATAATAATATTTAGTGTATAATAATAAGTTATGCATAAACACATGTAACGATTATTATTATGACAAGCCAAGTATAATATAATCACATTCGCACGGTTCAAATTTTGCACGCACGTTGATGTCTTTTATTGCAAGGAAGCAATAATTTGCGAATTGTTAAATATTGAAAATAATAGTTTCTTATATACACTACCCCATGTTTATATATAAGCAAAATTTGTTTAATTATAATCCATACTTAATATCTAATACAATCGAGGAACTAAAAATTATATAGCTACATCTACAAATGTCGGTCACATAATAAAAAAGAGATTCTTGAAATAATCGTTATTTTAGCCTTCCTTTATTGTTTGTCATTGATGTACACACATTAACTACAGATGTGTGCACATTTGTTGTATATTTGTGGGACATGTGTGTGCGAGTGTGGGAGAGCGCGGAATGCGGCGACGCGCCGCTGATATAATTTTGGGTACGTAGCCGCTTTTGATAAAAAGATCAAGTTCAAAGGGGCACATCACACTAGTTATATGTGTTATAGAGAAAAGTTTGTTGACAAGGAAAAACAAAAGTTATAGATTTTACGCGTCATTTGTGACTTTCTCATTTAAGTATAGAACTAAATCATTATATGTGCAAATTTGTATTATCCACTTTGTTTATCTAATAATTATAATCAAAGCTTAGGAGGATAAATAAATAGATATGTGAATTTAATATTAATTACTAAAAGAGACCAGTCTCTATAACAAGAACTAATTATCTGTTTACAGCACACATAATCGACTTCGGTAGTCGGACAATTGTCACAATAGCGCTTTGTGATGTCAAAAATTAAAAAAAAGATTTTGCATCTATTTGCATACAGAGTCAATGGACAGTGAATGGCACTTGTTTTCGCAGTTCAGACCATCTCGCTTTGTGAAACCGCTTCGCTCAACCCTCCATCACAACAACGGATCCTTTTCGTACCTGCGAAGTCATTTTTTACACTCATCATAAAACTAGTCATTGCGTAATTTTTCGCTTTGTGTAAACCCTTTCCGTTTGTTTTTATTATACCCCTTTATTTAGCAATGTCGGCATCTTTGCGGAGTCTGGCGGAGTTCTGCAACATTTGAGCCGGGTCGTAAAATAATAAAAATTGCGCTATTATCTGCACAAAACTTGCGCAAAGGGTTTAATGTTGCGGCTTAGGGTTTCTCTTCTCTTCGTAGTTATTTGACGTGTATAACGGTAAACATTTTGAAGACATTTCTACTAGTATAATGTAATGGAGGCGCATTATACGAGATAAGTGAAATGTTTTCACGCGATCAATATTTATCATGCATAGAGCGCCCAACAGTTGAAACATTTCGGTAAATGGAACCTAAACGTAAAAGCTTTTGTGACATAATATTATAATGTATTCGTAATAAGCAGATACTGGAGCTACAAAATGACTGGTAACGTTTTGAAATTTTAATCGGAAAGTGGGTTGAAATACTCTATGCCACTGGTGCGCGTCTACCATTTGTTTACATTACAATTTGACTTTAGATAAATATGTGTAGCTTGTTACGTATCGACCTATCCATATATTAAAGAGTTATTCTTCATATTCTCAAAGTTATATGTCTGTATGATTTTAAAATCATTTTGTAATAAGGATGTGACTCGAAAGTGCATATACCATTTAGCATCAGTCGATAGTTTTGATACTCGGGTTTGAATATTAGGTAGACTTTAAACCTTAAGTCCCCGTTTGTCTGAAGTGTCTCAACATATATAATAAATATAATAATACTAGTATTATAGTACAGGGCTAACCCTGTATTGAATATTAGACCCACTGCTGGGCACGGGCCTCCTCTACTAATGAGAGGGGTTAGGCCTTAGTCCACCACGCTGGCTTCTCATACCTTCGAAAAACTCTCAGATATGCAGGTTTCCTCACGATGTTTTCCTTCACCGTTAAAGCAAGCGATAATTAACATTTTAATACACACATAACTTTAGAAAAGTCAGAGGTGTATGCCACTTGGGTTTCGAACCTACGACATTCGTCTTGACAGTCCGTACCGCAACCAACTAGGCTATCGCTGCTTTATGCTACATATGTTAATTTGTTATTAGTACTAAATTAACTAACAAACGTAATGGTTGTTATAAAAAAGTGTGTGCACACAAGAAGATATATAAAAAAAACAAAAATGAGTCCAAAAATATCTGTTAGTTACACTTTCTACTAATAAGGCTTACTGTGAAACGTAAAGGCAAATATGATTTCTTGTCTTGTCTTTCTTAATACATTAAGGTACTAGTTACAATTTTTTTTTACTAATATAGGTAAAACTTGAATATAGATATCGCTTCACACTATACTATCAACTAACTTCATAGTGTTATTAATACCATATTACAGTGCGGGCGCATCTTAAATATTCAATCTCATATTTTTTCTGTAACGCGCCAAAAGATGTATAACTTGAAAAATTATACGAAACAAATAAATGAAAAATATAGCCATACTTACATGATGGTCAACCAACATACATAATGATGGTCGAATTTCGTACAAGACCTAGATGGTCAATTATACATAAAATAACTATTCTGTCGTATATTAACTGTTGTGGATAGTACACATGTATGGTTTTGTTATAAAGCGTAATGTGGAATCGTTAATGACTTCAAGATATGTTAATTCCTATTAAAATTTTACAATATTGAGTATTGTATTATTGGTAGATGCTGTATAGAGCAAGTTAGTGTGGTATATGATAGAGTCAGGTAATATCAATCACAGTTTATTTCTTTACTCTTGTTCTCTATTTAGCTTGTATATTTCAATAAAATGTATCATTGTATAAATTATCAGTACAAATCAAAGTGCCTTTTCAGTAGTTATAGTCATATTTCCTAAAAATAATCATCCGTTTAATACAAACATTTAAAAAAATACTGAATCCGTAATGTTGTCAAATGTCATCGGGCACACTTACTTACGAACAGTATTTTTATATAGAGAGATATCGTTCATGCTATATAACCATAGTAGGTATCCACATTACGATTAGGTTATTGATGAACACAATACTTTTAAAAATACCGAAACCTCACAATAGTTGTGTTTTTAAAGAGTTTACTTATTTGTTTTCACTGCATTCAAAAATCCTTTACAGAGATCGCTAATTCTTGACGCAGTTTAACAAAAGACCTAACTGTTTCAGAGAAATAAAACTTTCTAAAAGTTATACATACCCGTACAAAGGTGCCGACGTTTAATATGATTGTTTTCAAAGGTTCCGCTTTATGGCATCCCAAACCTTTCGCTGACCATCGTATGTTTGCGCAAATTTTTCTATCTCTTATCACTTGTATTTCCTTCGTTTTTTAACAAAAAAGCTTTGTTATCGGAATAATGTGGGCTATTCTATTCAAAGCAGTTTTTACCTAGAATACGTAAATGAACTATTTTGCATTTGCAAAAAATACTAATCTAAGGTGAATACATGTTGTCCTATTGTTTGTCTTTTGTTTAAACGCATTGGTGTAGGGACAGCAATATGTAGAATAGTTATTATAGATCTTTGTACTGATACAACTAAATAGATACCGAACAAAGAGACTACCCGAGCCATGCCAATCAGATACGTACAAACATGTATAAATTGTTCAAGTCCATTACGCCATTACAGTAAAATTCGTAAAGGCACCATAAATTGTAGAGTGGGCATCGAAAAACGTTTTACTGTTTGACATGGTCGAACCAAATGACAAAAGTCAATCTACACATCAATCGCCAAACATTGGAAATTCGGGAGGCAGCACGCAACTCCTCAATAATGCAGGAAATATCGATGTGGGCCATCACCACCTCGCCACCTAGCCACCTAGCCACCTAGCCACCACTGGCATACGCGGAGTGCGTGTACGTGGACACATCCCCATTCGTCTACTTATTGTCTACCTACAATACTGGAAATGTAATTGCCTCGCAGAATATTTCATTTCATTTTTAACATACGAGTATATACATAAGTTCAAACCCAAAATCCCAACCCCGTGCAATTCATGGGTGATTTTTAAAATCGAAAATTGAAATAATTATGTTTTGTATACCCGACTCTTGATTGAAATCTAGAGAAACTCACTGGTATCTCATTAAATCAGCGAGGCTATACATAAAATATTATTGAAACAATAATAATCTTAAGTTTTTAAGTTAAGTTTAACTTATTTTTTTATCCTACATGAAAACGACTAATGTAACCATATTTGTTAGTGTGTTCATTTGTTTATGTAGGATTACAGCATACACACTAACATATTGATTTAAATAAAAAAGTCTGTATTTATTAAAAAGAGAATATATCAAGTAGACTGGCTTATTGTTTAACGGCATATTATGAGCTTTTGTCAGAGTTTTATTAAATACTTGTATTTTGGAGCTGTCAATGCTGGAGTTTCATAAGACCTGAGTGACGGATGCAATGATGCTTTGATATCAATGCCATGAAGGTACCAGTATATTCATACCAGGTGGCTCTACCGTTGTAAGTGGTAGTGGCGATGGTGATGTGATGGCTTTTTTTTAGTCCCTCGATAGGCAGACGGTAAGTAGTCAGCGCTGCCTATAGACTTCTGCAATGCCAGGGCACGGCAAAGCCGTTGCCTACCGTAAAATACAGCATGAATGCGTGGACCGTTCCGGGATAGTATCACTGCCTCACTGAAAACTACAGTGAAGTAACAGCTAGCTATTGCGTTTCGTAGGATGAAAGAGATTTCAATCAAAGCTTCTTCAAATACTCTCTTCCATTCCTAGCCTTGAAGCTGTGTCACTGACGCTCTCTGATGTATATAAGGCGGCTATGGGTGTTTGTTTTTAAGGAAAGGTTGAGATATATTTTTTTATCCTGGCACGTCAACGTGACCACACTGCACCTGATGGTAAGCGCAGTGCCGTCCAATTAGAGTATCGAATAGCGAGAGACAATCTATCTCCCGCTACTCAACACAATAATGCTGAAGTTCTAAACCCCAGACATAAACCGTATGTACTCCGGCTGATCCCGGAACGCGACACACTAGGATGTCCCACTATAGCGGGATTTACACCTTGTGTACGGTGACCGCGCGATTCAGGCGGGTATGAATATCCTACCACCAGCTACTCAGGTACTCAGGTACTCTACTCCTATAAAAATAATCAGAGGCAATTTCGTAAATGACAATGTTTCTTTATATGTAAGTTTTATCGTATTTGTGCAGGTTGTTTTATCGTATTTGAAATAATTAATAAAATATCCACTTACAAAATGATGTCCGAAATACTTGAAGTGTGTTGTGTTGATCGAAAGACATGTTGATTTTGGTGAGGCGAGGCGCTCAGCCAGCGGGTGGCACCGGGAAAGGGGGTTGCCAAATGACAGGTATCAATTATTCAAACTAATTTTCACGACACATTTGCGTGTACAAAGTACATAATGGTGATCGGGCTACAGCGATTGAAATAGCTCATTATAATGATTATCACTGTGCGGCGAAACGTTTGCAGGATATAGGTGTTCGTTCATGAAAATATATAAACTAAATAGTTATAGGTTACGTTACATATTACATATTTGTTTAGTGATCTCTGTATGCATTTATTTCCTGACTTGGAGAAAATTTATCCCAGTATTGCGCAAAACAGGACTGTTTGCTCTTCATAAATCAATTTGAATTTCATCAAAACCTTGCACTGCAATTCACCTTGAGACTGTTGAAACGTTTGTACTCTGATATAGTCGTGTGATTATAAACCGGATGTTTCCCTGCTTTCGTATCTCATCATATTTGCGGTAGTTGTCATAAGTAAAATAGTGTTGTGTTTAGAGGACTTTAACAACATTCCTACGATAAGAACGAGGTCATGTTTCAATATCATTTATAGAGCTGATTGATGTCCATATTTTACTTCGGATTGTCAATATTTTGCGGCAAGTAATGAATTGATAAAAATTGTAAGTGTATCGGGTCGAGGGTGGCACGGCGCGGGCGGCCGGCGCTGCCACAGCGGCCGCGGCCCTACGCTTTAATTATTCAAAGCGCGTATTTTGGTCACGAGGACGCGTGGACATTCAGCCCACCACCAGCAACCGACATGTTGTCAACTATCAATATAAAATGCCGCGTTCAAAGGGGTTGAGTCAGGAATTAATGAACTGAAGACGGCCACGTATGGACTTATTACACGTTCCACGTCGAGGTCAATGATATATTAGATAAAAAAAATATCTTCGCCCTAAGGTAAACTACCATTAATTTATATGCGGTGGTTTGAGCGAAGGTCCTGCCACTATCTACATAATCCTATCACTAAATGGGCGATACAAGTTGCTCTACCTTTCCATGTACCTATTTATATTTGTCTTACATAAAAATATCAACATATTAGCGGTAAAACCTTGGCCCCAAAATCTCTGACTAGCCTCGGCGGCATGTTGTTGAACAATCTGTTTAGGTTGAAAATATCGCAACCGCATTATGATAAATATATGTATCTATATATTCTTTTAATTTTCTATTTAAAGCTTGTTTATTTTTTAAATTTATCATTACATAAAAATATACAAAAACTATTTATAGCTAAGAAATAACACGACTCCACTACTTACTACTCATGAGTGTTTTTTTTCTAACAGTAGGCATATTGAGTACTAGGCTAACAGAAGTCTTATCAGCTGTCCATGTGTGCGAATTCTGCGCTTATGTGATAGGTAGAGCGAATTGGCAACGCCTCTCCACGGACGGGTTGCCAAAATGAGTCATCGTCGTCACTGCTAACCAATATCTAACTATAGTGAATTGTATCTTTACGTCATAATACCTACTACATACACCCACTGTAGTTTATTGAACATCTTCATGTTTAATGATATCCTGGTAGAAATTTGTCCGTTGGTTTGAAGGTTAGGAAGAAAAAACATTTATTAAAACAACAATGAACATTAGACCAAAATATGGTTATCTGCGACGATATCTCTAATGTAAAAAAAGATAAATAACAGTGACCTTAACGCGGTCTGAGATATAAGTATTAATAAAGTTATACATTGCGTTATTAATATATTATTAACTTATTGTATTTTTTCCTCGTCTCATCATTTGATTAGTAAAGAAGGTCTTTTATTTTTTTACCCTCTGGACAATTTTTTGTCACGGCATGATATTGTTGTCATAATATTTTTATGACAATATACGGGAAATAGCGGGCAATAGTTTAATTGTGTTTTATAATCGCCAGATAAATAAATTATTGAATTAATTAACTCAGTACATATTCATCGATTTATGCGATCCTGGTATGAATGTGCGAATTTAATAATTGGACCATCTCTTGGAAAAATGTTATCGATCGCTTCCCTCGCCCGATAGATAAAATAATTAAATGTTGTGTTTATTATATCTAGGGAAAACCAAAAAATTTGCGGTAAATATTTGAGTATTCTGTTACTTTGTATAGTATAAAACTTATTTCTAACAACTGTGTAAACTCAATAATCACACAACACCATATAATATGAGTATATATGGTGTTGTGTGATTATTAAATCGCAAACATTATTCGCACACTGACCATTTTTTGCAACGTACACCTCTTTTAATCTTATTATCTCCTGGTACAATTGTGCGAAATTGACGTAACTTCACGCCCGGCCCACATTACAAAAACATTTTTTGCAGAGTCGCACGAGCCACCTCTCAGACATCAGTCATTGTTATGTCATTATTACGCTGACTGCACCACAAAAGTGGACCATTATTACAAGTCTTGCACTCCTTTCTAGGTCGGGGATGCCCGTTCATTCATGGCTCAGATATACACTGCGAATACACACATGTGCGAATTTCAACGCTAGACAAGTTTTGTCCTTGTCTCTTTATATTATGTAAACGAACCTCTTATGTGTGTTAAAATGCTTACATGTGTGTGCGACGTTTAGTTACATAGTTTCTTTGACCACATTATTTAGTTGTCATTTTTGATTATAAAGCTTGGATAGGTTAACATTACGACTAATGTAATGATTTATTATAATCTTAATATGTACATACATACATATACACTCACGCCTATAATCCCCGAAGGGGTAGGCAGAGGTGTAACCAGTACACCCACTTGTCGCCGAATTACGGTCCCATAATGTGATAGGGGGCGAGCCTATCGCCATACCGGGCACAGACTCCAGTTCCAGACTCCGGGCTAATACTGAGAATTTCTAGATAGAAAAACCCAATATCACTTTACCCGACCCGGGGATCGAACCCGAGACCTCAGCACAGCGGTTGTAACGCATGCGCAATTACAACTGCGCCACCATCTTAATATGTAATTTCAGATATTATTTTATAAAACGTATTTCTTCTTAAAACTAAAAAAAATATTACAATTTACTTAGCTGTATAGTTTATATAAAATTGTTATATGGCGACAGTTTTGAAAGTATGAAAGATAATGGTGTGAAAGTCCATTGGAATATTTGTTTGAGCAAATTTATGTGCAGTATCAACAGGACAGTGTGTTATCGCGGCAATGGGCGCCGTTATCGGACGTAGTACGCATTTTATCTGCGCCTACAAATCGTGCGTGTGCATTGCGTTTCGCGCGATACGCACTCTGCCTACTCGCACGTCGCTGCGTCGCACGTTCCCAACAATGTTGCACAAAAATGCTATTTGCTTTCGCAAACGAATTATCAATTTTTTATAGAATTCACAATACGTGAGAGTTGTTGGGAAATACACATGTGCGTAACGCACATGTGAAACTGTGATGATACCGCACATTGTTGCACGTTTACTTGCCGTATAGATACCGAGTTTCATTTCAATTATTAAGTTTGAACAAAGGAAATATACAGTAATAATTAATACACAAACATCGAAATCACTGCTTAACAACACGCTGCACTATCTCAACATTAATTGCATTGTCCGTTAAATATTTGACCCAATACTCATAGATGATATCTATTACCTTAAAATAAGGAATATAGCAAATATATGCGTAATGTAATGATTTATTATGTAATTCGTTAATCTATGAGTAATATATGTATACTATGTCAACTTCGGAATATGTTAGGTAATATTTGCGTTAATATCAGTTTTGTATTTATACACTGTTTCATTACTAAGTGCTAGCCACGGTTTTTCTCTAATGACACCCAAAATCCACCACGATGCAGCTGGCCTAATAGGAGTTGGTAGACTTCGCATACTTTCGGATTCATGCGAAGAATTCTTAGGTATGCTGTTTTCTATGCACTGTTTTCCTTCAGCATTGAAATAAGTTATATAATGAAAATAATACAGGTACTAAAATTTATGGGTGTACCCGCGAATCTTCGTAGAATGTTCTTATGTTCTATCTTTCCCATAGCCATAGTAGCTGCACTCAATATTTCTTGCACACAAACCATAAACTCATAGTAATAAGTAATCTTTTAAAATTTGTTGACTGCTATTTATACATTTCGGTAACCGAACCAAACGGATTGGTTCCAGTAAGAGATAATGATATCTTTACGAAGAAATGCATCGCGATACCGATAAGAAAGTGACAAATTGCAATATAATCATAACGGTTACGCGCTTAAATAATATTATGGTGTTTAAGTTAATATAATTAGGGTAAAATTTCTATGCTTATTTTGCAATTTTTTTATTTAATTATTTTTACGTACATAAATTTAGGTAGTAATTATATCTTTTGTTTCCTAGTGTGAATAATCCGATCATGAAAATATCTGTGAATGGGGGCCAAGTTCAGTTTATTTTGTACGGGGGAAAAATGCGCTTAGATAAAAAGTTTTTTAATTCATAAAAAGTACAATTTTATAGGAGTAAAAATTTTTTTTTACTCCTATAAAATTGGAGGGTTGCCCTCGATTTTTCTGAGATGCCATCATCAGATCCTGACTTGGTGCCAATGGGACCACCTGGGAAGTATACCCCTTTAAACAAAAAAAGAATTTCTCGAATCGGTGCAGGCGTCTTCGAGTAATCGGGTAACATACATAAAAAAAAAGATTCCGACGAATTGTTAACCTCCTCCTTTTTTTGAAGTCGGTTAAAAAAGGTGCCAAAATCTTGTAGTTTTTTTATCCTGGTACGGCATAGTGATCACAGTGCACCTGATGGTAAGTGCAGTGCCATCCAGTTTAAGTATCAAATAGCGAGAGACAATCTTTACCTCGCTACTCAACATAATCATAATAATAGTATAATAAGAGTAATGCAAAAGCAACTAGTACGAAACAACGTCGACTAGTCTTTAAAAAAATTGAGATCTGTCTCACTGTACAATCAAATCGATCTAAACAGAGCTTCCCATCAAAGTTTATTCAATTTTATCTGCATGGCACTAGACTGCACTAGCAATTTATAGATATACTTTCACATCATGATGTGAAAGTATATCTTTAAATTGCCCATTGCCAAACCCATGGGTTTAAGACATATTATCGAAGGAAGCTTTACTTATTTTACTACTTTTGCTAATATATTTTGTACCATAAACTTGGTTATTTATAAACGAAAATGCTGTTTGAGATATGTAGTTACTCTGATTACCTTTTCAAAAACGTTATTTTACGTCTTATTAAGTGTAGTATTTTTTCGTGAAGAGTCCCAATAAATAAAATATCACAATGTGTACGATTTTTATGTGCCTAGCTTCAAGGTGATTATTTATTTTTGTTGACGATATTTTGCAACATATTTGAATTAAATCTATGGAGAGCCGAAAGATCATTTTGCAAATTGAACATGTCAATACTGTATTTGACATGTTCATCATTCAAAAGTTTAGTGCTCTTTTAATGAAATCCATACTAAATATTTTAGTTTTTTGAGACAAAAAATCTAAATAGGTCTAATGAACTTGGGTTTTCATGCTCTATTTAATAAGCATCATTAGACTGTATAGACTATGAAATATATACACACACTAATACACTTTAAAATAAGGTACTTTAATAAATTTATGAAAGTTATTTCATTATAAAGTTCTGTATGCCATTTATCTCCTAAGATCGCACATACAAGATCTTCGTAGGCAAGGAGTAATACAAAGTTCGTTTCTTTTTATGTGCCAACTTACTTTGAAAAAAAATTTTTTTTCATGTTCGTATAAACTTTATTGTTCTATGTTTCAAGGTACGTAGTTGTTATCAAGAACTATTTCTTCGTTCTGTGATTGATGTTCGGGTGTCATCTTTAGCTTTTGAATATACGATGCGAATAAGCTTTTTAAGCAATACCGGTGGTTTGATATCAGATTTATTTATTTATTTTATTTTTTATTTTGAAATACCATTAGGTAATACATAGCACATATATGATGACAATGCAGATATCTACGATTGTGTTTACCTTTTGAAGGTATTTAAAACTTAATAAAAAAAAAGTACTTAGATATAAATGTAAGGAACACATTTAAATTCTAATGCAACATATTTTTGCATAATACATTAATAAAAAAAATTACCGTTGACTAACAATATAACAAGAAAAATAAAAACAAAAGCAAACAAACAATGAACTAGTAGAGATAAATGCTTAAAATTATCTATTTGCAAGAAAAGAATTTGCTGTAGCAGTCTTGTCGAAATTTACATAAGGCATATAGTGTGACGTCTAGGTGTTATATTTTTTTTACCTGATGTGAACCCGCGTTCAATTAGATCAATTTTATCATTCTTTGAAAGCACTTTAAATGTTTTTATTATAAGAAAATGTTATTTGTCAGTAATGTTAAATACATTGACAGCCTCCGTGGCGCAGTAGGCGAGTAGCCGGCTGTGAAACCAGAGGCTGTGGGTTCGATTCCCACACCGGGACAAATGTTTGTGTGCAAGACAGATATTTGTGTCCAAGGTCTGGGCGTTTTGGTCCGAAAGTCTCTCGTAGTCCCTCATACCTACGACACGACACTCGTATCTTAGAGTGGGATCAGGGGCTATGTGTGTGACTATTGGGTGTTATTTATTTATTATTATTGAAGTATAATAAAATTTGTATGCTACAATAGCAATATCAAAAGAAAATGGCATATATCGAAGCATTTAACCTTCATATAAAATAGTTTACACAGACAGGAGGATCAAGTTACATTTGCCAACGATGTAGGTACTCATGGGCAATGTGTTCGTGATACAAAATAGAGAAAAGGGGTTAACTCTAAGCCTTTTGATGCGGGTCCAATTGGATATGGACAGTAGAACAAATTCGTCTGTTTTTTGCTGTTATTCGTGTGTAATAAAACTGACAGTTTATTTTGATACTAAGTAATATTTATTATTTGTTTTTGGAATTGCGCATGAAATAAAACAAAGTAAAAATGTACAAATACAGCTATTCTGTTATTTCGTTTTATATGTTGGAAATATTAAGAATGGCAATTATTAACCTGACATGAAGCGGTTATAAACACGAAAAAAGGAAATAAGTAGATCTTTATTAGTAATTATTAATAAACTGTACCTATTATTAATTACTACTAATTATATTCACATGAAAACAAATTATTACGCCTATATTGTCTTATCCTTCTTGTGGCACCGTACTTCGCTTAATTAATCAGTGAGATTTTGGGTTAAATCCCAGCATTCACAATTTGTGTTTAATATTTTCTTGAGAAAAATCATACATGAGTTGCTCGGGACTGAATTTTAAACCCGATACTACCCGATACCGATTTGGAAGTGGTAGAGCCACGCTGTAGACATATTTGTCTACAGCATGAATGGGCCGGCTCGACCGGGGTAGTACCACTATCTCACAGAAAACCAACGTAAAGTGACAGTTTCGTATGGTACGTGAGATATCCGGAGGCCCCCTTCCCTTCCCTAATCCCTATTCCTGTCCATTAAGGCCGACAGCGCATACATGATACTTTCGGTATTGTGGATGTTCATGGGCGGTGGAGATCACTTAACATCAGGTGACCCACTGGCTCGTTTGTCGGACTATACTATAAAAAAAAAAAACTTATATGGCGATAGGCTATATCACGATATGGGACAGAAATATGCTCGGCGAAACAAAGATGTACTGATTGTATAAACTTAAACTACCCCTTCGGGGATACAGACTTCAAGCTTTATATATGTATGGATGTTTCTTTTTTATCGTGAAATGCCAGCACCTGATGGTAAGCGCAGTGTCGTCCAATTAGAGTATCGTGTAGCGAGAGACAATCTCCCGCTACTCAACACAATCATGCCAGCCTACTTCTTCATACTACGCCATGGGTAAGAAGTTGAAGAAGCGGTCGAGGGTTTAGTGCCAGAGTACTCAGAAGGCCACCAAACTTCTTATCCCAACTCTAGACCCCCGACAAAAACTGGATGTACACTGGCTGATCCCTAAACGCGACACACTTACGTGTGGCACTATGGCGGGTTTTAAACCCTGTGGATGGTGATTGCTATCCGGGCGGATATGAATATCCTACCACCAGCGACAGTATGAACTGCACATTTTAATATAAGATACTCTTCATGTATAATGACATGATAGACCGTTAAAAACAACTTTAACGTTAACTAAACGTTAAAACTACATTAGAACAACATTGTCAATTTCTTAACCAATGGATCCGGTGTTTGAATATCATAATATACCTAGCTAATATTATTCATAAGTAATTACACGATACCCTATTCAGTCTATTTCTCTTGCCACCATGCAATGTTTACTGTAGCGGACCGGCTCTCAATAAAACGATGCAATTATAATAAAAATACAATTTTGACCACAACCCTCTGACATGTTAGCGAGGGGTGTTCGCGAATAAAGCGACCGTAAACGTATCAACATTCCACGGTTCTGTATTGACATATGTTCAATAATGTTTTGGGTATTTAACCAATATCCATTATGGCTAACAAATATATTTTTGTTTTATAGAAAAAATAAGTACCTATCGATTTCATTTACGTACTAGATGTTGCTCGCGGCTCCGCCCGCGTGTAGGTTATTTTTGGAAGGAAAGGTAAACAATCCATGGAGGCATCTTAAGCTATTACACCTTTGTATATTTTGCTATCCCATAGGATGCGTGCATTTTTCCGGGTCAAAAGTGGCATATATCATTTTGTGATCCCTAAACTACCACTATGCAAAGAAATCATGTCGATCCCTTGCTCTGTGAAAAACTAAACTATCCCACGGGAACTGTACATTTTTCAGGGATATAAAGTAGTCTATGTGCTATTCCAGATTATAATCTATCTCTGTACCAAATTTCAACCAGATCCGTCCAGCCGTTGTAGCGTGATTGAGTAACAAACATCCACCCATCCAAACTTTCGCATTTATAATATTAGTAGGAAGTAGGATTACATTCGAGAATTTATCACAAGAATCTCCCCGGTATGTGAAGTCTATCAAACTGCATTATGCCAGCGTAGTGGACTAATGCCCAAACACTGTCATTTGTAAAGGCGGTCCGTACCAAACAATAGAACAGTGTACAATACAGATCTGATAAATATATGCTTTTATTTATATAATTCGCTAATGACGAGACGTGCAGGTCACCCATTTGATAGTATATTTGCCCATAAACAATAGTAACATTATCTAGAGTCTAGACCATCGAATTACAAATGACTGCCAAGTAATTCCACTCGCTTCAATTTCAGTCAAACAGGAATACAAAAGTGTAAACTGCTTTTGCGACAGAAACAAACAAAGCGATTGCACCTATACACACCAAATCTCGTTACCAATGAATAGTTTTGAAATTTATAAAACATAATACACCTTAAAACTACTGGCAATTATTAAATATGTGTTCATATTTCAAAAATAAAACAGCGTGTATTGTCAGAGCTTTAGCTATCGAAACAAGTTTATTGCGAATGATACCTGTAATTATGGCTGGGCTATCTATCGTGGTGTCCATCTATTAGTACCCTACAGTCGCGTCACACCACGCTGTTATACACGCGCGACGGACATAATGTATGCTCATACTATTACACTATTGATTTTACTTTATTCTACCCCTTCGTTTATTAGAAACGACATGCTTTTTGCTAATATGACTACTGTAATTAACTAACTGCATTTTAAAGGTTGGTTACATAGCAGATTTCATTCGAATTAATAGCTTCGGTAACCTTTTGGGAAACGTCAACAGCACAGAAAAATAATCATTGCGAAAGGTGTTTCAAATTTGGTATATACTCACACGTTTCGTTCTGTTACGAAACTGTGGCGGGTTTTTCAACATTTAGCGACATCGACAACTCGTAAATCTGAGGGCAAAACATTACATCTCATTAGTGATGGGTGTGACGACGTACTAATAGCGAAACTATTTTACATAAAACAACAGTGAATAGGGATCTGAAAAACATACGCCCGTCATCGTCATGATGCAACTAACTATAAGAATCTCACAAAATATCACACGAATACGTTTCTACTTTCCAATGCATTTTAAAGTATCGTTTCGGTGCAACGACCAGCGTGCGCCGATGGGACGATTTCTCGCGGCTAGCAGATCGAGTCCGCCCAAGGACGTCCACTTGAAACCGATGTTCGAACGCCTTGGACTTTAAACCATTATACAAAAGTGCCATATTCGATCGTTAGGCGGCACACATAGTACCCTGGCCTAGTTGGTTAGAAAAATGATCCTGTATAAAAAAAGTCCAAAAGTAGAGAGCTCGCGGTTGTTTTATTTTGTAAAGGTACGGCCGAGGCAACATGGCCGCGGGAGGGGCAGCGAATTATCTCTGGATATACTTTATAAGATTCTTATCATGCTGCGTTGGGTAGACACTCCACTGTTGTATAATTTGAAGGGCTAATTTTACTTTATAACAGTGTGCATTCCAACTTTATACGAAACTATGAGTGTAGTATGCATTGAAATATGTATTTCAAAAATAGGAATTGATATGAAAAGTTCGTTACGCGCCACCCTGTCTGCGAGGCAGGTGCTTGCCGATATTTTGACAACCACACTTAGCAGAACCGCCTCTTTTTTAATTGGATATTTTTTAGTATCTCTACTCTTGACCCGTTTTCAAAATAGTTGATGTTATCTAAATCTGTCACGTTTGCATTATAATTTGTTGGAATTCCGTGTAGATAGGTACTAGCTTAATTATTTTTAAAGTAAGCATCTTTGATGATACTTGACTTCAAAATAAATTAAGAAGTTTTAGGGTCGGCAACGCGCATGTGATACTCCTGGTGTTGCAGGCGTCCATAGGCTACGGTAACCGCTTACCATCAGGCGGGCCGTAAGCTTGTTTGCCAACAACGTGGTATAAAAAAAAGTATATTTGCATGGGAGTAACTAGATGCGTAATAAAACTGTAATTTTAAATGTTCCTGGATATTAGACAATGAGAGGAAAGAGTGTATTGTTTCACCTCGGTCCCGGGGAGTTTCGCTACAATGAGCGGCATCCGGGGTCGGGCGTGGACTCCGCGATCGCAGGACTAATGTGAATACATTAGATAATGCCCACACTGCGTTGGCGTTTCCATAATGCATTCAATTGTTGTGGACTATTTTTTGCTTGCGGTCTCATAACTATGACAAAGTCTATACAAGTTATGTTGCTATGTAAAATCGTATAAATAAATAGGTGATAACATAAAAATATAAATAACAGTGGTTGAGGAAAAATCTGTTCTTGTTCTTTAAAAAAATCTTTAATTTTATGTAGATACACAGACCCCAGACTATTTGTTCTTATTACAAAAGTTAGACTCATTCATCGAATTGCAGCATTCCATCAGTTATCATCAATTGTAATACCTAAATATATTTAAAAAAAAAGTGTATTATTTATATATTTTTAGTTGATACAACGACGCACAAGAGAATATAGCATTGAAGTTGTTGGATTCATTTAATTAACATATATAGTAGGTACTACTCTATGCTTGTACAAATGTAGAAACGAGTGGTACTTTATGACATTTTTAGTACGTATTTGCATTTGTTGACTTTAAGTAGCAAAAAACGAGTCAAATGCGCAAAATCGGGTTTATTACCATGTACAATAAGCCTTTTATTGTTTATGATACAGATAAGAGGGTGACAGCACCCCAGATAATATGAAATAATAAATTCGGGCAGGGCGCGTGGCAGGATGCTGGTGACAAATGATGAGGACGCTCGCCGCTCGCGTAAAATCACAATTATCTCTTTATAGCGGCGGCTACCCCTAAACTTATTATGCAAACTTTGTACATTGTATTCTCATTAATGTGTCTAATGATTATTCTGATGATTGTAGGGTTCGGTTTAATATTGACATTTAAAGATTAAAACATTTGACAATATACTTTTATACCTGCTTTTAACATTTTCAATGGTATTCGATAAAGTAGTTTTTCTAAATATTCTAATATTTTGTATATATAGTTTTGTAAACGCAACGTATAAGAGGTATTTGAGATTATAAAGAAATGCAACAAATGTTGGGGACATCCACTTACATTTTTCACCATAAAATTCTATGCATACATACATATACACGTACGGCCGTAATTCCCGGAGGGGTAGGCAGTGGTGTAACTAGCACACCCACATTTCGCCGAGTTTATTATGGTCCCATGATATGATTCGGGGCGAGCCTATACGTACCGGGCATAAATCCGGACTCCGGGCTAACACTGAGCATTTCGGGATTGAAAAACCCAATATCTCTTTATGCAATCCGGCGATCGAACCCGAGACCTCAGCTCTACAGTTGTACCGCGTGCAATTACAATTACGCCATCGAGGCAGCACCGCATAATGTATGCGTCTATGGTTTAGGTAGAAAAGAAAGGAAAGTAAATAATGAAAATAATGCTTTCGTCACAACAGTAACACCATGCAACAATCATTATTATTCATATTTACAAACGTTTCGCAGTAAACAATTCGTTGTTATTTACAACTTGAGATCAATTAAAAGTACATTTAAAAATCCAGTACTGAATATTGAATGCTTTCTCCAATGTCTAAAACTGTTAAATAATCTGAAGAAAAACAGGATTTCATAACAATAATCATCTTTACAATTAATTACTGGACTTAAGTAGTGTCTTTATGACAATACAACATGCTAAATTTAAAGAGGATTAAATTTAATGTACACAAACACGTTTAAAATTTTTGTTATAATATTATCACTCATTATTAACTCACTTTCGGTTCATCTGTCTCGTCAATTTTGGAGTTCAACGAGCAACCATGCGGGATCGCGTTATTACTTTTTTATTAGTGTTTTTTATCTCAGCCCCCGCTTGCAGTTTCAGTTGCATCGTGGGATAGGTCGCATACAGTTTATGCTGGTATTAGCATAATAAACATTTGTTATTCAATTTATTATACATTATCAATTGTCACTCAAGTGTATGCTAATTCACTAATACAGGTTTGTTGAGGTTTATTGGCCTTTGTTAATGTGGAGACGATCGTTTCCGCGGATTGCTAAACTAATTACGACCACTCGACTCACTCGTCGTCCGTATCAAAGGTTATAACTGTATGTTAAGTATTGACAATGGAACATTTGCATTTGTATTTCCGGCGCAATAGGCAAATTATCGTGAAATTTTTAACGGTCGTGTGGTTGACCGCTGATGTTACGAAACATACGCGTGTGGGCCAGTGGCCTAACGTTGCAAACTAATTAGCGTGTATAATAATTCATAACAGTATTATAACCACTAGTTCACCATGATAAGGATTTTAGCGTAAAGTTTTTTATTGATTTTATGGTATATACATTGAACAATTGCATAATATGTCATACTGGAGGAGTAACAATAAGGAGTCATATAATATGCTCTCTCGAGGGTTATATATAGCAATAGGTCTTGTAATAGGTTTTAGTTCGCTATATTACAATACGGCTTAAGTTGCCTTACATGTATTACATTTAATCTAATATAATCAAATTTAAATCGTATTTTAATTGTTTTACCAAATATTGCTAACCGGTGTTCGAAAAGAACGTAACGCTAAAGTTTCTTGCCCATTCTTCTCTAGCGAAACTGCATTCCGACCTGGCGGTAATGTAAAAAAATACTGATTCTAAATAATGTATAACATTTCATGGATTCAATAAATATTAGATTTTGATTTTATATAACAAAGTTAAACAATAGAGTCAGGATATGTAAAAAACATGTTGTTAACTAACGAGATCTGCTGTGTACTACCAACGGTTTCAGGCACTGAAGCTTTACGTAAATATAGTCCAGTTAATTTTTAACGATTTATTATATGACGTAAATTGATCCCTTGTTGTTTATAAAAAAAACTAATTCATCATAAGCCAATTTTTTTCATTAAGAATTTTAGTTTTACTGTTTCTCAATTCTCATAATATTCGTTGACTATAGGGTTGTTGACAAATCAAGCCTCGTTAAATCCATCATCGATATGCAAATGATCCCACACAAAAGCATCAAGTGCACTCCACACTTCGGGCGAGAGTAGCTCTGACATTTGCTGCCATTGTTTTCTGGTATGGAGAGAAACGCAAATCCAATAATAGTCGTGAGAAAATATTTAAAAACCTTAGTTTAAATTTATAGACTATTTTGTTAAATTGCAGTTATGTTTGAAAAAAATTATATAAAAAATTATTTTCAAATAAAAACCATATTTGTTATGACATATAAAGTATAAACGATACCTAATGGCTTAGCTATATATATAAATAAGTGAAGGAAACAGTGTAACAATTTTTAAGCATATTTTGCGAAATATAGTCAAATTTGGCATAGCTTATTGAGGAGTGCAGAAAGCTAAAATGTATAAAAATTAAGGGTTCATAAAATATAATAAAATAAAACATTCATTGTTCACATTCAGATTGTCAATATCAAACACATAACATACGCTAATGACGTTAAATATGTGTACACGCTGTCAGTAGACATAAGAGAACAAAATAAAAAAATATGCAATGATTATAGAAGTATACTTTTTGAAAAAAGAACTTCAATAACTTTTAAATTTAAATGTTTGTCAGTTATCGTAGAATTTCCACCATTGGTGATCTCTACTATAAATAGATTTGCCCCTTTAATTCTATCATTAAAGCAATGACAATCCGCGTGTCCCCTATCATATTTATTAACTTGATAGTGACGAATTTTATAAAGATTGACGTTTTATATCTATTATAGGAAAGTGTAATCTCCTTATGGTGTATTTTCAACCGCACATGTTTTACCAAAATTTTTTTTAGTAACCTGGTTTTATTTCTATTTTGTCGATAGCACCATGCTTAGTTACGATATTATTCCAAAAAAAAGAAAAATAATGCTTTAAGTTTATGTTTCATGGTGCGTTAATACCTAAATAAATAGTGTCGTAAATTTTTATTAAGATCCATAGCTAACAGTTTCGAAATTTAAATATGTCGTAAGTCGATAATACAATTGATTACATTGAATTGTACACTTTCTTCTTATTATAAGCTGCTGACCAAAAATATATGGTAACTTTACAAACTTTATTCAAGGTCTAATATGTACCATAGTGACGTCAAAATATTTTTGTAGTTGATAATGAAGTACCTACATTTCTACAAAATATTTTAGACGATTTAAAATGGCTACATTACAGGAATAGAAGGTTAAGTACCTATATTAATAAAAACAAGTCACCCACAAGTTTGGCGGATGCCAAGCTTCGAGTAACAAAAAATATTGCACACCCACCTTGGTCTATTTTTGAGTGCATTTCGCGCTATTTTGGCGTTCCCTACGCAGGCAATATGTCAATGACCCCGTTTACCATCGTTGTTCACGCACTTTTGGGACATTTTAGGGCAATATTAGATAGCGAAGACTTACTGAATACACGCGTCAATGAATATTGTTTCCATTTATGTTTGAACAGGAGTACAATAGTTTTGTAAAAGCGAATGAAACTAGGGGATAATAATAATAAATATAATAATAATTAGAAGCCAATTAAAAAAGTTTTAAAAAACATGTGGGTAAGAAGGTGCCAGAGTCTCTTGTAAAAAGAAAGATTTGATGAATAAGTATTCTAAACAATATTTTGACTCCTTCTTATTCACAAAATGCATATATTTATTGAGTACATAATATTATAGTCGTTGATTCAGAACACCAACAACAAATCGTATTAGAATTTTCGAGTCTCACGCACGATGCCAAGTTCAACGTTAACATACAAAGGCCCAGCGAGGCGCGTCTACAATTTTTTATGAGTTGGTTTCGGCTTTATTCTGTCGTCTAGGCCCGATGTGGTCGCGGCACTGTAGCAGCGTTCGCGACACACACTAGCAACATGTACGTTGGATGCGCGTGCGCACTCACGCACACATACGTGGCTGCCCTCCTCAGCGCGCTGCAATTCGTTGGGCACGATGCGCCCCGCAGCCCGCGCCCTCTCACCCGCACGCAATTGCACTGCACTCCGGCACGCTGCGCTGCGTGCGTAAAAAGCGCACGCAAGAAGCGCGGGGCGCGGCGCGGTGGCGGAGTCACGGGCTCACTGCCGAGTGCCGACCGGCCGCCTTCACCAGACACATACAGTCATCGCCAGACGCTCGCGAGAGCACGCCGCCCCCACACGCAGGGCCCTTACTATTTCGCTCGCGTAAAACAACCCCAAACGTGTTACTGAACTTTGTACAGTGCGAGTGCGAAATTATTCACATGAATCGTTCGATTGTCTTCAACTTCTCGGTTGGAGTGTGAACTTGGAATACATAAAAGGTAAATATTTACTTTATTATTATATATTTACATAAATTCATATTCGTGTTTCGTAGAGCTACGTGTTTCGTAGAGTTCGTAGATGATTTTATAGTGCGGGCAATATCGAGATGTATTTTTGTTACTTGAGTTTAGGCTTTTATTCAATCGCAATAAGGATACAATTGTGAAAATTGGCTTAGCATCGAATTTATAATAACATAAGGGAATCGGGCATAAAAGCTTTCGATCCCTAAGTTCTATTATACCTGGCGAGTAAAAGGTAAAAAGTCAATCGAGCAGTGTGGAAGGGCTACCGAGCGATGTGAGTACGAGTACAGGCGAGTAGTCGAGGAAGGGCGGTGTGCCGGTGCAGTCGGACAGCGACATTGTTGATCGCAGTACGTTTACACTGTGCCGGGTGCCGAGTGCCGCGAGTTGCAACTCGCAGCCGCGCGGTGTGCACGTTCGTCGCTCGTTAGTCGTCACTCGCAGCCAACTGCACCTCGTATTGTGTTGTGTGTACTGTGTACCGCACATATTATCAGTTCTGGACTCGTGACTTGACTATTTCTGCTATGTATCCCGCCAATATATACAACGACATTCCCTCAGGTACATGTGTGTTATAGATATTTACGATAACCTATTTACTGTTTTTGTCCTGTTATCTTATATTTAATAATATTATGGTTTTCTAATATAAAGCGAAAGTGTTTATGTGTACCAGCTGATAAACTCCGAAAATAAATTTAATATATTCTATTCGTGACCCTTTTTAAGATATCATTAAATTTGATTAAACATAATTAAATATAAATTCGTTCTTTTCAGACGATGTTTTATATAATAAAATGTAATAAAGTGATGGGACTAAACCTATTTTAGTTTGTCAATTTATAAGTACTCAATTTAGTTTCTTAATGATATTTATTTGCATTTGTGAACATTTATTTTTAAATTACTAATATAATTGTAACTCTATCTCAATTTCAACCAAACTAACCAAAATAAATGCAACCACAAATAGCTTCCTTTAAAAATTAGAGGATTTTATGGATATTTTAATTTCGTGTGGATCTTCACCGTCATCAGTTTTATAATGTTGTGTTAACATTATATTGAATGAATCCTATTAAAGAAATTAAACGAAACTATTAGTTATTACTAAATATGGAAACATTATTAAATGCTTTTGTGATTCAATATTAATATTTTTTTTATTTCCTTGTCCACAGAAGCTCATTTAAAAAAAATGGAGAGTAACGAAAACCAGCAAACGTTCTGTTTGAAATGGAACCATCACAAAACCAATTTAGTAGAAATATTGGAAGCACTAATTAAGGGAGAGACTTATGTCGACTGCACACTAGTAGTAGACGACCAAGTCACTTTCAAGGCGCACCGAGTGGTACTAGCCGCCAATTCTCCTTATTTCCAATCTATATTAGCGGATGTTCCCATGGACCACTGCAGTATTCTATTTCCGGGCGTTAAAGATTTCGAAATGAGAGCCCTCCTTGAGTACATGTACACTGGGGAGGTAAATGTAACGCAAGCGCATATTCCGCGCATTATGAAAGTTGCGGAACAATTGGAAGTTAAAGGTCTCTTCGACATGACGGAGTTGCGTCGGCAGGCCAGTAACACAGAACGCACCCCGGGAGTATCCCCACCTAGAGTAGTCCCGGCCGCGCCATCCAGTGTGTCCCCACCAGCGCCGGCACCACCTTCACGCTGGCCGCCACCGCCTGCGCTACCTGTTTTGTCTGCTGCCTACGATTCTGCTGATATGAATCCATTGAAACGTAAGAAGCTGTCTAGTATGCTAGCTACTCGTGATACGCCTATTTTAAGAAATGTCCTCGCCCAAACTTCTCCCGTGGACTCATCGCAACCTATATCCTTGGTATGTCATCCTGTGAATCAACAATCGGCTCCACCACGTTTGCATTCTAATGGCTCAGCTCATGAATCTGAAAGACCTCCGAGTCCTCAGAGGCCTTTTGACTATCGTCCACGTAGATTGTCCTCACGTGCCTCTTCTCCTCATTACCATAGGTCAGATCGCTCAGAAGACGCACATTCACCTTACACGGAACGTTCTTTTGAAGAAGAAACCCCGCGTAATTTCCACCCTTCACCGCCACCAACAAATTTTCAACATGATGTCCGAGCCGGTTTGGCGCCTTATGTTCCACCGCAACAAAAACCCGAATGGAAAAGATATAAACAATACACAAGATCGGACATTCTATCGGCAATCGAGTGCGTGAGAAACGGAATGAGTGCTTTGCAAGCGTCGCGCAAATACGGCGTTCCCTCACGTACGTTGTACGATAAAGTGAAGAAACTCGGCATAACAACGAGTCGTCCGATGAGTCGTGGAGTCAAGAGAGAACCCAACGGTGCTGCTTTTCCTTATGGCTTGAGCGGTACGGGAGGAAATGACGATGGAAACCCCACCACTCCTCTCATAGACCCATCATTTCTTCAACAAGCGCTGGAGGGAGCAACGAGAGACGGCGGTCGAGAGGCATTGCACGCGATGGCTCTAGCGGCAGCGGCTCATGCGGCATTAACACCTCGCACGCCTCCGCGGTCGCCTCCGCACTCGCCTCGTACACCACCGCCCGAAGATGACCATGTCGAAGATCTCTCGATATCGCGACGACGCGACATAGAGCCACCAGCGGGTGTTATCGTCCCACCGCGTAATTTTGCACTCGATTGTGGTAGTGAAAGAGATTGAACTATTAGAAGTCGTTTAATGCGAATATTCGAGAAGACTGAATTAGGCGTACAAAGTTAGTTGTAAGGCATTATGGTAACCTACTGGTAGGACGCGCCGCGCGCGCATGCCACGCTGACCGGGCGCTCCGGCCGGGCGATTTGCAATGGGCCCCGCGGCCACTTTCATTCTACCTCTATAACTCTTCTCTATTTATTTCCCAGCGCCATAAAAGCCTGATAACGAAATAAAATTTCCGTTAAAAGGTGGGCGGTGCCTTATTGTGATTTTATTTTTGTTTATTTCTTCTTTGATTTTTTTTGTTTTATTATAACATTTATGTCTTTGTTAATGAATAGCAAAATAGGTTAGCTTTAATTAGTATGTAATATCGTCTTAATTGGACACGTAACCTCATAGGGCCGAAGGGCAGGAAGGCAGCGCTGGCGACGCCGCCGCGACTTTGCGCGCGGGATCGCCTAGACGAGTTATTGTGCAATTTGTTGTCCGCGACTGTGATGTTTATAGACTGAAACGCCGCTACTACCTCACGCTCGCTATACTTCAACTCTAGTCCACCGCATCGCAGTAATTGCCATATTATATGGAATAGTCAGATGGTATACTTAGAATATTTCACATTTATTCGTATATACAATAAATATGAAGTGCATGAAGGATGCGTGCACGGTGCAATGTGCATTGCGTCTCCGGAGATAGCGACGCGACGTATCATTTGTACAAGTACATACCGCTTATTATACTCCTTACGTTACGGGTTAGATTTATTTATTTGCTTATCGAATGCCATACATGTTCATTGTTAATAATTTGTTGTGTTCATTGTCATCAGTAATTAGGCTATTTGCACAAGCACGGTGGTTCTTGTAAGAATTAGGACATTCAACAACACTTAGTTAAGAATGCTCAATGTTGTAATTAGATACATATGTGGTAAAGTAGAGTTGGTCGTTGCAGTTCACTGTTATACGTAAAAACTAGTATATTTTTATTATGGATGTGTGTATATTACAAAGTTACATTAATAACTGCTCATACTGCTCATTGAACAGGTGACAAGATCTACATATAAATATCACGTTTCGGGTTCCGTTTATTATTAGTTTAGTAATAATTCAGTTAAACACTAAACACTGAGAGTAATACCTATTATGTTAATGTTAATTTTATAATAAGTTTAAGTAAAAATATTTTTACTTATTATTTTGTAATTGATTGGAAGACTGATTTGTTACTTTAGTCTAGTTTGAAAATGCCATAGATACGAATATATCTACCATAGGATTCGCATACATTAACGCTGTAATTAATTAAGTTATACCACGTATGAGTGTGTAGAAACTACACTTTGTAGGTCTCGCTGTTTTGTGCCTTTGTTTGTTATAATTAAGACGAATATGTGTGTATGTATAGGACATTCCAGTAGATGCAATTTTATGCACTTTTGTGTTTTAGATGGATATGCACAAAAAATTGCAAATAAATTGAGATGTACGACTAATGTAGGTACGAATACTTAAAATTTAATATTTTATTAAATGTCACATTTATCTCAGTTTTGTTAAATGAATAATGTGTTATGTAATTATTAAATACCCACTTTTGTGCCTAAAATATATTATGTGTTAAGACGTTACTACACTAGTAGTTATGAGGAATTTGTTCAGTATCCATTTGCGTATACATTACATGAACACATCATATCTAATTTGTGAATTTTAAATATCGTATGTACTTTAAAAATGTAGTTGGTACTGTATTTATACACCTAAGTTATATTAGATTGAGTTTGTTTATCTCGTCTCTTCATTATAATAATATTAAGAACTCTATATTTACAAATAATATAATGTTACAAATATAAATTAAACGTTTAATATCAAATATTTACTTTGTATAATTTTAACATCCTCGGTAATGATCTACATTAGAACATCCTCGAAGACAGCGCACGATATATCAATATTGAAGGGGTAGGTAAAGGTGAAGCTAGTGCATCCATTATCGACGAGCGTTTCCGTCCCAAAAAAAAGGCAAGCCTATCGCCATATTCGGTTAAAATTTTACTCATATGTACCTACAATGTGTAAGCGCAGTGCCGTCCAGATAGAGTATCAAGTAGTGAAAGACAGTCTATCTCTCGCTACTCAACACAATCATGCCGGCCAGCTGTTTAGCTTCATCACACTACGCCTAAAGGACCCATGATCATAGGAAGGAGGGAACACGGTATCTCGCAAACTGTTCCACTGCTTGATGGTGCAGCAAAAATACGAATTTGCAAACTTCTTGGTTCGGGCCGTGGTAGTAGACACCACGAAGCTGTGGCTCCGCAAGCCAGTACGCGTGGTTCTGGTGTGGAAGGGATAGGATGGGATAAGATCAAACAATTCTTCAGAGCATTCGCCATGATACAGACGGTAGAACACGCTAAGCGCGGAAATATCCCTTCGCAGCTATAGCGGCTCCAGGCTGTTAGTCACGTCTGCATCATTCACATTCAATGCATCGAGTAGGTACTTAGTGGAACCGTCCCAGAGGTGAGATCAGTATTCCATTCCCGGCCGCATTTCCCGGCCTAAGCGTCGAATCCAAGTCCTCGCTGGTTTCACAGTCTAAGTACGCTGCTAGACCACTGTGACCATGTGACATTTAGTTATATTATTTGAATTTGCTTGCATATGTATTATACTTATCCATGAAGACGTTATCAAAGGTGAAACTAGGTTTGACAGCCTCCGTGGCGCAGTCAGCGACTAGTCTGCTGTGAAACGACCGATTGCGGGCTTGATTCTCACACAGAAAGAAATGTTTTGGGATTCAAAAATATTTATTTCAGATCTGGGTTTTATAGGAACGTAGTCGAATATAGATCTTGATATTCATTTCAATTCATATTATATATTTTTTTGGCTGTTGCCAATATAACTCAATCGTAAGATATGTAGCAACAAGGCTAATATTCTGAAATAATTTACTATACCTACTACTGTATAGTCTTATAGTACTGTAGTAAATATCCTATCAGAATCCTATTAGTCTTGTAGGCAAATATAATAACAACATAGAGTTACTATTTACACTACGCAATTCTACTGTAATTATGATTTATGGTATGTTTAATTGTTAAGAATTTTTTACCCTTCAAAGTGTAGTTCAACTGAATGACTCGGGAACAAACCCTACAGGGTACATTACAGTGAATAAGAGCCTCGACACAGTGAATAAATACATTTGTCATATATTCATTTAGAATCCCTTATTCAATTAATACGAATAAACTGAAAAATAAATTGCTACTTAAATATTTACAGATCTATTGTGGTTAGTTTTTATTCTCAGTCAGTAATTTAATAACTGCAAAGATAACATTATAAGGTAGGTAGACTTTAAAGCTTCAGACAGGGCAAACAGAGTATAAATACCCCAGAAACAAGATTTCTTGTTTGATAATAAAATAAACTGCGTTTATTTTTAACAAAGCATCTACTACTGAAATATGAATTTCGGTGCACAAAAACTCAGGGCGTGAATTTAGATTAGACAAGCTGCGTAGAACTTATGTCGTAAAGCCTATCTACAGGTTGCTGCTCAGCTTTTTTTACAACATGAGTGGGCTGGCTCGACTGCAGAGATATCACTGTTTCTCAATAAAATCGATGCGTAGCAACAGTTCAGATGTTTCATTTTACAGGACGAATGAAGTTGCCAGAAGTCCCCGAACGTCTTTATAAAAAAAAAATTACCCGTCAATAGGGGGCTCCCAACAAATTTTGATACGCTGCCCGTCTGAGGCAAGCTACGCCACTGGCAAGAGACCTAATATCTCCCTCTTCTCAATCTCCATTCCTTTCCTTTAAGATTTTTCATTAGAAATTGCACCCCATATTATGATGATAGGATTGTCACTATTCACATGCTTCAACTCAGATCATCCGTGCTTACTCGTTCGGGAATACAAATGCAAGATTATGTTATATTATGTTATTTATGCAAAAAATTGTGCATCTATCATGCCTATATACTTATCATCATCATTATGATTTGTTAGCAAATGCAGCATCGCTGTAATAAAAAGTGGTGATTGTTTTGAAAACACAGAGTCTGTCAACGGTTAAAATAGAGTTGCTTTAAAAAAAGTAAGTGGTGGTGCATTTTTTAAACTGTGTTTGTCTCTTCGAGGACACTGGACGACATAATCATAATCATCATTATCATTTACCAACTTTTTCACCCTACTGTTGGTCATAAGCTTTTCTTTTTAAATTCCATTCGCTTCAATTTTATACCAGTCAAATCAATCGCAATGAAAAATAAGCAGAAATTTAAAAAATTCTAGGCTATAATAATATACCTACCTAATTCTTTAGTACAAAACGTTTATTTTATTGTAATAATCTTCCGTAATTACAAAGAACTTCGTAGCAGTACCAATCAGAGACGTACCAATACAGTCATATCTTGCAATGTAGTTTATACAATATTTAACAGATGGCAGTCATTAAATTTTTGTTCTTCTTTTTTTTTTTTATTCTGGCTTCCACTTCCACTTCCATTCTGTCTATGTCAATAATTTTTGTTGGGTATATTTAGTTTATGATTTCGTTATTTTATCATTGTCTTATAGTTTATGCATGGTTATGACAAATCATTTTTATGTTGATTTATATTATTCTGCAGTCTAATTGGTTACGTATTCTGTGTAAATTTTACGCATATACGTGGGGTAAGTCATAGAAAATAATTTAAATCATTACTATGTACCACTATGTACACATTCTGAAGTTGAACAAAAAATGTATTAAACTTGATAATAAAGCGCTATCTAACACATTTTGATAATAAATGCTATGACCACACATAAAATATTTTTAAATGAAAAATAAAACGCATTAGTTTTTTTACTATGAATGTGCTTTATGACGTAATATCGCGCGACAATTTTGCGTTGCGCCTATTGGCTAAAATACATCGCCAGATATATGTCAAAATGAAATGCCAAAAGGTGCAAAACGTAAACAAGTGTACTAAATATAAAAAATATTTACCAAATTGACAATATATTTGAATAAACATGGACTCAGACGATGTAATTATGAATTCGGATATCTTCAATGTCCATGACATCGCGGATATAGAAGGTAAGTACAGATGACGGATAATATCTGTACGTCGTGTGGTGTTGTGACTAATTTTCAATGTTACATTACAGACTTCCTCAATAATTGCGATGCTGATTTCATGAAAAAGCTCGAACAGGATTTGGTACTAGTGGACAATGGCAATGACAATGGTTTCCTCAGTGTTGATACGAAAACCAACACTGAAATTACATCATCTCCTCAAATATCACCTAACTACTCATGCCACGGGAATCCACTCGTTTCCCAGTACACTCATAGAGCTAAACAGCCTCCACAGAGCGCCGCTCAGACGAAAGTTAACCCTGTTACTGGCCCTTATAGTAGGACACTAATCAAGAATGAATCACCTCCAGTACCTGATACTCAACCGACGAATCGTGTTCAGAAACCATCGCCCATGATTGTTCAGCAAGTAGTACAGAGTCCAGTGTTTGTGATGAGCCCTGGGAACCTACAGCAAGTTCCTGAGAGCAAGCCATCTTTAGTTCAGTTGGATGGTGTGACACAAATGAATCAGATCAACAATCAAAAACAGCCAAATCAACATCTTTTGATACAAAATAATGCTAAGGGTGTTCCCTTTATATTGAAGAGTTCCGATGCTAACTTTTCACCAGTATTATTGCAGTCAAATGTGATTAATCCAGATTCACAGACTTTAATGTACACTACAGCTCCTGTACAAGGTAATATGGTAGTTTCCTGTGTTTACTTTTTAGTACATTATTTGATATGCAACCAAATATGATACACAAAAAAAGCCTTTATGCCAAAAATGGATGGGTAGTGGGAACAACTCACTATGTGCCTCTCACTACTACACAGTGCTCATGTTTAGTCACAAATAAGCTATATTGTCTTTAAAGACTATATCCCTATGTTAACCAGTCTTGAAACACCAAACAAGTATCATACTATTGGTTGCTAACTTTTTTTTTATATCATAGTCCGACAAACGAGCCAGTGGGTCACCTGATGTTAAGTGATCTCCACCGCCCATGGACATCCACAATACCAAAAGTATCACGTATGCACTGTCGGCCTTAAAAGACAGGAATAGGGATTAAGGAAGGGAAGGGGGAATCTGGGCCACCGGATATCTCACTTACCTTACGAAACGCAACAGTGAACTGTCACTTTATGTTGGTTTTCTGTGAGACAGTGGTACTACCCCGGTCGAGCTGGCCCATTCATGCTGTAGACAAATATGTCTACAGCGTGGCTCTACCACTTTCAATTCAGCATCAACTGCTAAAATTTCAAGTTTGTAGCCCCAGTGGTTTAGGATCTGCATTGAAGAATCAATCAATCGATGAGGGCAAGTAATTATATATGTTTAGATCAGTTGTTCTCAAAGTTGACTGAACAGCGACCCACCTAACAAAAAGTTCCGAATTCTAGACTCACCTCTTAGTTGTCATGAATAAATAGAGTCATAACTATATGAATGGAAAGTTAAATAATAAAATAAAAACAATTTTAATAATTATATTACGTTTGGTCGAAGTATGATCCTATTTTCATGGCCCAACCAATATTCCCTCGTGACCCACCAGTGGTTCGTGACCCATAGTTTGGGAAACACTGTTTTAGATTATAAAAGCTGGATGAATGAAACTACTCATGTGTTCGGAGATTGCTCTAACTGTAATTGTGTTATATATAGATCTGTTATAAATATAGTGGTAAATTTTATAAATAATTTTGATTTTAAGGTACAGCACCAAGTATCATAACAAACACAAAGCCAGGGTCAGACAATAGGCCAATACACACATTTTTCACAAGCAATAATGGCCATACACTTTTAACTGGTATTCCAGCAGTGGTCCTTGAAGGTGATAAAATTGCCTTAAATCCCGCACCAAATATAGGTCCGCCTAAAGTAAAAGAAGTTAAACGAAGTGCTCACAATGCTATAGAAAGAAGATACAGAACTAGTATCAATGATAGAATAGTTGAGCTGAAGAACATGCTTGTAGGAGAAGAGGCTAAGGTAAGAAAAATACTTAGCTGATACTTGCGACTTCTAAACTTATAATTAACACTGTAGTTCAAGGAGTTTTTTAAGATCAGGTCAGCCAAATGTGCAGTTTATAAAATATTAACTTTTGAGCTAATCTTCATACTAGCTGAACCATATTAACAAAGGTTTTTAATAGCAGTTATAAAACTTCAGACACTTTTTATTGATTAATCACTGAAAAGTCCACTAGATGTAGTCCACCCTGTCATAACCAACTACTTTGATTTTATTTATAGACTACAAAACATTGAATCTAAAGCATTCTGAAATCTATCCACCTCAAATGAAATAAGTTTTATTGTACTGATATTAGTGCATACATGCACTACATAAATCCACTGACTGAATATGTTGGCCAGTAACAACTTGCATATTGAACTTTGAAACTCACACACACACACACACACAACTTTGAAACTAATTCACAAATACCTACAAACTATTTTTCTACAGAATACAATAAGTCAATTTACTAATATATTTATGTCCATAGCTTAACAAATCTGCAATTTTACGAAAGACAATAGATTACATTAAGTACCTGCAAAATCAAAACAGCAGATTAAAACAAGAAAATGTGGCACTTAAACTTGTGTGCCAAAAGTCCGGTGTAAAGGAGCCTGTATTTGACGGTCCTTACACTCCTCCACACAGTGACATGTCTTCACCATATCACTCACCACTGTCATTTGATAGTGATGCTCCGGCCTCGCCAGAATATAAGGTAATTTATATGTGTCATAATAATACCACATCTTAACTTCTGTACGTATGTTTGTCACCAATACTCCTCTCCTGAAACAGCTGGACCGATTTGGATGAAATTTTGTGTGTATATGGGTTCCTGGATGGTTTGAAAACACAATTGGACCCGGTAGGTAGTGCTGCTGATGGTATGTCACCAAATTTGATTTGCTGGGATTTGTGGGAGAAATGCTAAAGATTGTGATCTTTAAAATATCATATTTAATGTGGCGCTGCTTTTCCAGACAGGACGAAGTCTGCTGAACCCGCTAGTATCTTATAATTTGTGACTGGTTTTGTCTACTGTTTTTTTGCGACATATCAGAGGCTAATTGCAATGAAAACATTTTAATTGTTGTTGCCACTACAAAGACAATGTTCTTATTGCATAAGTCTACTAATGTGAATCCTCATAAATTGTAGATTAATTATAAGCACTAGTTATTGTTAGGATTACCCATACCAGATTAATTAGAATGAAGTAAATTATAATGGCAAACCATTTAAAAACACCCACTTTATTGAAGTTTTGCTTTTATCATAAAATTTATGTGGTTTACATTATCCGTTTATTTTTTAGGTGGAAGACAAATATTCAAAAATTGTTATGGGAATGGGTGATCATTCCCGTTTAGCGTTATGTGCCTTCATGGTCGGTCTAATAGCTTTTAACCCATTCAGAACATTCTTTGGAACCTTCATGCTCGACACAACTTCTACTGACTTCTCTATGAGAGTTGATCAAAGGAAAATATTATCTGATGATTCAGTGGACATGGGTAAGAATATTTTTAACATAACAAAACATATAAAATATTTTAAAGATTTTTTTTAACACCAAAAAATTTTTGTTACATCTCTGTTTATATAGTTGCTTAAGCTGTGGTTGCGCATAACCAGATTTATAATTACTTAACTAACTAACTTTACTCCTTTTGCAACCTATAAAATAGTAAATAAATATTGATTCCTCGGGAATTTTAGACAGTAATACATATGACATATTATTATTTCCAATGGTATTTCTATTCTATTATTTGAATAAAAGATAGTATGTTATATTTTTTTGATATGTCCAGGCCATAAATTAGGATTTATGAATCATGTTATACTAGTATTATAAATGCGAATGTTTGGATGGATGGATCGATGGATCTTTGTAACTCAATCACAGAGATATATTATAGTCTGGAATAGCACATTGGCTACTTTTTATCCCAGAAAAAAATGTACAGTTCCCGTGGGATAGTTTAGTTTTTCACAGAGCAAGGGATCAACATGATTTTTTGCATAGTGGCAGATTAGGGATCAGAAAATGACATAGGCTACTTTTTATCCCGGAAAAATGCACGCTTATGGGATAGCAAAATATAGAAAAGTGTAATAGCTTAAGATGCCTCAAGGGATTGTATACCTTTTCCTCCAAAAATAATGCGGGCGGAGCAACATCTAGTTTATACTACAATCGGTTTCATACTTTATGGCTGAGGGTCGATGAATGTCAGCCATTTTATGCATGTAAGTCAGAAGAGAACTTACTGAGTCCCGAATTGGTCTAATGTATTGTGCCTAACTGAATACAACATGAATGATGTGCTTTAAAGAATCAGAACATAACACTTATCTGACATTAGTCTTAGCTAGAATAAATTCCGGGCTTTTACATAATATTATGCTGGGTATTAATGATTTTTAATTTAATTTTCAGGATACAGTGGTTACACATGGGCGTCGTGGCTATTCAACATATTTTTTATATACATGATTAACTTTTTAGTGTTAGGTGGATGTCTTGTTAAGTTATTAGTCTATGGAGATTCTGTGATTAAATCACAATCCAAAGGAGCGGAACTTTTCTATAAACATAAACGGCAAGCAGATAATTATATTAAGAAGGTATGTTTCTCATGAATTGCAATTTGTGAACAGATAGCAAGTAAAATCTTATAATAGTTGAAAAGGCCTGTTGTCCAATGATGCCATTTTATCAAGAGTTATAAAAGTAATAATTACATTTTAAGATTGTGCTATAAAAACGCCAAGATAAAATTCAAATTCCAAAATTCGTTTTTTAACCTTACCTTTACGTTTCAAATCACCGACTCTCTACATGGTGCTTTCATTAGTACCCCACTTTTATAAAACCCTGTATATATAATTATATAGTAAATAACAGTCTTATACTATGTGAGTAGATTTTACTAATGTTAGACTTAAGTACAAAACAGACAGCAGGGTAGTATTAGAAAAAACATGATGACATATATTTAATTTCAGGGTGACCTAGTGAACGCTCGAAATGAACTTCACAGGTCATTAGCGACATGTGGTAAGAGTGTTCAAGGCAGTAATCCAGGACAGGCTAAATACTCAGCGTTGATTTCAGCTATACTCAGGCAATTGCTTCAAAGACTTCCGTTCGGTTCATTTCTTGCTCGACGTGCTGGCGACTTCTGGAGTGATAGGTATGTAAATTATTCATTATTTGTATACTGTTCAATATAGATATTTTACTAACTTACTGAAATATTCTGCATTTCCATCCAACTGATGCATTCCATCCAAATAATGAGGAGGAGGAGGGTAGGAGAGTATGTCTATGTATAGCAACCACCACACAACTGATGATAAATAATATTCAAATAAAATTATGGTTACCTGTGTGGTGAGACACGCAACATCACTCTCGATAATTATTTGGATTGTGCTGTACTTAGCCACTGTGGTGTAGAAATAAAAAATAAACAAAATTATTTTAAATCAACTTATTATAAATCTGTTGTGTAGACTGTGCAGAATTAAATATATAATCGCAAATTAGTATTTTTACCGCACAATCAAGCTGTGAAACAATTTGCCAGCTACCGTGTTCCCTCCTTCCTATGATCCTGGGTCCTTTAGGCGTAGTGTGATGAAGAAGAAAAAACAGCAGTTAATGGTACTTGTTACTTATTGTGGGTTCGCAATTGTTTTAGTCCTGCAAGACATGCAACAAGACACTGGGCGGCAGAAGTAGCCAGCGTTACTCATAGACTTGCACAGTTGGAAATACTTTCAACTCACAGTGGACGCAGTGAGAGAGTGCTTCTGGCATTACAAGCTGTCAACTTGGCAGAGGTGGCCGGCAACAGGCAACTGCTTGCTGACACTTATGTGACTGCAGCTTTAGTGTTCAAAGACTATGTGCCAAAAATTGGAAATTGGTTGTGTGGGTAAGGAGAAAGTCTTATATTCATCACACCTATCGTAGGTATTAAGGGTGTCTATCACGGGGCACGCTTAAGCTTTATTTTTTATCATTGTGTCATTGATAAAATTAAATATCACCTCAGGTTAAAATAAAATGTTCAGAAAAATTGTCTTTCGACTTAACAAGGGTAATCAGTTTTTTTGAAATTGTCAAAAAATAAGTCGCCCTACTTTGCAGACTTTGGTTCTATCTTCTTCTTCTGCGTATCACTCTTGATAGAGCGGTCGTGGTCATCATGTAGTATCTTCCTCAGGGGCTGATGTGATTCGCCTCACGATGTCATCTCTTCCTGATGGTGGAGATTCCGGTGCACTCATTCAATGAACCGCTCACAGTAGACTTGATTTGATCAGTCCATCGCATGGTCCCACGTGGTTCTTTATGAGAGATTATCCTAACTATAACTCCTGTTTAGCCAGGATCAACAATGGCACGTATTTTTTCGATACCGAGTAATGAAACTCGGCGAGTCTCTGGGAATGCTTAATAACTGTCTTTTATTCCGCAACGAAATTAATCAAATAGAAATATAGGGAGGAGTTGGAAATATAAGTTGTCCACTTCCCTCCATAGCAAAGCGGGAGACAAATACTGAACTAAAGAGGTATTAACCTCCAATAAACGACATTTACGTCTAGAGAAGCCAGACGTAAAGCACCATGGAAGTTACTTTACGGGTCTTAACGGGTGGTTCTATATAATAACAATAATAAATATTAATAGCCCTGTATTCAACATTGTCTCACTGCTGGGCACGGGCCTCCTCTACTAACGAGAGAGTTAGACCTTAGTCCACCACGCTGGCCTAATGCGGATTGGTAGACTTCACATGCCTTCGAAATTCTTATCAGAATTCTCAGGTATGCAGGTTTCCTCACGATGTTTTCCTTCACCGATAAAGCAAGTGATATTTAACATTAAATACACATAACTTTAGAAAAGTCAGAGGTGTATGCCATTTGGGTTTCGACCATACGACTTTGGTCTTGACAGTCCGTACCGCAACCAACTAGGCTATCGCTGCTTATCCTGTTTCGCTGGTTCTATACGAGTGAGATATTGTGTTGTGTCAGGTACTACCTGCGCGCGTGTCGGTCGTGGTGGTGCGCGTGCGGGTGCGCGGCGGAGTGGCCCGTGCGGCTGCGGTGGGCGGGCGGCGCGCGCGGGCACGTGTTCCTGAGCACACGCACGCGCCGCTGGGGGTACGAGCCGGCGCCGCCCGCCGCCGCACTGTTCGCACGGACCCCGGACCCCGCCGACCCACTCGCCTATGCCATGAGGGTAACTATACACATTCATAGATAGATAGATAATTCTTTATTGGACACCAACATAATAATATTACAAACCTTACAACTTGAGTAAGTTACAATAGGCAGTCTTTTATCGCTAAAAGCGATCTCTGCCAGACATAATGCAATACATCTCGGCAGACTGCCTCGGTGGCGCAGTTGTAATTGCGCATGTGTTACGACTGCTTTTCTGAGGTCTCGGGTTCGATCCCCGGGTCGGGTAAAGTGATAATGGGTTTTTCTATTTAGAAATTCCTCAGTATTAGCCCGGAGTCTGGAATATGTGCCATCACATTATGGGACCCAAATTCGGCGAAGTGAGTGTACTGGTTACAACCTCTGCCTACCCCTTCAGGGATTATAGGCGTGAGTGTATGTATGTGTACATCTCGGCAGCTCGCAATAATTCGCGACCTTTCATAGCCGACAGGCCCTCTGCATAATTAAATAACACCCAAGAGTCACACACATCGCCCTAATTCCACACTAAGATACGAGTGTTGTGTTGTGGGTATCAGGGACCTAGAGATACGCACGCTCTCACATCACCTAGAACCCGGACACAAAAGTCTGTCACACAAACATTTGTCCCGGTGTGGGAATCGAAACCACGGCCTCTCGTTTCACAGCCGGCTACTGCGCCACGGAGGCTGTACGCTAATATTGTTTCGTAATGCACGCATGAGCTCTGTTTTATCAGTACCTACGTACGTATGTGTGTACTCAGGCGTATCACCTGGAACTCCTGCAAAAGAGTCTGCAAATGCTGCTGTGTGCCGACGAGCGCAGCAACACGCGACACGTGCTCGAACTCGTCAAACTAATCACTGATGATGTTTCCACTGATGCGCCTCATCACACTGGTAAGTCTTGACTTTTGTTTTTCAGTTTATTTTGTTTTTTTTTCTGGATAGGCAGACGAGCAGACGGGCCACCTGATGGTAAGTAGTCACCGTCGCCCATAGACTTTTGCAATGCCAGGGCACAGCAGAGCCGCTGCCTACCGTAACCCGAATATCTATCAAGTTGGATAGTAATGGTGTATTCTGTAAACAAAACTTACCAAGTCTGCTGCTCTCGGTGACGCAGTTGTAATTGCGTACGCGGTTTGACTGCTGTGCTGAGGTCGCGGGGTTCGATTCCCGCGTCGGGATAAAGTGATATTGTTTTTTTTATCATGGAATATTCACACTCAACCCGTAACCCCTGTCACATCATGGGATGGTAATAAGCTCGGCGAAATGTTGTTGTACTGGTTACATCTCTGCCGACCCCTTCGGGAATTACAGGCTTGCGTGCGTTTGCATGTATGTAACACTTTTTTTTATTTTTGTGGACTAATTTCTTTAAATAACAGTCTTATCTATTTTTCAAGATTTTAGCTTAGTATTTGAGAACGCAAGTTTTATGGAGACAACATTATGTAATGAATCCCCAGTTCAAATATATGTATACCGCAATCATTTTAAATGGATGTCCAGGAAATTCATAACTTTAATCAAATCAAAAAATCAAAATCAAATCATTTATTTTGTAAATTAGGCCACTAGGGGCACTTTTTACATGTCAGGTTGAAGTTTATCTACCGGTGCTTCGGAAATGCCCACTGGTCTGAGAAGAAGCACCAAGAAACTCAGCCGTAGGTATAACTTTAAAACTTTATTTCTTATATTTGTTTTCCACTTAGGTTGTTGGGATCCAGTGATGGAATGGTGGGCGAACATCGTCGGCGTCGCGGCCACTTGGTTACTGGCCGACACTGGCAAAGCGATAGAAATTGGAGACAAACTGGACATGTTGCCAGAACCACTTACCAACTGCGAGGATCCTTTGCCTGGGTAATTATTATATTTCTCGAGTCTACGCAACATTTATAGTTAAGGCTGTACCTCACGTTAATGACCTTGACGACTGCCTCGGTGGCGCAGTTGTAATTGCGCATGCGTTACGACTGCTGTGCTGAGGTCTCGGGTTCGATCCCCGGGTCGGGTAAAGTGATATTTGGTTTTTCTATCTAGAAATTCTTCAGTATTAGGCCGGAGTCTGAAATCTGTGCCAGGTATGGCGATAGGCTCGACCCCTATCACATTATGGGACCGAAATTCGGCGAAAAGTGGGTGTACTTGTTACACCTCTGCCTACCCCTTCGGGGATTACAGGCGTGAGTGTATATATATGTATTACAGAAATTCTACTCAGAAAAAGTTTCAAAAAACTGTGTTAGCAGAATTTTCAGGAATTTCTTGGACCTCTGCTTAATTTTTATGATTTTGGTGACGTACAGCCTTAACGTAATGTATCAATATGTAAAAAATAAAGTGTGGGCAGTTTATTTTTTATCACTTATTTCCATCAAATATTTTTACATTTGTGAAATCAGACTTCAAATAATGAGGACAAATGGAATAAAGGTTTCCTAAAATATTAATAATATGATCATAATATATTAATCAGAACAATCTTGTTGACAATTTGAACATTCTCACACATGTGTTAACTTAGATCTAATCGGCGATCGCAGTAGTGTTTATAAAACACGCGTGTGTCTGTGTATAGTTTATAGTTTTGATATTATATTATAATGTCTATTGTCTGCGGTAGTGTAAACATGAAACGTTGGAGATATGAGTATATCTACATGTGTAGTGATGATTGTTCCCACTTCACAGTGCACTGCATATGGCGTACAAAAGCCGGCGCGGTCTGCTCAGTCTGGCGCAGTGTCGAGACCAACTCTCCATTCAAAGGACGTCTGAGACTATACTCAAGGTTCGTGGAAATTATCTTACATTTTGCAAAGTGCATGACAAGGTGACCACACTGCACCTGATCGTAAGCCCAGTGTTGTCCAGTTTTAAAATACAGTGAAATTTTTTTAGTGCCTCGTTAGGCAGACGAGCAGACGGGCCACCTGGTAAGTGGTAACCGACGCATAGACTTCTGCAATGCCAAGGCACAGTAAAGCCGGTGCCTACCGTTGATTGTGTTAGATATTATTCAGAATAAATATAAATACCATACCATGATTTTTTTTAATGGATTTAGGAATTTATTGAAAAAAACCTCATTTCGACGTTTTTAAATACATGTTACAAGATATGTTCGCTAATTTGATTGATTTTGGTATTCGTTGTTTGAAACATTATTTTTATGTTTTGATCACAACATAACAATAATGTAACCAAAATACACACGGTTCTAACAAATTTCAATTATTTATTCACACGTTTTTTATACTGGCACGGCAAAGTAACCACGCTGCACCTGATAAGAAACGCAGTGCCGTCCAATTAAAGTATTGAGTAGCAAAAGACAATCTATCTCCCGCATACCTGGTGGTAGGATATCATATCCGCCCGGATAGCGCCCACCCTACACAGGGTGTAAAACCCGCCATAGTGGCACACGCAAGTGTGTCGCGTTCCGGGATAGGCCAGTGTACATCCGGTTTTTGTCAGGGTCTAGAATTGGGGTACGGTGTTTGGCCGTTTTGTGGCCTTCTATGTACTCCGACACTAGATCCTCGACCTCTTCTTCACCTTCTTACCCATAGCGTAGTATGAAGAAGCAGGGCGGCATGATTGTGTTGAGTAGTGGGGGATAGATTGTCTCTCGCTACTCGATACTCTAATTGGACGGCACTGTGCTTACCATCAGGTGCAGTGTGGTCACTTTGCCGTGCCAGGATAACAAAAAAAAATACTTAACACAGTCACAGCGGCCTGCTTTCTCACACTACGCCACGGGCAAGAAGGTGAAGAAGCGGTCGAGGGTATTGTGTCAGAGTACTCAGAAGGCCTCAACACGCACAAACATCGTAAATTTATTTACTGTTACTCCGATCTACGCAGAAAGAGCTTACAGTGTCTTGAGGTATACCAGTTGGTCTTGTGGGTACCGATTTATATAAATGTATACTTGGATCCCAGGCCTGTACTAGCCTTCAACCATCTTCTCTAATAATTTGGATACTTTTTAATTTTAATTGCATCTCGAATCTACTACTATCTAGGATGATTCGAGAGGCAATTATAATATCTATATTCAAGGTAAGGTTTGGCAAGGATTTGTGGTTTAGCAAATCTAGGATGATGTTTGGAGCCTTCCCCTGTATGTTCAGCAACATAAGAACATTAGAAACCATTAACCAGTCATTTATCATTAGCTTGCCGGCTAGTCGACAAATACTGGCAACACTCGTCGTTCTTACATGCGATTTTTAATTTTATCACTATAGATATAAAGTTGATTTTGCCTTGTATTTACTCCCTACTTATTACCTTTTTCCGAACACCGGTATCCTTTTGAACCATGAGAGGTTAAAGCAGATTTTCATAAAGGTTGTTATTTATAGGTTTGTGACATTGCTGGAGCCCGACTGGCCGATTCATTGGCGTACTACTGCTGTGGGAAACCAACTCAACTGGTGATGGTAAGTACTAAGTATATACCTAATATGTACTTACAAACTGATAATATTTAATTATGTATTTGACAGCTATTGTGCAGTTATGACGGACTATTGCGGGAGTGCATTGTAGTTGCATTGCACCTGTGTTCATCAACGTGCAATATTACTACAAGGCAAATCTCGAATTAGTTGCATTCGTCGGTCGGAAGAGTTGCTGTCGAGATTGCTCCTGTTTTATATTTTACTTGGCAGTGTCTTTTATTTTGTAATATTTGTCATGTGTGCATGTAAGTTGTATAATGAAATGTTAAATATTTTACACATGTACGACTTATTTTCTTTTTGGATATACTGTTAGTAAATATGTGATTGTAATATATTGTCAATTATTATTTTGTATATTTGTGTTTTTGTGAATAATTATAGGTACGGCAGAATAATCAATGAAACCATGTTATTTGATAATCATTTATTGTCTCTATCTAAATTATATGCCGATCGATACTCTCTAATAACATAACATTCGTATGTCAGTTGATGCAAGTGCTGTGCTGCGATTGGTTGATGGAGGTGCGTGCGGGGGTGTGGGAGGCGGGGCGGGCGCACACACCCGCGTCACCCGCACAGCTGCGAGCCTTCCAGCGGGACCTGTACTCGCTCAGGAGACTCTCGCAGATGCTACCGGTAGGAACTATGGATTACTACGCGACACATAACGGTAGGCAGCGGCTCTGCTGTGCCCTGGCATTGTAGAAGTCTATGGGCGGCGGTGACTACTTACCATCAGGTGGCCCGTCTGCTCGTCTGCCTATCGAGGCACTAAAAAAAAACATACACCACCTTTATAACCCACCACTAACACCAATCTCGCTCTACATTGATTAAAGGCTAGAGCTGGCGCTGGCCCTCAACACAATATCGTCTTGAACTCTTCCCACATAGCAACGTTTAAGTCAAGATACAAACGTTAAAGTGGGGAGCCATTCATAGCAACACATTAATTACAATATAAAAATGGATACTTATCACCCACTACACCTTTATAACCTAACCCTGTTCACAATACGTTGCACAGTCAACTTTGCAACTTATAAACTTTAATCACTGACGGGCTCGTCATACACTAGTATTCAGCAGTAAATCGTGGCAATAAGTTTATCCGATTCCATAATGTGAACAAATTACGGTGTTCGGAAAAGAAAACAAGCCAAAATCAACTTTATTTCCATAATATTAACGTTACTAATACTCGTAATACGCAAGTCAATAACGGTATTGCCAGTTTTAGCGCGGCCAAATATGGCCAGATGATACTTGAGTGCATACATATACATACATATATACTCACGCCTATAATCCCCGAAGGGGTAGGCAGAGGTGTAACCAGTACACCCACTTTTCGCCGAATTTCGGTCCCATAATGTGATAGGGGGCGAGCGTATCGCCACACCGGGCACAGGTTCCAGACTCCGGGCTAATACTGAGAATTTCTAGATAGAAAAACCCAATATCATTTTACCCGACCCGGGGATCGAACCCGAGACCTCAGCACAGCGGTTGTAACGCAAGCACAATTACAACTGCGCCACCAAGGCAGTCCTTGATACTTGACTGGTTAAAATATAAACGTCAAGTCCGATAGTTTTTTCGGAGCGAGATAGTAGATCCGACGTAATGTGAATAGAATCTTGATAGATGTTTTACTCCGGGAGGTAGTGTCAAAATTTCATGGGTCATTTCAGCATAAGGTACCTTTATTGAATATGGTAGATTTTACTTAAGAAACAAAGAATAAAATTGTCAGCTGACGCGACTCTGTGGCGTTTGGGTGTGGCAGATCGAAAAACTCTTAAGAAAAACTTATTTTTGTAGTCATTTCAGCAAAGCTGAAACTTAGTAGATTATTTATTTATATTATTTCTGTCATGATAAAATGTGTCAGCTGCACGGGATAGGTGGAAAACTTTGTCAGTTTCCCATGTTAAAATGTATGAAAAATAAGGAAAATCGGGTGATTTCAGCAAAGCTGAAAATCATTTGTAAAATAGTTTACGACCTAAATATTGTATTTATAAGTGTCAGCTGGTATTAAAATGTGGCAAAACCTGTTAGCTACCATTTCAAAGCGCAGCGTAGCGTTCAGGCCCGCGCGCTCCAATACATAATGTAACATCGCAGCTAACACATTTTTCCACTTTTTATTGGCAGCTGACAAATCGTTTCGTATTCTTTATATAATAAACTGGGGGTGTTATCATTTATATAGTTGCTGATATCACATTACTAACTAAATATGGTTGAAATTGAATGCAGGAGTAAAACGGCACGAAACATGATATTATAATGTTACAAATAATGGATAACAGTATCTTTTATAATTTGAAAATGTATCTTATATGAAAATATGATTTCAAGCAGCAAAGACTATGTTTTCTAATGGTACACAGCTACCAATGAAGTATTGTAACATATGATATCAAGCACTCCACGATCTTTTACAATCAAATTAAACGAATTATTTTCTACTCTTCAGTTTTTTTTCGCAAGATGGCAACACTGAGCGGAGCATTGGCTCAGTTTCTTGACTATTCCCCAAACGAACAGTCATAAACGAAAATAATTTAAGGAAGTTGTATTATACGAAAATGACGAAGCCTTATTGTAATTTTTGTTTACAAAGTAAGCCAAAGTTGACGGCACTCTCAGAAATTACTTTTAAAAAGTCTAAAATAGTTTTAGCAATTCGCGAGAAAAACAATTTATCCTTGAAAGATGTCGTATTACCATCAGTACCTAACATTAACTAGCAACCATTTGTATCATCGCTCGTGCTACCAGCGTTTTACAGCATTGCCACAAAAATATAGATCATCTCTAGAATCATCAAATATTTCAACTTCATCCACAGAAAATTCAGAAGCTAATGTTGAAGCATCAACATTAGCCGCGCAAAGGTAATTATAGTTTACCAATAAATTATAAATTATTTTCAGAAGTATGTTTTGTAGAATATCAAAGTAAAAATTACGCACGTTTATGATATGTTATTCAAATTCATTCAACATTTAATTAAAATATTTTTTTTTCTAACAACAATAATAGCAAAGTATTATTGTAGAAAGTTTAAAATAAGGTTTTATTATATAAATGTAAAGCTATTTTTTGTTTTTATTTTACGGTAATATGAAAGCTATAAAATATCATTTTTAAAGTGTCGATTGAAGCCTCGTTTCATACATTTGCATGAAGCAATACATTATAATTACAACTGTATTTCTTAGAAAAATATATTGTTGTTCAAAAGATTTTCATATATAATTTTTTATTTTTAAATTGCACAAATTCATATTTTATTTAAATATTTTCTCGGAATTCTTTTTATACATTTATCGACTATTTTTCATCAGATGGACCATATCAGTGACTTTTATTTTATATAAATTACTTTAACAAGCAGTGATAGCCTAGTTTGTTGCGGTACATACTGTGAATACAAAAGTCTTATGTTCGAAACCCTCTAAACCTAAACACCTCTGACTTTTCTACACTTATGTGTGTATTAAAATGTTAATTATCGCTTCCTTTAATGGTGAAGGAAAACATCGTGAGGAAATCTGGCATACCTGAGAATTCTCATACGAGTTTCGAAAGCTGCGAAGATACATTGTTCATTATACCGCGCGCGCTTGATCGCTACGCTGCGCTTTGAAATGGTAGCTAACAGGTTTTGCCACATTTTAATACCAGCTGACACTTATAAATACAATATTTAGGTCGTAAACTATTTGACAAATTATTTTCAGCTTTGCTGAAATCACCCGATTTTCCTTATTTTTCATACATTTTAACATGGGAAACTGACAAAGTTTTCCACCTATTCCGTGCAGCTGACACATTTTTTCATGACATAAATAATATAAATAAATAATCTAGGAAGTTTCAGCTTTGCTGAAATGACTACAAAAATAAGTTTTTCTTAAGAGTTTTCCGATCTGCCACACCCAAACGCCACAGAGTTGGGTGAGCTGACAATTTTTTTCTTTGTTTATAAAGCAAAAACTATCATCTAAAATTGAAATAAATTGTGCTGAAATGGTCCAGGTAAATTTGACATTACCCCCCGGACCATTTGTATGTCAGACAGATATTTGTTTCATGTGTGGGTGTTGTGGGACCGTAGTCCCTCATAGTTGTTTATACCCCCAACACAGGTTTTACCTAGTGTGTGGCTGTTGCGTGTATTTATTTATTTAAAGGGGAAGGTCTTCAATCATCATGTTGTGCCTGATAGGCTGTGGTTCCTCCAATGGTATTATAAAACTATACTAACATATACAGACTTCCAAATTTGCGATGTATTAATGATAAAGTAAGGTTCAAATAAGTTATGTCTCGCAGGCTGGCATGATTGTGTTGAGTAGCGCGGGATAGACTGTCTCTCGCTACTTGATACTCTGTCTGGACGGCACTGCGCTTACCATCAGGTCAAGTGTGGTCACTTTTCCGCGCCAGAATAAAAAAATGCAGTTGATTTGGTATTAATTTCCAGTGGCTAACGTCTCGAGTGTTTCTACAATCGGCGGTGTGTCGCATGATGGCGGGCGCGGCTCCGAGACGCACTCAACAGCTGTTGGACGGCAGTCTCCGGCCGAGATTTAACCGGACATCATTAATTTGTGGCAAAGGTAATTACAATCCAGTGTACTAGACTTAAGAGAATAAGGTAGTTCAACATCACCTAAAACCTATTACTGAAAGAATTTTATGAATCCGAACAAAAATAAGTAAATTAGACGCCATTCAAATCTGCTGGAAGGAGTAATTGTCATATGACAGTAAAAGGATGCATGATATGTACCGTGACGTCACGGTTCTCAGAATCCCCATTACTATGTCGTTGTGCGAGGGAGATAGCAATATGTTCCCAATACGCAACCGTTTTCGCTCATGCCTGTGAGTATTTGCTCATACCAAAATTTTAAATAAATATTGTGACCTCATTTTTCATACAATTTTGATTCAGTTTTCGCAAAAGAGTTTCTTTTGCGTATTATATTCGGTTGTATATAGAATAATGTACAAAATTAAACACAGGTAACTACCCTATTGACAGCCTCAGTGGCGACTAGGGAGTAGCTGGCTATGAAACGAGAGGCCGTGAGTTTGATTCCCACCGCGACAAATATTTTTGTCCGGGGTCTGGGTGTTGTGAGACCGAAAGTGCTTTTGCCTGGCAGGATGACCGCGACGTCGCAAGCGCCGAAGAAGGCCACCGCGGGGTTTTAGCTGGTAGTGTCGGGTGGGGTGTATATAGGGGTTAGGGACTCGGGCCAGCGGCAGCGCGGATAGCCATCATCCGTGCGAGGGGGATGCTGGGTCGTAAGACCGACTAGTCCAGCATACCCGTTTTATTCTTAATCCGCTTCCCTCCGGAGCGGGCGTTAGTAATAAAAGGCTTTCGCCGCAAAAAAAAAAAAAAGGATGACCACGACGTCTGCAGGGCCCGCTATATATAAAATGTAATGCTTGTTTGTTGAAGATCGCAAATCTCCTAAAGTTCTTTACCGATAGGTTTGTAATTTTTACGCAATGTTGCATTTTTATTAACGAGTGGTTTTATATACTTTTCATCCTGAAGACTCTACGGGAATAGGATAGTCCAAGTAAACACTTACGGACGCTGAATTTAGTTTGTTTTTTTCCACAGTGAAGCTGTGGCCGGGTTTAGCTAGTCTTTATTATTATTTTTTTTATATACTCCGACAAACGAGCCAGCGGGTCACCTGATGTAAGGTGATCTCCACCGCCCATGAACATCCACAATACCTAAAATATCACGTATGCGTTGTCGGCCTTAAAGGACAGGAATAGGGATTAGGGAAGGGAAGGGGGAATCTGGGCCTCCGGATATCTCACGTACCATACGAAACGCGACAGTAAACTGTCACTTTTCTGTGAGACAGTGGTACTACCCCGGTCGAGCCGGCCCATTCATGCTGTAGACAAATATGTCTACAGCGTGGCTCTACCACTTTTATATATATATATATAATTCACCTGTATGTGTGTATGTCACTGAACTCCTCCTAAATAGCTGGACCGATTTGAATGTTTTTTTTGTATGTGTTTGGGTGGCGCCCTGGATGGTTTAGATTCACAAATCAGCCGCTAGACCGGGACCGCTAGTATAATATATAATATAATATGTATGTGTGTTGTGTGTTTCAGAGCGAGTCCTGGAAGGCGGCGGCGGCGAGGGCGAGCGCGCGGTGGCGCTGTACATGGCGTGCAAGCACCTGCCCGCGGCGCTGCTCGCGGCGCCCGGCGAGCGCGCGGGCATGCTGGCGCAGGCCGCCCTCACGCTGCACAAGATCGGGCACAGGCATCGACTGCCACACTGCTACCATCTCATGAAATCCTTTGGAACACTAGCCACTAGCCACTAGGCACTAAGCACTCTTAACGAATGTAATATGCACGAATAAATAGTTTAATTTTTTATTGTTGTTATTTATTAAAAACGTATACAACAAAAATAGACTGATTTATGCATTTTAATATTGTTAGAAATATAAATAACAGAGTGCTATTTGAGGGGGATACATTTAAAGCCACATAAACGATGATTACCACATTGATCCATTTAAAGATCACTGTTAGACACCACAGTGCCCACTGATACCAAACATGTCAGGATCTACCAAATACCACTTTCCAATTAGTCTCTAGTGTGCACGGATAGCATAAAACCCTATGCTGCACTGAAGCGGAAGCTGAAGAAGGACTCTAATCTAAGAAACTACCAGTCTGATTTTGGACAGCCTCCGTGGCGCAGCGGGCGAGTAGCCGGTTGTGAAACGGGAGGCCGTGGGTTCGATGTCCGCAGCGAGACAAATGTTATTGAGGAAGACTATTGTAGAGTTTAAGTAAAAGAGTATAGCTAGTTAGTTAAAAGATTTATTGAATGTCAAACTATGTCTAATGTAGATGAATATATGATAGCTAGATGAAAATAATGATAAATTTGCTTGCTGTGAGTACACGCGTCACGGGTGACAATCAGTTGCGTACTAATTACATAAATGGCTAATAACCGCCGCGGTACTCAAAATGCTGACAATGAAATGTACGGTGCTAACCCGTACAACTATAAAACATCAGCTTCGACCTTCTGGAGTGGAGCACATATGCATGAGAGGACATCACAAACCACGGTTCATAGGAAAAAAATAAAGCAAAAGTCATGACTTTCCTCTTGAGAAAATTCTAGTAGCAGTAGTAGTAGTAGTGAGAAATAATAATAGAGTTGACTTATCGAGTAAGTTTACAATTTCGTAAACTTTATTACACTGGTATTTTGAATGTTTTATTTGGTAACACTGTAGTTTATACAAGACTCAAATAGTGTTGTACATATACTTATAGGTTGTTATCGATAAAATTACTAATACGTCTGGACTGTCTGAACACATAATTTTAACACACTAGTAATGTCACAAGATATACCAAGATCCTAAAAATGGATCCGGTATATTTACAAAATACTAATGCAGTTTAAGAATCCACGACTTTATTGTAATAAATTGTACAGCACGACAACACAAATTATGTGTTTCGGCGATGTTCGGTTTTAAAGCATTATTATGAATATTCATGGAATACTAGACCATCCGGTTTGAGTCGTTCCCACAAGAGATAAATAAAATTTTAATATATTTTCAAACATAATAATTGTTTTACTTTACCCATCGATAGACAAGACAAGTACAGGGTATTTACTATTATTATAAATATCGACGGTATAACGGAGGTATTTAGGAGACTAGTTGGGGGTACATTAATAATAACAACCTAAGTGGGAGTAGTAAATGTTTAATATAAAACATAGTGCCTTCCACGCTCCGGAGTTCAGTTCAGAAGACTAGTGGTGTAGCAGTGAGTTGGTAGAACATTCGTGGTTCGTTCGCGGTACAGTACCTAAGTGTAATCGGTTCAATAGTCGCGTAGTTCAGCTCAGTGGAGTGGAAGACGAGACGATAACCAGTATATTCGTGGTTCGTTCGCGGGGCAGTAAGTAATTGTAAACGGTTCAATCGCGTTGTTCAGCTTAGAGGGTAATGCTGGTAGATTAATTATAAAGAAAAGCCTTAAGTGAATCCTGACATGCGTATATGTTAATATTAAGCACTGAGATGTGTAACAGTGTCGTGTAAATCAATCAATAAATTAAAAACATTGTATTTGTGCCTTTTAAACATCCATCTTGCATAGTTTTTTTGATGTTTCTAACATAAGGCTATCTATCTATTTAATATCGACATAGCGACGCCCTATTGTTGTTTACACAGTGGTCACTACATAGACTCGATTCACAATGTGAATACATTACACACCAAGTTAAGTTTCTAATCGTGTGCATAAATTTGATAGTGTGGTGTGCGTGCGTAGCGACGTAATTACATTTTTCATTTGTGTTGCATGTTTATTTGAAGGTGTAAGTTTCAAGCGTGATACCGTCTCCTTTTTAACCGACTTCAAACAAAGAAGGAGGTACTCAATTCGTCGTTTTTTTACCGATTCGAGTTTTTTTTTAAAAGGATTTACTTCCCAGGTCGTACCATTGGCACCAAGTCAGGATCTGATGATGGGAATCTCATAAAAATCGAGGGCAACCTTGAAATTTAATAGGGACGAATATTTTTTTTTTATTGAAGTCTGTGTACCTTTTATTTATTTATTTTATTTATTTATTTATGAATTAAAAATCATTTTCTAATCTACTACAATAGTAGTAGTACAATGATGCATTTTGCATATTGCTAAAGCATCCGCGCTTCTGCAGTGTGTCGACTATGTTTGCCGAGGCTCGGGTTGCCGATTTTTATGCAATCGTTAGAGCTCGCATCGCGTCATTTTGGGCACGGCTGAGAAAAAAATGTAATACGATTTTAGTTATCATTGCGCATGATCTCACTGGACCTTACTTTAAGTTTTGGCTCAATACGCACCGCGCTAAGAAATAAGAAATAAAACTAATTAGACCAAAAATTACAAATATATTAACATATGTAGTATATAAACCATTTGTAACTAACATTATGAGTCACTAGTACTTGCTAATAAAGATTTATTAAAACGAAATTTACGGATTCTATCGCGGTTTATTTAATTTTTTTAACCCGACGTTTCTAAAGCTTTACAGCCTTCATGGTCACGGGGCGGACTCGGATCATGAAGGCTGTAAAATAAACCGCGGTAGAATCCGTAAATTTCGTTTTATTTCAATGTATAATATTCGCGTGAACATAAGAAAATTTATTATTTTTTTCCTAAATTTTCACTCGCGATACTAACAAACTATCTTACTCTTTTAGTCGTTCTTCTGTGAGACATCTTGGGTACTACACCGACTTATATGTATATATATATATATATATCCTATTGGCATATTCATTTGTAACATTTAGCTCGTGTAAGAAGTGCTTTAGGCCATGTGTATACTTAATTTTGTATACCTATATCATTTTGGAACGATTAGTGGATACATGGTTATGGAGCTGCCGGTGGGTACAACTTTTTGGTATTTTTCTTTTTCCGTGTACTTTGGTCTTTTGAGGCCGACTGTACATATATAATTATCATTTTATTTTGTATGTCTGCTCACAAGTTTTCATACATTCTTTCTCAAACATATTTAGACAAGATATTTCTTACTTACTATTTAATTTTTAATTATTAATCTTTAATTTGTTAAATTCAATGCATATATTACGATAATAATTAATTATTTTTATTGAAACGATGTTCATATGTCCAAATTGTAGTTAGTTAGAAGGCTGTTTAAATTGCATGGACGTTTGTAACTATAATTGTTGTAACACTTGGCATGAGCCAGACATTTCTAGTATACATATGAATAAGTTGGTGTTCACAACGTTGTTACGACAAAATAAATAAATAAATCACTTGCACTGACCGATTGATTCCGCTAAACCGCTGGAGGCTACAAACATGAAATTTTGGCAGTTGATGCCTTTTATGTTGTAAGCATCCGCCATCCACTAAGAAAGGTTTTTTGTAAGAAATAAGGGAAATACCGTTGTTTGAAAGTCCGTCATTTTCAAAGTAAAAAGCATGAAATCTCGCATAAGTGCTTCTGGTTAGAAATAAATGTACCTACTCGCAATGCTCGTATATCAGCGTTTTTCGAAATGTAACCCCTAAGTGGGCGAGTTAGGGGTTAAAAGTTTTCTGTCTGTTACGTTTCACGTCTAAATTAATGAACTGCTTCTGATAGAGTTTGGTATACCTATTATAACCCCAAGGACGGGCATTACCTAAACTCTCCACTTTACAATTAATTTTACGTGGGCGAATGCTAGTACGAAGATAAAACCACCATTATCAAATAGGAGGTAGTATACATAGATATGTTTGTTTTATATTCATTTAAAGTCTGTTGCCTGCCCAGCTGTTTGAAGTACTCGATAAGCGACTTGTGTCAAATCACACTTATCTTACAGAGCGGTAGCTCTGCAAAAAACAATTACTTATGATTTTTGTTGTTGTAATTTATGTATATGAATAAATAGATTTTTGGAGCGGAAAGTTTGTTTCAATTTGTGTTCCCAAATAGTGACTTACATCAATTACACAGGTCTACATAATTTGAAAACGTAAATAGTGGCAACATATAATATCTTGAGTTGAAAATACAGATTACTAAAAACAAAAAAAGAAATAAGCTAAGAAAAACAACCAACACAAACTGTTATCCTATTAGGGTACCAATCGCCCAGCGGCCCGTAAAAACTAGCTAAATCCTCTGCGCCGTTGGACTAGGAATGGTAAGCCTTGAAACAATTTATCGCACACAGCGCTACATTGCAAGACTCACATTTAAATGGTGTCATACGGGTTCGGATCCCGTTACGCACGCACATAAAGCATCTCATCCTGGGTCGGCGATTCCCCACCGACCCACGATCTGTAGTGATATACACAGGCCAGTGTGAGAAATTACTTAAAAACCGGGATGCATCCATATGTCTATGCGAGAGGCACTCCGAACGCAAACGATACACGGGAACGTGAGAGATGTGTTTCTCTAGGATAGATTCTACTAACTGGAGTCTAAAAACTAAATGGTCTTGGGAGAGGTTGGTAGAAGATCTCAAAAGGATACGCGCATTAAGGATAGAGCAGTTCAAGAGCCGCTTGAACAATTTCATGTACCACTTGGCACATTGCTTCCGCTCAAGTAAGTACGGTTCGAGCATTTGGTCCTTGAGATCCACCCCACCCATCCCCCTGTTGTAGTCTAACACTACTTGGGGTTTGAAGGCTAGTGGACGAACTGGGTTCGTAGATACTCTAGGCAAGGCAATGGCACTACCATGGCATGTTGAGAGCATGGTAACTCTCTTTTTGTCCTGCCAAGCCAACACACAAACGTCCCCAGAGTTCCTAGCTATGAGTTGTCCTCGCTCGAGAGGAGCTTTAGTTACCAAGTAAGGAACGTCTTTCCTCGAAGGACGTAATGTACCAACGCAGTCGGTACCATTACGTTTTAGGAATCTGGCCAATGTGGGGGAATTGAACCAGTTGTCCATAAATAACCGGTAGCCTTTGTTTAGTAAGGGACTAATAAGCTTCTTGACCAATGCAGTACTTGACAAGTCCCCCGAAACTTGGTCTATATCTACTCTGGTCTGCTTACCCGTGTAAACTATGAAAGACCACAGATAACCTGTAGCACTCTCACAGAGCTCAAAGGTTTTGATCCCAAACTTTGCAGCCTTCGACCGAATATACTGTTTTATACTGAGCTTTCCCTTCCAGAGAGTTAGACTTTCGTCGATGCAAATATCTCTCTTCGGAATGTAATTTGCCTTAAATTTGGCATTAAGATGATTTACTATAGGCCTCAATGGGTATATATGATCCAAGCTTGCCGGGTCATTGGTGGATGGATTCGCTGTGTGGACGACAGGGTCCTTAGCCACGGAGTAATCTAATGCTCTTATGAGCTGTAAATAGCGTAGTTGCGTGAACATCTTTCGAAAAATTCCTGTTTTCAATACTGGATTCATTGAGAAGCAGCTTGCTATAGTTGGCATTTGGATAACGCCTAGCATCATCCAAAATGCAAAGAGTATTAGTATTTCGTGTATGTTCGTTGGAGACCATTTAGACTGAAAATCAGAAGAGGAAATTTTGCCAGCGTAGCTGTTTGTTTGATCTACAATATGCTGTAGGATGGAGTCGTCCCAGAAGGAACGAAACGCATCATAGGCAGTTGTATATGTCTCGACGGACCCGGTACGCTGAAGCCTAAATTTCTCTTCTTCACAGCGGAAAGTCTCCATTGAAGACCATTCAAAGTGATGGTCTTCTCCCTCCAGCGGTATATCCTTTCCATCAATGACACCCTCATTTACCACATCATTTCTTTTATCCATCAACTGTCGCCTCCTCACAACATCTCTCGCCATTTGCAGCAGTTCAATAGGGACGTCGTCATCGGAAACCCAGATTTCATGTAGCGGGTGACCAAATTTCCACTGAAAACGTTGTTCAGCTACTCGACGACAACGTCCATCCCTTACACCTCGACCCGTACGTCCTCGCCCATGCCCACTACGTACATTATGCACACCGCCGCGCATACCTCTCGAACATTCGTCATCTCTTGCATATATGACATGAGCGTCCGGGTCAACATAATCGTCCTCATCTCTGAGCACCGATGTATCTTCATCCATGACAAGGAAAATGTCATCTTCCTCTGACAGTCTGAAAAAAAAACTTAAGTTAAAACGAGATTAGAATAAAGACATACTTTTATAGTGGTCTAATTGGGTGGTTTCGTAAAAATTATACTGGGTAGAATATTGAGAGAACGATAGAACACATGTTCCGAGGCAAAGCTTAAGGATTCGATAGTGCCTTTCTGCATTCTGTAACTAATGTTAGCTACAATAAAAGTCTCATTATGAGAGCATATGGATAAAAAATATAAAGCTTACAGATTCGATTGGCGAGACCGTTCAAGTGGAGATCTCGAACGAGATCTGTTGCGGTGATCATCAGAGAGGGGATCATCCTCATCCACATGGCGCTCTGGCGTCAAAGGGGAGTACAGGGGAGCAATGGGTTCCGGTGTCTCGTACTATAAAAATAAATAACCTAAGTTAACTACAAATACATCTATAAGCAATAAAAACTGTTTTTACATGGAAAAACCTAAGCTGGAATACATAGCCCTGATATGAAACGTCGATCATCATGCGTGAGCCAAATAAAATTCGTTTTTTATTTAATTTGTCAATACGCCGGGACACAAGTGCCCGGCCAAAGGCTCACATATTAGAGGTTATCCTCCAACATGCCAACCTCCGACCGAACACGCGCGCACCCCAACACATTGACGAGCACAATCAATATTAATGTTAAAAATCGCTTAATACGCACGTCAAAAAAGGACGATTACGGCCAGTATTGTTCCGGTAGCCGGCTACCGAATGATACATGAATAAATGACGGTTATTAATTTTTGTTCATGAATGGAGCGTGTTGCCGTCTCCTTTTGGTTACCTACTCTAAGCTACTCTAAGCTCTACCTACTCTAAATTATCAGATACGTCGATGGAATCAAGTTTGTGACTGGGAGTGCGTTGTTCAGTATTTATTTGTGGCGATAGGTGCCACCCACTGACACTCTCAGCAGTTTCATTTTTTCTATGCAAATACCTCATCACTGTCGATCTCGTATTCCAAAACAGATTGCTCCTCGGTGTCTGTGTCCTTCGCCCCATACAACTCCTCCAGGAAACACACCGGCGCAGGCTCTTTGTTTATATTGCAGTCATTTTGCGACATATTACTGAAAATAAACAAAAACAATAATTGCAACAAAAATAAATTTAAAATTGTGGCCTAACTAACCAACTTACTATGATTATATCGGGCATAAATTCCTATTCTGAGCAAATTATATACGAATTGCGACTTGAGTGACTTTTATTTCATTCAAATCGGCCCGATCAATCAATCAAAGATAGGTTCTGTTTCTCTGTTTGAACGAATATCTGTATTATGCAAAGAATAGTTGTGAGAGATGAAATGATTTTATAAATAGTATAAGATAACTTCCATGCGGGCAGAGCCGCAGGCAAAAGCTAGTTAGTTTCTTCTATTTATGAATGTTTAACCTTTCATGTATTACAGGGGTACCGGTGGTCGGAAAAGGTAATAAATGGTCAGTAAAATACAAGCCAAAATCAATTTTAATTCCATAACATTACCGTTAAAAATCGCTTAATGCTGCGTACACACCAACCCAACGAACGCCAACGAAGGATATTTAGAGTTGGCTGCCGCACGCTCGTTGTCCTTCGGAGATACGTCCAAATTAGGAATGTTGATAAAATAGCGATATATCGATATTATTATTAGGAAATATCGATATTTATTACTATTAATATTATAATATAATATTCTTTTGGACGATATATCGATAGTTCGATATTGAAATATAGATATCGAAGATCGATATTTTTTTAAATGTTTATCATTTTTTCTCGTAAATTATTGATACTGCTGTTCATAATTTTTCTAGCAATTTTTCTGTGTTTAACTTGTTTAGACAATTAAACACAAAAGCATTTTTGGACATTTAAAAACATAGGGTTTGCAGAACACCACTCACAGATAAGGTCGATATAGTTTTGCAGCGCCACGGCATAATAAATACTAGTTACTGCGTAAAATTTCTTTTTGCTCAACAGCATACAATAAACAGGGACATTTCAAGAGGTCTATAAGGTCATTTATAAAAATAACAATATCAAGTCCCTTATTTTTATTATTAAATAAGACCCGTGTGGGACTCCAGAGGGGATGGTTATACTTATACTTAGATAATAATATATATATTTTATTATTAATTAAATTCTCATTTGGTCATGCTCATTGTTATTTTTGTAAATTTAATTAACCTTTCTACTTTTATTGAATACTGGTGTTACTTTTTTTCTCAACGCATGTCGTGGTACCCTTAAAATGTTGTTCATTAATAGTAAGATTATTGTTATCTCATTAGTCCTAAGTAATGTAACAACAGCTGGATATCTAGTTTAAATAAATTAAAGGCGTATTAGTTAAAATTAATTTTTAAAAAAATTAAGTTTTTATTTTTGCTTATTTGGCTTGTATTTTTCTCACTACTACACCTTTATTATCTTTACTACACCTTTATTATCTTTACAGTATTTCGATTAAATTAGTATTAATTTACACTATTTTTAACTATACCTCCCTACTTTGGTCCCTTTTCACGATATCACACCCAGAGATTGCAAGAAAGCGATAGAAAAGATGATACACATAAAATAATACTAGCCCTGTATTAAACATTGTTCCACTGCTGGGCACGGGCCTCCTCTACTAATGAGAGGAGTTCGGCCTTAGTCCACCACGCTGGCCTAATGCGGGTTGGTAGACTACACACATAAAAAATAATCTTAAAATATTTCATAAATTATAATTGTTTCATTTTATCTATCGATAGATAAGGACAAAGCTACCTATACCTCGTGTCGACATTGTCACGCTCTACTGTTGTTTACTCAGTTGTCAATATATAGCCGGACGGCTGACCGCGTTCCGGCTAACCGCATAGTGCGTATGTAGCCTAACAATGATTCAATTTTTTTCTTGACGATGTTGACATCGCAATTTAAAATATTTGCAATTTCTATCCAACAATCAGTTCTCTTCGTTTTTAGCTTATATTCTTTACTAGTTGTTGCTCGCGGCTCCGCCCGCGTGGAGGTCATGTTTGGGAGAAAAAGTATACAATACAAAATACCAATATTCATGCGTTTAACTTAAAAATGACGGATTTCATACAAACTTTCATTCCCTATTTTACCCCCTTAGGGGCGGAATTTCCAAAAATCCTGAAACATATATTTTTTAATTTTAACTAAAATGCCAAATACTAATTTTCATGAATTTAACTTCAAAAATGATGGATTTTCATACAAACTTTCATCCCCTTTTTTACCCCCTTAGGGGTGGTATTTCCAAAAACCCTTCCTTAGTGGATGCCTACGTGATAAAAGGTACCTACTGTGAAAATTTCAAGTCTCTAACCTCTCAGCCGTTTAGGCTGTGCGTTGATCGATCAGTCAGTCAGTCAGTCAGTCAGTTTCTTCTTTTATATATACAGATGAGTAGGGTCCCAAAGACACGGCTTTTCTTTTAATTAACAAATTAACAAAAACATTTCATCATTACTCCACTCTTTGTTTTTCTCCATAAGTTACGGGTACGGTGGGAAATATCTTATTTATTAGGTAAGATGTCTGCACGCTACGCTCTCTGGCTTCAACTGAGCGTTCGTTGGTTGGCCTTCGGCGACCGTCCACTCTGAGTTCGATCTAATAACTCGATTCCTTTGATGTTACCGACACGCTTCGGATCGCCGGCACATGCCAACGAACGATCGTTGGCGTTCGCTAATCCGTCTAGACAGGACCAACGAAGGCCAGCGAATCCCATTCGTTCCACAACCCCCCACTGCGCACCCGCGACCCTCAATGGCCACAATTAGTCACCTCGTACGACAGGTAGGGGTTACCGTGGGGAATTCAAACGCCCCCATTCCACAGCGCGGGAGACGACGGTCAGTTGTCCACCCGAGGCCTGCTACGTCTCCTTTGGCGGTCGGAGGGATCAAATCGTTCCCGATTCCTTTCGGCACTCTCGCAGAAGAGTTGACGATCATCGCTCTGCTTCTGAGAGATGACGCTCTCGCAGTAGTGGGCCACCGCACGCCAGGATCTCCGGCTGGCGACCATGGACGACACCACGGCCGGCAGCGAGAGGTCTCCTCCGACAACTGATCTGAAAGCGCTGCAATCTTCGTCCCAGGCACTCCTCCAACTTATGTTGAGCCTTTTCCTTGCGACATTTGCCACAGTGATGGCACACTGCGGACACCTCCTTTCCGATCCGACAACAGAACGAACCGAAACACCCGTGGTCCGTCAGCACCTGCGTCAGCCGGAACATTTGCGCACCGTGGCGCCTGTCTAGCCATCTTTTTAGGAGAGTACGCGACTGCCGCGACAGTCGTCAAGCCCACACTCTGACTCTCCAGCCTTGAATGCTTAAAAAAACTTAAAGACCAATAATACACAAATCCCCTTTAAAAAAGCCTGACGGCACGTGGGCAAAAATTGATAACGACAAGGCCAAAATATTTGCACATCATTTACCTAGCGTATTTACTCCAAATAACGATCATGGTTCTCTTAAAACTGTTGAGATCTCACTACAACTAGACCAACCACATCAGTTGGACCCACCTTTTAAAAAGTTCTCCAAAAAAGAAGTACTTAACACCATCAAAAAACTTGATATCCACAAAGCTGAAAAAAAAGCCAAACAAAAATTGACCTTTAACACAATACCATATATACATCACCTCCAAAATTTCCACTAACAAAATATTGTTTTATTTTTACTAAGGAAAACACAACGAACTGTAGGGATACGATATCGAATAGAATATATCGATACTGTATTCATGAGGAAGTATCGAAAAAAAGTATCGTACTCGTATGTATAAGTACCGAAACGAAAGTATCGATACCTTAAAGTATCGACAAATTTCCTAGGGCCTAAGCAACTAGAAAGGAGCAGTCTGCCATGTGCCACTATTGTGGTAACTGCCGAAACACCCCCGACGAGGAGTTTCCAGCCTGGGCTGAAGAGAGCAGCGCTCTTAGAAAATCTAACAATGGAGACCTTTCTCTGCCTGCCGTGGTGGTAGCTGCTATGGTCTATGGGGTCGGGAACAAACCGATGCCGTTCGCCGCTAATCGAGGGGGCGCTGAGTTTGATGACTGGCTGGCGCCTCCCGCCCTTTTTACCCGACTGCCAAGGAAGGGTTATGTTTTTCGCGTGTATCTTGTATGTATGTTTGTAAATTTCTTTATTACCTCGTATCTTCTAAACGGCTGACAATTAAGGTATCGTTATATTCTAGGGCTTGCAATTACCGTAGATTTTATTTACCGGTAAAAAAATACCGTAATAATTTATATTACCGGTAAACCGGTAATAGGTGCATTTTCAATTTTTGGAGAAGATAATATTATTTAGTCACCTTAAAGTAAAAAGGAAGCAAAAGTATTTTAAATAAACCTTAACTCATAAATTAAACAAAATCATATATTTGTTTCACTAAGACAGTAAAGGCCAACCAACAATTATGTTTGCTGTTGTTAGGATATTCATATCCTCCCAGATCGCAAACACCGTATACATGGTGTAAAACTCGCCATAATGGCACACGCAAGTGTGTCGCGTTCCGGGATTAGCCAGTGTACATCTGGTTTTTGTCAGGGGTTTCTAGAGTTGGGGTACGATATTTGGCCGTTTTGCGGACTTCTGAGTACTCTGACACTAGACCCTCGATCCCTTCTTCACCTTCTTGCTCATGGCGTAGTGTGAAGAAGCAGGCCGGCATGAGTGTGTTGAGTAGCGGGGATAGATCGTCTCTCGCTACTCAGTATTCTATTTGGACCGCACTGCGCTTACCATCAGGTACAGTGCGGTCACTTTGCCGTGCCAGGATAAAAAGAAAATGCAATGCCGCCAACATTATTCTTTCGATAACATGCCCGCTGCAGCGCGTCGCGGTCGTGCCGCTGCCACACGCCAATAGCGAGTGAAACATCTCATTTCGAATACCATTCAGAGGGAAGTGTTAGATAGTTGAATGTATGTAATTTTGAATAAAGTAAATAGATGAAAACTGTGTAATTTTTTTTGTAGATGTCAAATAAATACAAATAGAAGCGTCTGTTTGTAATATCAAAATTACCACTTATTTATAAATTTATATGACAGCATAACTGATACCTATATCAAAATATTTTTTTTATTTTTTGTCTGTCTGTTCCAAGTAATCTCCCAAACGGCTGGATCGATTTTGATGGAACATTCACTAGTATGAAATGAATGTGGAATGAGCTCCCTGTCGAGATGTCCAAGGGGACTACAGTATGGGGTCCTTCAAGAAGAGAGTAAATAGGTTTTTGAAGGGTCGGCAACGCGCATGACGCATGTGATGCTCCTAGTGTTGCAAGCGTCCATAGGCTACGTTAGGCGGGCCGCAAGCTCGTTTGCCATCATCGTGATATAAAAGAAAAAAGTGGGCCACTGGACGTAAAATAGGCTTATTTTTCCGATATTCCTGTGGTAATATTGAGATAAAAAGGAAAAATATTGTAGGGAAAAATTTCGAAAAGGTATCTTTTTTGGGAAAATTTAGACCTGAAATGGGGAAATTTCATATACAAAACCAGGAGACACTGTTTCTAAACGCTGTTGATCACGTGACCAAAGCACAGAGAGCGCCTTACCTCGAAACAGCCAGTACTCGCAGTGCCTCTCAGTACAAAAATGGCGACGATTTATGACGTCATTTGATACTGCAGCAGTATGAGAGCACTGAACAGTGGCGCAGTCAGTGTATATCGGAACACGGCCATTGTCACCGACTACATGAGAAATAGGATTGTTTACTTGACAGACGCTTCTGATTGGTTGATAGTGAAAGATTGCAGACTTTGGTTCTGTGTTTTAGAAGGGTTTACAGTCTTTATTTATAAAACATTGCAGTATCTAGTCGATGCTGATTATTTCCTATATTTCCATATTTTTTTTAAATATGCCCAACTATCTACTTTGCCAAATTTGGTTCTATACGACTCAATTATAAATAATTAGAAATTGAACTCACCTTATAAATTTCCCCAAACAACCCAAACCAAAATAACAATAATAATCAATATTTAAGCATCAACTAGTATCAGGCAGTATGAACTCAGTAGTATTATAATGCTCTTTGGTATGAACTATCTTTCACAGATTACTTAGAGAAGCTTCAAGCTACGCCTATCTTTTTTTGTCGCTCCATAAAGAACCGGCTAATGTCCGAGAACATGCTGCCAAGTCATAAGTGTATCAACTATCGACCGTTCAATAGGTATGCAAACTTCAGTTGGCGGATCGCGCTAATCTAAGATAAAATTCGATGTCCGATTTTTCTTCAATCTGCATTTCATAATTCTTTTCAAATTCGATTAGTTGTTTTTTTTATTTCATTCTCTATATAAAAGAGAAGGCAAAGGTTCTCCACCATGCAGCCTTATCTGTCGTTATTTTTCCAAATCTGGGTTAAAATTAAGTCTTCTTCTTCTCTAGTTTATATAATAGTCCAGTCATTTAAGCTTAAATTAGGTAAGAATCTCGGAATTCGAGATACCCAGCTGTAAGCTGTATTCAAATATAATTCTTATATTTTCATTAACAATTCTGCAATTACATGGGCAGGTAAGTGTTGTTAAATAAATTAATACTGAATAAAAAGTGGATAAGTTAGGAAAAAAATGATAAAATATAATAGTTAATAAAAATTGTCAAATATTTATAATCATTGATTTATTGATAGTTCATCAACTATATCGACGGTACTTTGGTAAAACCTCGTATCTCTCATTTAAAATACACAGAAGATACGAGGTTTTACCAAAGTACCGTCGATATATGGCGCGTTTTCGACCGGAGGCACCGGTTGACCTGAAGTGATGCGGTGACCGCGCGCTCTCCGCCCTCTATCTCGAAAACGTATTTTGTATACTACAATATTGATAATAAGTACAAATAGCAAAAAACCCATAGGAAATGAGATATTTCCAAAAAAAGCGCAAAAAAACGATTTTTGTGACCTTTGACCTTGAAATTTAATAGTTGCTTACACCCTACCATATGTAGGTTTTGAGACAACTTTTAGGGTGTCAATATACAAATATTTACAGACTTACAGCTGGGTATCTCGAATTCCGAGGTGAACTTACTATAATGACTGGACTAATAAGTCATAAGGCCAAAGCCATGTCTGTTGTTGTTGTCCATTTATAAGGGAAAGCCATGTCCGATTTTTTTCCATTCTAAAGGCCGAAGCCTGTATGTAATAGTCACAATTTAAAAGGCCAAAGCGATGTCTGAAATAATAATTTACTAATCACAAATAAAACGTCACATCACATTCCCGCCATTTGCAGAAGTCTGATTTTTTTATTCGCTCCATAAGGAACCGGCTAAGGTCCGAGACCATGCTGCCAAGACAAAAGTAATCGATTAGTTGAATTAGTTCACGAGTTTACGTAAATCTATGTTTTCTTCAATGACGAAAAAACCTAAAAAGGACCTGGTATAATAAAAAAAACGTGCATACCTAATGACAACTGAGGCAATTAAATGGCGTCTTGAAATAGTGATGTCTGTGTGCTATTCGGCATGTAATCGATATTTGGCTATTAAAGTCGATACTAGCTCGGTCTAAGTACAATATAGAATTATCCAATTATTTAACTAATAAGAAAGTAAAAGAAACAAAGGTATGGAAATCATTATTTTATTATCTGTAAATAACAAAAATATTATTTAATATCAAATAATTAATATCAATCAAAAACTAATATCCTAATCTTATAAAATTAATGCAACTCACCCCCTTTGCGCACAACACAATATTTGACAAGAAATAATAATATAAAATTGCCAGAAAACAACAATTTCAACCATTAATATTACAGTACAATTGCCGCATTACTTTGTCACACGTCACTTTCGCGTGAACTTCTATTTCGCAATGTCACGAGTACTCATATTATAACGCCAAATAAATTATAAAATACAAAAACCAAAAAAAACATTCAAAAACAGACTACATGTATAGTGCGATTTGAACTCAGGTGTCACGACTTCTAATCACAGCGCATTACCACTGAGCTAATAATTTCTACTTTGCACTGGCAAAATTAATTATCTTGTAGATCAGTAGTGTAGAATTATTATTTTTATGTAACTACCAGTCTTTAAATGGATTGGAAATTGGATATTCTTTAAACTATAATAATTTTATTGTATTAACTTTAACTTCAATTTTGTATTTGTTATAAGATCGACTACCTCTTATACATAAGTAAACTATGTATTACTCTATTCTAAGTGAACTGTAATTGTTCTTGGAGTAATAAAGATCTTTAAACCGAACTCTTTGCTGTCAGAATAGTGTTTTTGTAGAGGAAAAATGGCGGGAATGTGATGTGATATTGTATTGTGATTAATAAGTGGAAAAAAATATTTCAGACATGGCTCCGGCCTTTAGAATGAGAAAAATATCGGAAATGGCTTCCCCCTTTTGAATGGATGAAGACTGCAGACATGGCTTCGGCCTTTTGTATAAGTTAAAACCAGAGAAGAAGAAGACTTTAATTCTACCCCGGATTGGGAAAAATAACGACAGGCATGGCTGCATGGTGGAGAACCTTTGCCTTCTCTTAGAGTGAATAAAATAAAAAAAAGGAAAAAAGGGACTTCTGAAAATGGCGGGAATGTGATGTGAGGTTTTTTGTGATTATTATGTTATAAAATTATTTCAGACATGGCTTTGGCCATTTAGATTGTGACTATTTCAGACATGGCTTCGGCCTTTAGAATGGAAAAATATTGGACATGGCCTTTCCCTTTCAAAAGGATAACAACAACAGACATGGCTTTGGCATTTTCACTTATATAAACCAGAGAAGAAGATTTTCAATTTCAACCTAGATTCGGAAAAATAACGACAGACAAGGCTGCATGGTGGAAAACCTATGCCTTCTCTTTTATAGAGAGAATGAAATAAAAAAGAAAAATGGCGGGAATGTGATGTGATGTTGTGTAGTGATTAATAAGTGAAAAATTATTCCACACATGGCTTAGGACTTTAAATTGTGACTATTACAGACATGGCTTAGGCCTTTAAATTGTGACTATTACAGACATGGCTTCGGCTTTTTGGATTGTGTTTATTTCAGACATGGCTCCCGCCTTTAGAATGAGAAAAATATCGGACATGGCTTCCCCCTTTTGAATGGATGAAGACTGCAGACATGGCTTCGGCCTTTTGTATAAGTTAAAACCAGAGAAGAAGAAGACTTTAATTCTAGCCCAGATTTGGAAAAAATAACGACAGACATGGCTGCATGGTCGAGAACCTTTGCCTTCTCTTTTATAGAGTAAATAAATAAAAAAAAAGGGAAAAATAGTGTTATTGTTGGTAACCAATACATCCAAACAGAAATCGATAAAACCGTTTTACTAGAACTATTTACCCATTAATTAGGGGGTATTTACATTTTTTATTATTATGTTATGAACTTTTCAGCAATTTAGGACGTAAAAACTAGGATTTCATATTGAAAAATGGTAGGCATACTTTTAACAACCATAGTTCCCACAAGTTCTTATTCCGTTCTTCACTTTGCGTGGTTTAATTAAATGTGTGATTACAGGCTGCTGCCGTCGCGACTACCCAAAAGAAAACTGTTGGTACCAATAATGGCACAGGGGGAGTGCGAAAGAAATCGGGTCCTAAGTTTGAATTATCAGAAGAACAGCGACGTGATATAAAGGAAGCTTTCGACCTCTTTGACACAGAGAATACAGGAAAAATAGATACAAAAGAGTTAAAAGTAGCCATCAGAGCTTTAGGATTTGAGCCTAAAAAAGAAGAAATAAAAAAAATGATTGCTGAAATCGATAAGGGTGATGGGAAAGTGTCTTTTGATGATTTTCTCGAGTTAATGACTTTTAAAATGGCTGAAAAGGACACGAAGGAAGAGATCATGAAAGCTTTTAAATTGTTTGATGATGATGAAACAGGTAAATATTTAAGGCATTTATTGAGGCCCTTTTAAAGTTCAGTACTTACCTAATGTGTATAACCCTTATGGTAGCAACAGAAAAACCAGAAAAGTCTGCATTATTTTAAATAAATAAGTATAACACAACCCTTATCGAGTGTTATGTATGAATATAATGTAGATACGAGACATTTGACCATTAAACTACCAGGATTAATGTATTGGTGATAAAATTCCAATTTCATAATAATATGCATTATTAGGTATATCTATTATTTGTAATTATTACTAGCTGTTGCCACAGCCGCAGCTCAGATTCAATATGAAATCAATCAATCAGATTACAATAATGAAGTTTAACTATGAAATACTATCAGTTGTAGATAAAATATACAAATTAAAGTTTGCTTTAATATCTAGACATACATATGAGTCTTAAATGAATGTATTGATTTTCAATGGCAGTAATATTTTTACAAAGTCTAAACATAAATGTACTTTAACTGTCCATGTATTAGCCATGAATAAAATAACATGTATATGCTGTGAGGAATCTCATCTTTAACATTTCTTTGTTTAGGTTAGTTATTTTCCTAATGCAGTGGTTTTACTGTACTCTGCTTCACTGTGTTGTTATTTTGCCAGTATATTTATTTTATGACATTCTGTTCTACTGTGTTCACTTCTATTTTTCACTTATTAAAATCTTGTCTTAGTTAATAATATTATGTATGCATAATATATATAGTACTAAATTAATAATTATTTTATTACTTTTATTTTTTTTGGAATTGGCCTTAGCTATTATAAAATGTAGTTTTGGTTTACCCAACCAATACCAATGTATAAAACAATGGCTTGGTATTTCGCAGGTAAGATTTCATTCAAAAACCTTAAGAGAGTTGCAAGAGAACTCGGTGAGAATCTAACTGATGAAGAACTTCATGAGATGATAGATGAAGCAGATAGAGATGGAGATGGGGAAATCAACCAAGAAGAATTCTTACGCATTATGAAAAAAACCAGCCTATATTAAATTCACCATAGATTGCAAAGCTTTATACAAGTTACATTTTGTTTAATTAATAAGTAGATAATAATAAGTTATTTATATTATTGATTATCTTTGATATTCAATTTAATTTTTTATAACCTTAAATAGGTAAGATTAATATTGTTCTAAAAGATATATAGATAAAGTTAGTGAAGTGTGAGTCACAAGTAAGCCTTAACACTTTCACTGCAGCCCACAAGCCTGGAATTTTTTTCTGAACCCTGCATTGAGAGCAGCAATAGGTGGATTATTTTGTGCCACAGTTGATGTGTTAATCTACATACAAACAAAGAATGAAACCAAAGCAATTCATTTTAAATACACCACGAACTACTTCTACAGTTTGCCAAATAACATTTTGTTTATATTTAAGAAAAATCATTCATACATCAACTTATTTGTGCATGAGTTATTACCAAACAATGCACAAGAAGGAGTATATGTTAGTGTGTTTGTATAGGAACCATGACTGTGTATGTGTCATGTTGTACAGTTGATGCATTGGCTCATATAGAATGGAAATTTAAATTTTAAGTCATAATATATCAGTGTCACACATAATTAACCCAGATCAGTGGAGTGATATAGTCCTTGCCCTCATAGAATTAACTGCACATCAGTAACCTCACAAACAGAGCAAGACTTGCAAACATGAGCCAATATAATATCTATATCACTAAGTACATATATACTTTATCTGATTAATTTAAGATAGTGTTTGTTTTAATTACATTATTTTTAATATTTGCACAGTAATGATTAATATTATTTGTTTTGATTCTAGGCAATGTACAGAAATTATCAACTTTGATAAATTGCAGCAAATACTTATTGCATGACAAACAAAAATAAAATATAATTCAATATTTTATACTGAAATAAAATCATATGTGAGACAATTTATATATTAGTTAAGTGGTGTGATAAAGGTTAACAAATCATTATTAGTTATTATTTATACATTCCACACAATGGTACTAAATGTTATAAACACTGGTAGAGAGTAAGCAAGAATGGTTTTGCTTTAAAGAAGTTTAATAAGATATTGTTTTTCTTTATGTTTTCATTAAATGTGTGATTGTAAACAAGTATTTCTGTTTGAACATTTTCACATTTACCTTCACAAATAAAAAAAATACTTTACATAAGAACTTTATTTATTTATTTATTCAAAAAGTTTTAAAAACGTATAAAAATTAAATCTTAATATAGAAGTGTTTGTCATGATCAATATATTTCTTAAGTTACTTAGATCTTTCAACAACATTGCCTTCAGGCTGCCCAAAATAAACTTTTCGGCACATATTGACAAACAGACCAGTTTCTACAACCCCTGGGATCATTTTTATAGCAGCATTAACTTTTTCCCAGTCTAACTCTTGGTTTGCAAACATCCAATCCAGGATAAAGTTGCCATTGTCTGTAACTACGGGACCAGCCTTGGCAACAGCACTGCGGAGTTTGATATCTCCACCATACATAGCCAGTACTTTATTTTTTATAGGAACATATGCCATAGGGATGACCTCGATTGGAATACCCTTTTTGTATCTATCGCCTAGTTTGACAGAATCTTTGGTGTAATCTGCAATCACGATCAGTTTTTTAGAACATGATGCTATTATTTTTTCTTGAAGTAAACATCCACCGCCACCTTTTATTAATGTCATGTGTGAGTCTACTTCATCGGCGCCATCGATGGTAACATCAATCATGGGATTTGTGTCAAGTTCCCCAAGCTTCAGGTTATGTTTCACGATCAGCTGTTTGGCTTGAAAGGATGTAGGTATACAAGTTACCTTTAAGTTTTCTGATTCGACTCGTTCCGCAAGTCTCTGAACGGCGTATACTACAGTCGAGCCGCTGCCAACGCCGAAAATGCAGTTGTCGGTGACAAATTCATCGATGGCTCGGTATGCAGCTACTTGCTTTGCTTGTTCTAAAGACATTTTTGCTGAGTTGCTTATTAACACTAAGCTTAACTTTTTGCCACAAGTCTTCCACATACATCAATGATATTCTTAGAAAATTATTTAGAACGAGTTCAAAAATAAACAAGACGTATACATTCCCACACCGATCATCATATAATGTTTTTTACTCACAATCGCAAATCGCACGCATGCTTAGTGATGGTCAACTCGAGTTAACTCGAGTTGCGCTTAGATCGAGTTGACTCGAGTTGAATTCTTCCTAACTCGAGTTGGATTGCTGTGGTAAATGAAGAAGTGAACTGATTGAAAAGGGGTTGTTGGAGGGGGGCGAGGTTTCGCTATTTGATACGTAATTCGCCCCCCTCCGCCATGATTCACAATGGTACTTAAAATCTAAGGGTTTGATGTTTCCCATTTGGAGGGTGTTGGAGGAGGGCGAGGTTCCGCTATTTGATACGTAATTCGCCCCCCTCCGATAGTGGTTCACAAAATTAGGGGTGTTGGAGGGGGGCGAGGTTCCGCTATTTGATACGTTATTCGCCCCCCTCCGAAGTGATTTACAAAGCTTAAATTAGTGTTTTTCAAAATAATCAGACGTGTTTCGCTATGAGAGTGTTGGAGGAGGGCGAGGTTCCGCGATTTGATACGTAGATAGAGGAGGGCCCTCTGATGATTACAAATTCACATAGTGGCTATACAAAAAATAAAATACAAAAGACACAACATACAATAACAATGGTTAGACAATAAGAAAAAAGGTGTTTCACAAAGGTTGTTTGTGGGGTTTGGGGTGTTGGTTGGGGGTTATCGCCCCGAACAACTTCCCTCCCCCTCCCCCCAAACCAGGGGGGAGGAGGCGCAGTGTTGCACGTCGGCTATCACTCGGATCATCAGTCACGAAGCTATGACCTACCCTAGTGATAGGAACCAGCGGGGCCACGCGGAGGCCCACAACACCACTTGATTGTCAGAGGCTAGTGTCCACATACCAAGATGGAAAATGCTTCAATGGTAGTGGATGTAAGACGCATAACAACCCAAGTAACCAGACCGATTGGTTTGCCAGACCGCTCGGTCATAGCTACGCCCGCCTATTCATTAGACTAGACTGCCTCAGTGGCGCAGTTGTAATTGCGCATACGTTACGACTGCTGTGCTGAGGTCTCGAGTTCGATCCCTGGGTCAGGTAAAGTGATATTGGGATTTTCTATTTAGAAATCTTCAGTATTAGCCCGGAGTCTGGAATTTTACTTATTTATTTACACACACACTCACGCCTGTAATCCCAGAAGAGATAGGCAGAGGCGTAACCAGTACACCCACTTTTCGCCGAATTTCGGTCCCATAATGTGATAGAGGGCGAGCCTATCGCCATACCGGCATGATTGTGTTGAGTAGCGGGGGATAGATCGTCTCTCGCTACTCGATACTCTAATTGGACCGCACTGCGCTTACCATCAGGTGCAGTGCGGTCACTTTGCTGTGCTAGGATAAAAAAAAAACAGTTTCCAGACTCTGGGCTAATACTGAGGAATTTCTAGATAGAAAACCGCAATATCACTTTACCCGACCCGGGGATCGAACCCGAGACCTCAGCACAGCAGTCGTAATGCATGCGCAATTACAACTGCGCCACCGAGGCAGTCTAGTCTAATGAATATAGTCACACACAAATGATCGCTGCGCGCGATTAAGAATGAGACAGAGTGAGTGCGTCAATCAGTTCACTTATTTATTTATTTCTTAATTAATCAGACAGGCAGTTGTCATGCAACTGATAATGCCTGTATCCAGTATTACAATATTGTTATTGAAATCCTAATACTCCCTCCAGTCAGGAAGGATATTAAAAAAAAAAGTCGGGAGTAAAGCAACAAGCTTTTATTTCCATAGCATTAAAGTTAAAAATTGCATGGAAGAACGACGAGTGTTGCTAGTGTTACGCGCCGCCGGCGTGTCTATCCGTCATGACTGGGTAGATGTGGTTTTACATTTGAGGTAATTATCAAGACGATTCTTGACCTGATTTATATTTTGGGCCGAGACTACGTATTCTGGGAGCCCATTCCACGCTCGGACCACTCTGTTGCTGATAAAATGTTTGTGCGGGTTGTTGTTTGAGGCAGAGGTACATAGTTTAAGATGGTGATTTGATTTGATTTGATTTGATTTTTCTCATTTAAAATCTTATATTTAATTGGTGCCCGGTATGGCGATAGACTCGCCCCCTATCACGTTATGGGACCGAAATAAATTCGGCGGAAAGTGGGTGTACAGGTTACACCTCTGCCTACCTCTTCGGGGATTACAGGCGTGAGTGTATATGTATGTATATCATACAGACGTATTATTGTCACTGACATTTAAAGTCACTTCAATGCCGGTTTGTTGTTATTTTTTTAACAGAGTCATTAAATTGGAAAAAAAAACTAAACATACATTACAACTAGTTAACTCGAGTTCAACTCGAGTTACATGAACTTCAACTCGAGCTAACTCGAGTTGTGTTTAAACCCCAGTTGGCACATCTATACGCATGCCTCACTATCGTTTTTTTTATTTATTGATACCATGGATACATGTCCTTCTGCCGATTATATTCAAATTATTTTACTTTTACTATAGCTGGCCCTTTCCCTTAGAGTATTTAACACTGGAGACGCCATTGAGCGCTTACCCCGTATGACAAATGTAAGAGCACGGTGCTCATACACGTTCTATAAAACGAGTTGCGCTTCGTGATCCGCCACTAAAAAAGTGACATCACGTGCGAATGGAGCTCCCTGAAAACGCGAGCCTGTGGCGGTATTAACATGTAAAAATAGATCTGACACATCAAACTTACAAAAATACAAAATTATTTTTCACCTGGACGTATTTTTTTAAAGTAATATTATCCTTAAAAGCAACAAAACATATAATTTCTAAAAATTATCATCGGGTAATAAATGTTGCCAGGTTAATCTTTTAGCCACAGTAGTGTAAAATTTATTTGCATTCAATATCTTAAACGCAAGTTGTTTTTTTAATATTCATTTTTAACTAATGTTGCCCGCGGCTCCGCCCGCGTGTAGGTCTTGGAGCATTTTAACCTTCTATATTTTGCTATCCCATAAGAAGCGTGCATTTTTTCGAGTTAAAAGTGGTCTTTGTCATTTTCTGATCCCTAAACTGCCACTATGCAAAAAATCATGGCGATCCTTTGCTCTGTGAAAAACTAAACTATCCCATGGGAACTGTACATTTCTCCGGGATAAAAAGTAGCCTATGTGCTTTTCCAGACTATAATCTATCTCTGTGCCAAATTTTCAGTAGATCCGTCCAGCCGTTGTAGCGTGATTGGATATCAAACAACCATGCATCCATCCAAACATACGCATTTATAATATTAGTAGGATTACTTTATTTATGCTTCTTAATTTATAATTTAAAAATATTAGGAGAGTTGACATATCGACTAAGTTTACAATTTCATAAATTTTATGCCAGTGTAGCATTTTGGGTGGTTTATGTGGTAACACTGTCGTTTATGCAAGACTCAAATAGTGTTGCAGATAAACTTATAAAGGTTATCGATAAAATTACTAATCCATCTGGACTGTCTTCTAAACACATACTTTTAATGTAAATAGTTCTAACACACTAGGAATGTCACAAAATATGACAAAACCAGAATAAAGTTTTTGTCAAAAAAATGTGATCCTAAAATTGTATCCGGTATATTTAAAAAATATTTAGGTATGAATTTTGGCGCCATTCATTTATTACGTAAGATGATGTAGGGGGGGAGTCGATCATGTCTTATTTTTTCTTACAAGGGGTGGGAGGGAGTCTTAATAGTTCTTACGTAAGATCACACAAATGCGCAAAGTTAGGATTATACTTTGAAAAAACGCGGGCCATGCCTATAATTTTAAAAACTTGAAACTTAGATTTTTTAAATTTTTTTTGTTAACCGGTATGTCTTGCCTTTTCACCCGGTTCCGGCTTGACGTCGACTTTTGGGACATCCTGTATTCATGTCGAGATCTCAAGCCCTTTTTAAATGCTCTTCATAATAGATAGCCGTTAGCCGGCTACCACACCAACACAGGCGATAATCGCTCTCAATGACATACAATAATTTCATTCACAGCATTTGCTAATCGCATTCGTTACCAGTAACACTGTATTTCTTGGCTCCGCTTATTTAATTTGAAATTTTATGGAATAACAGAACACTCCATTTTCTTACAAACTATATACCATTGGAAAGGTCGTGTTGTGTACTTTCCGGTGGTATATTTGCTGAGGTATAATCGGAATACCTCAAAACGAGTGAGTAATCAACATTTTAAAATAATTTGCAACGGCCGTCATTGTTGTGTTGCATGTGCTGACATACCTGAAAAACGCTACTCTACAATTAGTGTTGACAAAAAAAAAATGGAAGTGTCACGGATGATGTGCAAAGCAACCAAAAACTGATAACAGTAATACACCTTTACGTCCCATTGACTCACCCGGGAAGTCGAGGAACAATAATGACTCGCTACCTTTTAATGACAATATTACGCATCGAAAAAAGCCACTATTGATACTAGCGCAATTAGTGGAAGTTCCGGCTTAAACTCTTCCGCGTCAGTTATTACAAAGAAAGACGCTAGGGAAATAATAAGAGAAGAATTCAATGTCATGAAATTGGCTTTAGCACAGGAGCTTAACCAAACACTTAAGCAGATGGTGAGAACCGAATTTCAATCTCGAAAATCAATTCATAAAACAGGAAATAACTGCTTTGGATAATGTTTGTTTCTGAATGAAAATTATGAAACCACCAAATCCGCCATCGCCAAATACCAAGACACACTGGGAGAGCTAAAGAAATAGAACGTTCAGTTACCATATACATTACAGGATCTGCAAATCAGGCTTCAGGTTGCTGAGCAGCATAACCGTTCTAACAATCTTGAGATAGAGTGTGTCCCCGAGCACAAACAGTAAAACTTGCTATCTATGATTACTCAGCTGTCTAAGGTATCCTGCAACTTGAAAGAATCCGACATTCATCATTGCACTCGTGTGGTAAAAAGTAACAGAGACGACAAGAGACCTCGCTCAATCATTGTTAAATTGGCTACCTCTAGGCTTCGGGATACATTTTAGCGAAAACAATAAATTTTAATAAGGCAAATCCAAACGACATGCTCAGTACTGCTCACATAGGCATTGGAGGTAATAAATCGCCGCTTTACATTGTTGAGCACCTTTCACCTAAAAACAAATTACACGCAGCGGCTCGCCAGATCGTCAAAGAAAAAGAGTACAGATTCGTGTAGATTAAGCAAGGTCGTGTTTTCATTAGGAAAACAGAAGAAGACGAGTTTACTTATATAAGAAACCAAGAGACCAGAACCGACCTAAAACAATTCTCTGCCATATCCATACTAGCTGTTGCTCGCGGCTCCGCCCCCGTGGAGTTTATTTTCGGGAGCAGAAGTATCAATGCAAGGAGTTGTCTTCTGCACTGAGATACCTATAGCGATCGTCCTGAATCTCAGGTGTTGTGACTGTCTAGATGGCTAGACAGGCACAACTCCTAACTTAAACTTCTATCACTCCTTATAATACCCCGGGATCACTCCGTAAGTGTCGAAGAAGGCCACCGCGGGGTTTTAGCTGGTAGTGTCCGGTTGGGTGTACATAAGTAGTAGGGACTCGGCCCAGCCGCAGCCCGGATAGCCATCATCCGGGCGAGGGGGTGCTGGGTCGTAAGACCGGCTAGTCCAGCATAACCGTTTTATTCTCATTCCGCTTCCCCCCGAAGCGGACGGCAGTAATAAAATGCTTTCCCCGCGACAAAAAAAAAGTGTTGTGCCTGAAGCTTGAGATTACATTTAAAGAATACCTCATAAGTTAACTCCTCACTTCGCCCTTTAAGGGATGATTTGGTAAAAACGTTGAAATACGTATTTCTTTATTTTTTACCTAAAGCCTAAATATGAATTTTCAGATCCCTAAGTTGAAGTATTACGGATTGCCCATACAAACTTTTAACCTCTATTTCACCCCTTTCAAGATATTTTTTTGAGACAAAAGATACCCTATGTCCTTCCCTAGGATATAATCTATCCCTCTACTGAATTTCATTAGGATTTGTTCACCCGTTTAGTCATGAAAAGGTAAGAAACAGACATACAAACAACAATATTAATTTTGTTGCGGAGATATTTTAAAACTGTAATATCTCCTAAGATATTCATTGAAATTAAATGACGTAAAGGGCAACTTTGTTCAAAATTAAATACTTGTAATGAATAAAGTATTTATTTGGATAAGGATTAATACCATGTTTATAAAAACCCCTTTCCAAATAATACATTGTTTCAGAACAAATTCGATAACCATTAAAAAGGTTATAGTGAGCCAACCGAAATAGATAGACATATGCTATTGCGGACTTTTTTTAGAACTTTTTAAGAGGAACAATTTCGTCGTACATGATTGTTATGTAACTTTAACCGTTAACGCAGCGTACGCAACGGAAGCTCTCAAAAGGAATCAATTTTCCCCGTTTTTGCAACATTTTTCATTGCTGCTCCGCTCCTATTGGTGATAGCGTGATGTTATATACCCTATAGCGCTCCTCGATAAATGGGCTATCCAAAACTAAAAGATTTTTTCAATTCGAACCAGTAGTTCCTGAGATAAGCCCGTTCAAATAAACAAACTCTTCAGCTTTATACCGGGTGCCCAAGAAAATGGCGCACCTGCTTCCCTGGATGCAAGGGCATAATATTAATATGCTAATAAAAAAATAATTTTTGAAAAAACCATATATGTTTCGGAGTTATAACAGTTTAAAGTTTCAATTATTATCTCAACTATTCCGCATAAAACCAGTTAGAATGGTTAAAGTAAGTCATTTTAAGGTTCACATATTTTTAAATTTCGTCATAGATTCAATCATTAATGAAAAAATCCATGAAAACTTTTTTCACCAGCAACGAAATTTTAATAGAGTTCCCTTTAAATTATGTCAGGTCATGAACTTTCAGCTGTATACTTTATCCTTCAAGATGCATTCCCGTTATACTATAATGTATATAAGCAGCTGCGCCATTTTCTTGGACACCCGGTATAATAGTATAGATTAAATAAATTAAAGGCGTATTATTTAAAAAAAAATCTAAAAAATAAAGTTTTTATTTTTGCTTATTTGGCTTGTATTTTTCTCAGTACTCATTACCTTTATTATCTTTACAGTATTTCGATTAAATTAGAAATATTAATTTACACTATTTTTAACTATACCTCTCTACTTCCGTCCCTTTTCACGAAATCACACCCAGAGATTGCAAGAAAGCGATAGAAAAGATGATACACATAAAAAAATATCTTAAAACATTTAATAAATTATAATTGTTTTATTTTATCTATCGATAGATAAGGACAACGCTATCTATACCGCGTGTCGACATTGCTACGCTCTACTGTTTTTACACAGTTGTCAATATATGACACTGTAAATATATTTCACAACAAGATAAATTTGTAACTGTGTGCGTAAATTTGCCAGTGTTGTATGAAATGGTGTAGTGTGCGTGCGTGACGACGTGATTACATTTTGCATTTGTGTGCACATGTTTATTTGTAGTTGTACGAAGCCCCCCACCGACATTGCTGAATTTTTTGTTCAAGATTCGAGCGTAATGCCGTCTCCTTTTGGTTGCCTACTCTAAGGCCTTTCCACTCGGCTTCCACAGTGTTGCCAGATATTGATCCATCCAAATCACCTAATCTCTATGTTATGTTTTTAAATAATAAGGCAAATCTCTTACAACATGATATTTTTAATATGACAAAAGTCTTACACATGTCAACTCTTTATTCTAAAAATACCAAAGAGTTAACATTTCCTTCCCCATTGCACATATTAAAAAATGGCTTATAATCGATACGAGGCCTCTCCCAAAGGGACCTTGGTATATGAGGCGGTGGCTCTTCTACCGCATCTTGCCACGTATCTTCTACTTGTTCCTGAGATAGCTGTTGACTGACAGGACTCACAGAAGATTCATGTCGAGAGAAGTCACTTAAATCTAATGAACTGTCCACAGATTCCGAATAATTACTTACAACCTTACATGACATTAATTGGTTTTTATGTTTCTTTAACTGGACAGAAGTAATGACATCCTTTATCAAATAAGTCACTTTTCCAATTCTTTTAACTACAACTCCTTTATTCCAAGTGGTTTTACCATTCGGTATTATCTTTTTGTAATATACTTCATCTCCACGCGAAAAGGATTGTAAATTTTTTCCTCCGTACGCTTTACTTTGCGAGAACTGTTTGTTTTTCACATGATTAGCGAGAGTAGACGATGACGCTGATTTATTTGGACATTCTACATTAATTATATCTAGGCGAGATCGAAGCCTCCGACCGAAAACCAATTGAGCAGGTGAAGTGTCTGTAGTAGTATGCACGAAATTACGATAATCAAACAGATATTTTAAGAGATTATTGTTAATTTGTTTACTATCATTGCTACTCATAATACAAGATTTAATCCCCTTTTTTACTATCTCTACGTAGCTTTCCGCCTGACCATTGCTAGCTGGATGGTAAGCCGGAGACGTCACGTGTGATATCCCATTTGACATACAAAAGGTAGAAAATTCCGACGATACAAACTGTGGGCCATTGTCGCTAACCAATGTGTGCGGTAAGCCAAATCGTGACATAAATTCATAAAGCTTCGCTATAACTATCGATGAAGATATATTATTTAATTCATAGGCCTCTACCCATTTAGTATAGGCATCTACAATTATAAGATAAGACCGATTATTTAAAGGACCTAAAAGATCAATGTGTATTCTAAAAAATGGATGTGGCGGGTAAGGCCACGGCGCTAACGGAGCGCGCGGTGGTGATGGTTTAAGCTAAATGCAGACTGAACAATTTCCTATCATGTTCTCTAGAATAGCATCCATACCTGGAAACCAGAAACGACTGCGCGCTTCAGCTTTCGTTTTTACTATGCCTAAATGAGATTTATGTAATTCTCTCATGATTTTATCGCGTAAACTTAGAGGAAGGACTATCTTATGACCACGCATAACGCACCCATTCTCAAACGACAATTCAGTTTTGCATAAAAAATACGGTCTCAAATCCTGAACCATCATTTTCTTAGGCCAACCATCTCGAACATACTTAATAACATCACGCAAAATATTATCTTTAGTCGTTTCAGACCTAATTTCGTGAACCGTAACTGGCAAACTACCATCAACAACGAAATTCACGTACGAAGCGCGATCCTCCACAGCCTCCAATTCATAATTTCGGTCGTCGTTAGGGTCGTTTGCTAGTCCTCTTGTCAAAGACCCTTCGTGATCTGGTAAACTAGCCCGCGATAGATAGTCTGCTATATTATCAGCGCTTTTAATATATTCAATGGTGTAATTATACCCGCTTAAAAACATAGCGTATCGTTGTAAACGATTAGCCGATACTTCAGGTATACCACGATAGGGACCGAAAATAGATAATAACGGCTTATGGTCAGTGCGAAGTATAAACGGCATCGAGCGACCATATAGATACTGATGGAACCTTCGTACTCCAAAAATTATTGCAGTTGCTTCCTTTTGTATCTGAGAATATTTTTTCTCTGCCGAATGAAGTGTCCGTGAAGCATATGCTACTGGACGCTCAACTTGATCAACCCCAATCTGAGACAAGATAGCTCCCAAACCACATGGCGAAGCATCAACGGTCAAAATCAATTTTGCTTCAGAATCAAAATGGGCTAGAACTTGGTCAGATGATAAGTTTTTTTTAATTTCATCGAAAGCATTTTGATGTTCAGGGTCCCACTTCCATTTACTACCCTTTTGCAATAAGTTGTAAAGAGGACTTAATATAGCAGAAGCGTCTGGAACAAAACTGCGATAGTAGTTGACAAGACCTAAAAATGATTGTAATTTATTAACATTTGTTGGTATAGGTGCATCGGAAATAGCTTTCACCTTTTGTTGTGATTTCTTTAACCCAAACTTGTTAATAGTATAACCCAAATATTCTATTTCGTCTTTAAAAAAATCGCATTTATCCTGACGTAAAACCAACCCTGCATCATCAAATCTTTGCAACACGGCATTAAGCCTCATAAGGTGTTGGTTAGCATCGACTCCAGTCACTAGAACATCATCAAGCATACAAAGAACACCTTCCATACCGGACAGTAAACAATCCATCGCTCGTTGAAAAATCGCCGGTGCACTAGCGAGACCGAATACTAACCTTGTATAATTAAACAAACCACGGTGGGTGTTAATGCATGTAATTTTCTGAGATTCCTCGTCGAGAACGAATTGATTGTAAGCTTGCGATAAATCTAACTTACTGAATTGTTGACCGCCATGCAGCTTAGTAAACAATTCGCGAGCCGTCGGCAGTGGATACTTTTCTACAACCAAATGCTTATTCACTGCGACCGAGTAATCTGCACATAGTCTAAGTGAACCGTCACGTTTTAAAACAGGTACAATAGGTGATGCATACTCAGCATGTTGCGTTTGAACAATTATGCCTAGAGATTGTAATCTGTCTAATTCTTTATCTATCTTTTCTTTTAGAGCAAAAGCTAGAGGACGTGCTCTGACAAAAACTGGCTTCATATTTTCTTTAAGTTGTAATTTAATTTTATATTTATTAAATGTACCCAATTTGTCCGAAAAGACTGATGAATAACGCGACTGCAATGTTTTAAAAATACTGTTGCCCTTTTCACAAAAATTTATAGGAGTTAGTTCTAATTTAAAACAAGAAATAAAATCCCGACCCAACAGAGGTGGACCACCATCACGAATAACATATACATCTAGACTATGCGATGTATTCATATAGGACACTGAAAGTTTAGCTATTCCTATACATTCAATTCTATTTCCTGTATACGAAAACAGGCGCGTTCTCGTCGGTCTTAATGGCAATTCCTTAAAATATCTGTTAAAAGTGTAATCAGAAATCGCTGTGACTGCTGAACCAGTATCGATCTGAAACCTTAACGGTACCCCCTGAATATAAACTTCTTCTACCATAGGTTTACCATTTACTGAACGAATATTGTACAACTCACCGTCATCGTCACTTTCGCTAATTAACTCTTTTTGCATTACATTAATTTTTTGGCACATCCTTTGTAAATGACCCTTATTATTGCATTTTTTACATTTATAATTTGCAAAACGGCATTGTGAAGAAGTATGGTTCTTATAACCGCATACAGAGCATACCGTTTTGAAGTCCTTGATGTTGCTTGCAGAATCTTTAGTATTGCCAGTGGAGCCCTTGCTGTAGTTTGTGGAATCATGAGCGATTTTGAGCAGTTGCTCGTTATACGGCGGCCCCTGTGCCGTCGTCGTGGAAGCTGCTGCACCCAAACGCGCTGCTCGTACATTTTCCGCTAAATCAACTGCCTTTGCAAGAGTTAGTTCATTCACGTTAATTGTAAATAGTTTGTCTCGTTCCTTTCCTGGTAACATACCCATAATGAAACGATCCCGCAAAGCCTCTTCAACGTTTGCAAACCGGCAATACTCAGTTAACCCACGCAGTCTAGCCGCCCACTGGGGTAAAGTTTCTTCTTGCTTTTGACTTGCTGCGTAGAAACTATACCGCTCGGCAAAACCGCATCTAGAACGACTAAAATGTATATCAAAGAGTTTTAAAATTTCTTCATATAACAAATCCTCAAGCGCTTTGGGCAACGCTAAATCTGCTGCCAGCTTGAATGAGCCGTCACTTAGGGTGCTCAATAGTATTGCTCGTTTTTTCCTGTCATCGACCACATCATTTGCGATTAAGTATTGCGCTAGCTTTGTTTTAAAAATTTGCCATGATTGATTTCCATGGTCAAACGAAGTCAAAACTCCATGTAGCGCCATTTCGCATCAATTTCGTGGATCCTCGTCGCCAATGTTATGTTTTTAAATAATAAGGCAAATCTCTTACAACATGATATTTTTAATATGACAAAAGTCTTACACATGTCAACTCTTTATTCTAAAAATACCAAAGAGTTAACACTCTATATAATAACAAAATAGTAGAAGAAGAGATTAGGTTTAGCTTGTGCTCCGTCGAACAAGCTAAAGTCACCCTTATTGACAAGCGATGTTAAACATTGATTTTATGGAAATAAAGTTTATTCTTGTTTGAATTTTTTCACCACCATTTATTACCCGACATATTTATAAAGCCTACAAGGCCGTAAGATGTATAACCATCAGAAAACTCAAAAATACCCTAAAATTATCATAAATTATAGAAACCTATAGTCACAATGTTAAATAAAATAAAAAAACGAGTTGAAACCTGATTCGTGGTGTGTTTGTTGTTATGACGATTTCAAGATTATCTTGATGTCGCGATTAAAACTAACGGAAAACTATAAAGAGAAAAAGCATTTCATTATACTAGTCTTCTACGCGACGATATCGTGGTACGAAAATAAATTCGGTGAATCGTGTTTGCACCTCCTGCTCCTTGTAGAATACAGTCGTGAGCCTATGTTATGTTAAGTGACGGGTGTAAATGCAAATATGTATCAGTCCACAGTCCGCGTTATAACTAAATGTACCAAATTGTAGCACCTAAAAGCAGCAAAAATAATGTTAAAATAACATACATAAACCACATGTATACTAAGAAAAAAATCACATTCAAAATGCCCTTGAAATACAAATTCGCATTAATCTCAAAATTGTTAGAAGCAAATCCGCTCCAGTCATAATCGACCAATCACCGACCGTCATTTGAAATAAACATGGCGAATCCGGTAGTCTTCATTGTAAGTTGAATGAGCGTAGCTTCTCTAAGTAATCTGTGGTTGAATGCATAGATTTTGTAACAGTTGAATGCGTATGTGGATTGTTGTTTTTTGTTTTAGGTTTACATTTGAGCGCAATGGAAGAAAATATATGACCTGCACATGCAGGACGAACTAAAAAACGCTTGAGAAGAGAAGAACTGCGCCAGATTTGACCTAGTGTGGCGTCAGCAATATTTGAGTGACTGTTCTATGTTCCGGTGTACCTATTTATTATATTTTTTTATTATGGTGTAAAGGAAAAACGGCATAGTAAATGCCGAAGGAAAACATCGTGAGGAAACCGACATACCTAGGAATTCTCATACGTTTTTAAAGGTATTTGAAGTGACTGAAGTCTACCAACTCGCATTATTCTAGCGTGGTGGACTAAGGTCTAACTCCTCTTAGTGGGATAATGTTTAATAGTATAGTATTTTATGAGTTTATTATTAAAGGAAGGACGCTATGTTTAAGAATTTGAAATTTTCAGTGTTTTTGATCAAATTAGAAGTATGATGTCGAAGAGATATTTTAATGACAATTTTTAATTACACCAGTCAAGTGGAGTTCACACATTTATAAGATTAAAACTGGAGAAAAATATGTGTCAACATTTCCAAAAAACCTGCCATAATGATTTTGTAATAATTATGACATTGAACTTTTGAAATTCAGTATACTTCATTTGTAAATTGCTACAGTTTAATCAATGCTATGAATGTTTATGTATCTGAAACAAGAACTATTGCTGTTACTAAATCGATGTTATTACATTTTTGTTTATTTTTTGCAGCGATCTATATGTACCTACTACGTACTAGATGCGGCGACCAGAACAAACATTATGTTCCACCGAGTTGCGGTGGAACCACCGCACCGACGTTAGTTTGCTTCCTGCCACCTAAGTATGCACACAACATTGCATCTTTCAGTGTCGAGTTAATTTTCGTTATTTGCAGCGACATTCCCGAAATCTGCCTTAAATCTATTTACAGTGAAACTGTTAATAGTATATAAGGTAAATAATATAATTTCAAAACTTTTAGAACGTAATATCTATAAATATTCATTAATTTCAATTTTGAATACGGGAAGTCTATATTTCACAACAACATTCATTATATAGTTTGTCCGTTTTGGCGCGCGGAAAGTCCCGTTCGAGAAAAAGTGACAGAGTTATCAAATAGTTCTTAGTAAAATGAATAGATGGTATTTTCACAACAAAATTCATTATATAGTTTGTCGCGTTTTGGCGCGCGGAAAGTCCCGTTCGAGAGAAAGTGACGGGAGTTATCACGATTCTAACTAACAAATAGTATAGTAAAATGAATAGATGGCATTAGTGGGCGGACAAGGTTATTGGAACATATTGTTTCTTCGACAGTTCGTGTCTATAGAATATAAGTCAATGATTTTTTGTTGGTTTATGTGCCCATTTCACACGTCTCAACATAATATTAAGAATACCTAAACTTAGCTCAATTTCATATCCCCGAATGGGTGAGCAGAGGTTACTTTCGTGATAAGTGCGAGGCGAGTGCGTTCCGAGCCTATCTCCATGTCGAGCACAAAAGTTCCTATCTCGGAGAAAGGTCAGTTTTTGAATAGCACAATAGTACCAATTTTTATTTTATTCTAGCGGGCCCGGCAGACGTCGTCCTGCCCGGAAAAGCAGCGCCACATTGAATATGATATTTTAAAGATCACAATCTTTGGCATTTCACAAATCCCAGCAAATCAAATTTGGTGATATACCGACAGCCAGTGACGTAGCAATAGCTTTTACATGGTGGGGGTCCGCGGGTAAAAGCTAAAAATCTAACCACTCAAATCATAGTTATTTAGAAATTATTTAAACATAGAATCGGAAAAGGTAACAACGTAACGTAAACGTCAAATGTATTGTTCATAAATAAATTATTTTAAAAATAGAATTCAAAGTCAAAATATTCTATTTGAGATATTCTAAAAATTACCATTCGATCATTTTTCGAAGGTTATCGCTCGAACTGCTTCGACTGGTACAGACCGGTCGAGACGTACATCTCGAATTCGAACCATTCAATATTGTGTCCTAACTTAATGATGTCCTCCAAGAAGTATCCTTCGACGGCGAACCTTGCACTTTTAAGCATATGTGACTAGCTAGCCCTAATTTTGTTTTAAAAGCCCTGTCACAGGACGTACAGAACAGTTGTCTAGAAGAGTAGCTGTAAGAGTCAACTCAAACTAGCGCAGAGTCGAAACGTCGCGTCACGTCCTATTTTTCAACTACAATACATGGCGACGCGCGTCGTGTACACTTAGGGCCAACCCTAAATGTACACAGTTTTAGGTCTTATTTATTGCAGCTCACGCTGGGCGTCAAGGCATTGGATACATACATGTTTCCTCAAAATGTGCACATGATTTTCGTACTGAGCCACGCCATTCTGTCTAGTGACACGAAAGTTCTTCCCAGCAGTCGCAGGGTACGTCGCAAAATGCTAAGTAACGCTTGATGATATTGTAGTAGGTCATAAAATTACATCCAGGCTTACGCCATTTTTGAGCGAGTTTGCTTTACACCACTGAAACCTAATGGCGTCTAAACCATATGGCGTCTTGACAAATTTCATATGAACTGCATCAGGTGAATTCTCCAGATAAGTGGCAGTGGCAAGATTGTTTCCTTAACATTAATATTTTACGACGTTTATAGCTAAGCGGCATAGAGTGTCTATGCTCTTGGAGGTGGTGTGGTAATGTTGTACGTATGAAGGCCTCTAGACACCCAAAGATATTGTTTTATTTTTGGTCCTAACTTACTGCGTATATGATGCCATATGCTGATGTGTTTACCCATAAAAAGACTCAATCTCGTGTTTTTATTATGATTTAACTAAAAGTCTTAGAAAGATAAAATACTTGGAAGAGTCCAAAAACATGTCCAAGAACTGGATAGTGGATACACATTTGATGAGGCCCGAGACACTATGGATATTAAAATACCTATAGATTTTTAGTTCCAAATTCAAATTTTTTAGTAGGATCTCATAGTAAAAAATTCGAAAAAATAACTTCGTAGTTCGAAATTATGTAATAGAGAAATGATTCGAACTGTAGATTCGAGTACGAAATTATTTTGACTGAAAGGAGAATTGTCCTACAGGTAATTATGGTACACCATATGCGACTACTAAGTAGTCACTACTCAAGACTCGGTCGTATTTTTTTTAAATAGATGTGCCCTGAAAAAAAACGAAGTCTTGTTTTACCAGTTGATTTAAGCGCTAAAAAGTACACGAAAAAATTTAAACTAGGCTCAAAAGTCGTAGAAAAATCTGTTGATTCCGAATATGCATATAGCTGAATACTGCAAAAATTTACACTTAAATCAAATAGCCTGCCAACCATCTGTATTATCCGCTATCAATAGTCCGCGATTTTTTATTATGTCGTATGCTAAGGGGGGTGTCCGGACCCCCTGAACCCCCCCTTATATACCCATGCCGACAGCAGCGCCAACGACCGGGCGTCCAATTGTATTTTTAAACCTTCCCTGAACTTTCACAAATATTTCAAGATCAAAATTAGCCAAATCGGTCCAGCCATTCTCGAGTTTTAGCGAGACAAACGAAGATCAATCGATTTTTATATATAAGATTTTTTATTATGTCGTATGCTAAGGGGGGTGTCCGGACCCCCTGAACCCCCCCTTATATACCCATGCCGACAGCAGCGCCAACGACCGGGCGTCCAATTGTATTTTTAAACCTTCCCTGAACTTTCACAAATATTTCAAGATCAAAATTAGCCAAATCGGTCCAGCCATTCTCGAGTTTTAGCGAGACAAACGAAGATCAATCGATTTTTATATATAAGATTAATATCCAACGTTAGGTTAGGTGAAGTACGTTGTCACTTAGACAATTTTAGTAAAAGTAAAGTAGGTATTATATTCCTCTTGTCTGTTTATTTTAATGTAGTAAATGAACATTAGATAAGTACTTAACTACAATTTCGAAAGTAGGGAGGTATTTTTATATAATTATATGTATCGATAGATTTAGCACATAGGTTAAATATTTATAATACTTTAATTTAATACTTACATTTTCAACTGCGCAGTGGATGTAAACATTAAACTTAATATGATATTCGCAACAAAAATTATAAATTCGATATTAGAGTTTTGTTGATTATATGGTGACCTGATCAGAAATTACTTCTTTAGACAAGGACTTTAGGTCTCTTAGTAAATCATCTTGATCTTTAAGCATTTTTTTTATGATAGACAAATGGATCGTGATATCTAATTCAGGAGTTTCTTTAATAAAATCAATTTTTGTCTTCTTTGTATTTCCATAATTTTCATGATAACTTTTATGAAACTCTAAAGGAATCGGAACCATATATTTTGGTTTAAGTTTGTCAGCCCTTTCCCTAAGCATATTATTTTCTTTCTTAAGTCTTGCATTCTGACGACGTATGTTTTTCAAATCTTCCGTCATAGCTTCTAAACTATTATTTAAAATGTTAATTTTGTTGTTGAGAAAACGATTTTTTTGACTCAATTGTAAATTTCTTTCATGCTCATTATTGAAATCTGCATAATATTGACCACAACATACAATGATGTGTTTTAATTGTTGTGTGACAGATGTTTCGGCTAAGCATGCTTTATTTATTTTTTGTAATTCACTGTAGCCAAGTTCGATAAAATTGAACAAATTTTCCAACTCGTCACGGAGCAAGTTGTTGTCTTTAGCCATAGTTTTAATAATTTGTGATGTTTGTCTATGTTTTTGATATAAATCCGCATACTCGTTTCTCGCAAGACGCAAATGATCGTTAAGGGAAATGCCCTCATTTTCTTCAGCTGATATAGCAGCCTGGGCTACTGCTGAATACAAAATAAAAAGGTAAAGAGCGTTATTTATGTATTCTGCTGGATATTAAAACCAGCAACTACTCCGTTTTAATAGGCAAGTTTATGGAAAGAGTATCAGGTACTTATACTTACAAAATAATAAAATTTCTACACATCTGAAAATATACCTAGTCCATAGTATGAATAGAGAGGTATATATTTTGTTTTATTTTTTTTATCGTGGCTCGGCAAAGTGACCACACTGCACCTGATGGTAAGTGCAGTGCCGTCCAGTTATAGTATCAAGTAGCGAGTGATAATCTATCCCTCGCTACTCAATACAATCATGCCGGCCTGCTGTGTAGCTTCTTCACACTACGCCTAAAGGACCCAGGATCATAGGTAGGAGGGAACACGGTAGCTGGCAAACTGTTCCACAGCTTGATGGTGCGGCAAAAGTACGAGTTTGCGAACCTCTTAGTTCGGGCCGGGGTAGTAGACACCACAAAGCTGTGAATCCGCAATCCAGTACGCGTGGTTCTGGTATGGAAGGGAGAGGATGGGATAAGATCAAACAATTCTTCAGAGCATTCGCCATGATACAGACGGTAGAACACGCTAAGCGAGGAAATATCCCGCAGCTGTAGCGGCTCCAGGCATTCATGCACTCACGTCTGCATTGCGGATGGCCCGCCGCTGCAACCCGTCCAAGGCATCGAGGAGGTATTTTGCGGAACCGTCCCAGAGGTGCGAGCAGTATTCCATTCCCGGTCGCACCTGTGCTTTATATAAGCGGTAGAGCTGACCGGGCGTGAAAAACTGCCGCACCCTGTTCAGGATTCCGACCCTGCGGGAAGTGGCGGATATTACGCCCTCGATGTGACTCCTTGGATTAAGATCGCAGCGGATATCCATATCTAGGACACTAAGGTCAATCCGCATTGCGAGTGGAACACCCTGAAGAACGGGGATTGGAGAATTGCTCGAAATTGAATTGAATTGAATTGGAGAGAGGATTGCTCGTGGTTCCTCCCGATTAATAATTTAATTAATAACCTATTTTTTCGTATAAACTAAGAAACAAGAAACCGTTTATTTCAACGTTATCGAATTATTATTTTCATCGTATGGATATAGGTATAGGCCGTGCAGGAACAGCTTTTTGTTATGTTATACGATAAGGGAGATGATTGGAGGCTGAATCTCCATTTCATGTGGTAAGGGGAGGCCTATATCCCCCGCGCCTCTCCAATTCTTATTCCTCTCCTTTAAGGCCAGCAAGGCACCCATGATTCTTCTGGATTATGAGTTCATGGGAGGCGGAGGTCACTTACTATTAGTTGAGCAAGATGCTGATTTGCCAGACTATGCTAAAAAAATACTTACTACACGCCGTTTCAACCTTCTCTTTGAGTTGTCTTATCATTTTTCGTTTAAATGCCAGAGAATATTTAGATTTAATTAGTTTGTTAAAAATATCTTCATTACTAGTAAGATTTTGACTTGCGACGTTATACCTTGGATTATGAAACCTGGATAATATGAATAAAATGTTATTCTAATACTTATCATATTTACCTTTTAACTAGTACCTAACATTTTTATAGCAGAGGTGGGTAAAAGTGTAAATGGAACACCTGATGAGTGATCTCTACCGAACATGAACACTCATAATATCAGAAGAATGATAGAGACTTTGCCAGTCTTAAACTAAAATAATGTGGTTTGAGAATAGCAGAGGGAATTAGGACTCTGAAAATCTTATTCACCGTACGTAATATGTTCATCAAGTTTTTAGGTACTTCACGTCAAGCGTTTTCAGCGTATGTGGCTCTACCAAAAGCTCCTATTACTTTCTAGATTAGGTATATCTGTGAGTGACTGGATTCAAGAAGTAGCTTAATCTTAATCTTAATGTAGGTACAGTTGCTTGTCAATTGCCTCTTGGTATTTGATGTAATGTTAAATCGAAATGAGGGGAATGATGAGGTGGGTCATCTGACGGTAAGCCATCATAACTGCTCATGAACACCTAAACTACCAAAGGAATCATCTCTGCGTTCCGCCTTTATAGGTAACTAGCTGCTGCCCGCGGCTCCCCCGCTTGGCAGTTTTTTTTAAAGAAAATGTGTAAAAGTTATTACATATATCTATATTTTGCTATCCCATAGGATATTTTCAGGGATACAAAATTGCCTATGTCATTCTCTAATCCCTTAAATGGTACCTACTATGCAAAGAAACATAACTATCCCGCGGGAACTGTACATTTTTCCGTGGTAAATAGCCTATATGCTATTCAATACTATAATCTACCTCTGTGCCAAATTTCAACCAGATCCATTTAGCCATTCTGGCGTGATTGGGTAACAAACATCCATCCATCCAAACATTCGCGTTTACAATATTAGTAAGACCTAGTTAATAACTGGTTCGGTATGACCTTTATTTTGTAAACACAATCACCATTGTGCAGCAATCTTAATTGGCGGGAAATTATTATATGTTTTTTATTGAACGAATTCATAGTTACCCTAAGTCGCAGTGTTTCCGCTCTAGTGACCAAATACAATGCGATATTAAATTGATTAGCTTCAAAAGGCGAATCAAATCGATAGACAATTACATCAAATCAAGTACATATTATCATGATTGAATGTTTTGTCCATGTTTTAAGTGTGTTGATGGTTATACTTGTCTCACTTACTTAATAGTTTTTAATAAGCTTTCTGCAATGCTTTAAGTATGCAGTATATTCACAAATTGGATTTATTGAAAGTGTGTCAGTATCGTAGCTTGTGGCACTCAATAGTCTCTGCTTACCCCCATGGGATGCGGGCGTGAAGTATATGTATGTATGTAAATTGGATTTATTAGTGTTTTGGATAAAAAATATTGTAAACTATCAACACTTACTGAATAACTTCCCGAGCAATAGCAACCAACGCTTCTCTCATTTTATTACACTTGACATCATTTGCATTCAATACCATTTGATTTGAGTCAATATCATTATTATGGTTTTCAGACATAGCTAATGGATTAAATCAAAAAATGTTATTTAGAAAACCAATTATATGGACAAAAGGGTACATATTTTGTAAAATTTATAAGCGGTTGTACACTTTGCTGGGTAAAAAAACATGACATTGTATGGTAAACATAAGATCCAAAGCGTATTTATTGAATTAGAGATAAGGTCAAAGAGTATTATTGACAATACTCATATGATAGCTAAAAAAACAATACTACGTATTATACGACCTTCTTGACATTGAACAGAATATTTTGTAACCGGATGCAGCGAAATGTGAGTATAGGTATGTAATCTAGATATAGATAGGTACCTACAAGAGTTTCAACACATTTTATTGCCAGTAACGTAACACATACCAATTATATTAGAATATTTAGACACATGGCAGGTTTGCAAAGATCCACTGCCAAGATTAGGTTTATTTGTAACTCAAGTATTGTGTCCTATAGCATAAATAACACGTATTTTTCTCTAGGGCTGACATTTTCTGGTCTGATGATGGAGTAAGAATTTACCCACAGGAATGTAACTTTACTAGAGGTAGACCTACCATGGAATCATTGGATTGATGAAGATTAAATAAATCTAAATTAATATTTTTTCGACTTTTTCACACAATAAGTAAGTAACAATTAAGCCATGAACTCTTAATACTAAGTATTTTCATTCCTAGGATTCAAAACTAAAAAATGGATGAAACTGAACCGTCTTCTGGACTTGCGTTAGAGAGTTTTATGTTCCTTGCCTCTAAGCATAGGATGAACAACTTGTGAAAAAGCTTTCGCATTGATACGAAAAAAATTACGTAATTTTAAACCGTAATGGCATATCGATAAGAAAAATAATAATATACATAACTATAAAATTTGTACAAAAATACAAAAAATATCTGTTAATGGAGTTTATAATGCTCAAGTCGCAGTAAGCATATATGTATTTAAATATTCGGGATAGAGGTATAGATTCGGGGTTAGATTGGGATAGTTAGTTAAATAAAAAAGATTCATCTGTGATTTTGTATCCTTCTACTCCCGGACGTATGAGAGGAAACATATGATGTATTCATTCAAATATATAAAACAATAAATCTGTATATATAAAAGAAGAAACTGACTGACTGACTGACTGATCGATCAACGCACAGCCAAAACGGCTAGGGTTAGAGACTTGAAATTTTGACAGTAGGTACCTTTTATGACGTAGGCATCCACTAAGGAAGGATTTTTGGAAATACCACCCCTAAAGGGGTAAAATAGGGGATGATAGTTTGTATGAAAATCCGTCATTTTTGAAGTTAAGTTTATGAAAATTAGTACATATTTGGCCTTTTAGTCAAAAATAAAAAATATATATTTCAGGATTTTTGGAAATTCCACCCCTAAGGGGGTTAAATAGGGTAAGAAAGTTTGTATGAAAATCCTTCATTTTTTAAGTTAAACGCATGAAAATTATATGTGTTGTCGGAAATCAAAACTGTTATGCCTTATAGTTTGTTTAACATAGTTAGAAGTATATTATTAAGCCTTACTATGTCAGGGTGCGCAAGCCAATTTTCCGCCAAACGCCCCGGCGGCAAACGACGGGCCATTTCGTTTGTTCGCGAGACAGCCAATTCCTGTGGTAACCATTTCACGCTCGATTTCTGTTGCCACCATTAAAAATGGGGATGTATCTTCCGCATGACCAGTTGTATCGGAGAATAAAAACGATAGACAATATTACTCTGTAATGGTTTCTTATGTTTACGCGAATATTATACATTGAAATAAAACGAAATTTACGTATTCTATCGCGGTTAATTTTACTTTTTTAACCCGACGTTTCGAAGGCTTTACTGCCTTCATGGTCACGGGGTACAGTGAGTTGTATGTCGTCACGAAAATATAGTGCAACTAGCTGTTGCTCGCGGCTCCGCCTGCGTGAAGGTTATATTCGGGAGCAGAAGTATGCAATCCAAGGAGTTGTCTACTGCACTGAGGCACATGTAGCGATTGTCCAGCCTCTCAGGTGTTGTGCCTGAATCTTGAGATTGCATCTAAAGAATACCCCATAAGTTGAACCTCACTTTGCCCCTTTTAGGGATGATTTTTCAAAAACGTTGAAACACGTATTTCTTTATTTCCTACCAAAAGCCTAAATATGAATTTACAGATCCCTAAGTCGAGGAATTATGGATTTCCCATACAAATTTTGAACTCCTATTTGACCCCTTTCATGATTGATTTTTCAGAAAAAAGATAGCCTATGTCCTTCCCCAGGATATAATCTATTCCCTTACCAAATTTCATTAAAATCCGTTCAGCCGTTTAGTCTTGAAGAGGTAACAAACAAACAAACAGAGTTACTTTCGCATTTATAGTTAGTATGGATGTTACCCTTTACCCTCCATATAGTTGATATTTAATTTTTATTTGTTGTAGTCCGATCTACGCAGAAGGAGCTCACATTATCTTGAGGTCTGGCAGTTGGTCTTTTGGGTTCCGATTTAATTAAATGTATAATTCGAACCCAGGCTGGTGCTAGCTTCCAACCATCTTCTCAATTGAAATTTGAATGGTTTTTCAATTGAAATAGCCTCGCGAATCATCCTAAGCAGGAATCGGTGTTCTTTGGCAAGGATTTATGGTTTGTCAAATCGAAGATAATGCTTGCAGCCTTCCTAAAAAGTAAGATAAACCGCGATAAAATCCGTAAATATCGTTTTATTTCAAAATATTACTCTGTATAGATAAACTAAAAAATAAACATTAAGAGACGGAAAAGTCACAAGTACCTAAATGTGATTTCTTTGATGAACAACAGTAAGTTAGAGATCCCTATTTTAGAGTCATTCCTTTGGAAAAGTTACAACGCACTCGATGGATTTTTTCGGTTTTTTAGTTTAATTTTAACTTGTACTGTACTTGTATTTTAACGTTAGTATGCGACTCTGCATGAATAAAAAATCGTATACAACACCCTAATTGCGAAGAGCGTTCTTCGTTGAGGAATTCTACTTTTTCACTTCGTACTACTAGATCAAAATGTCAAATAGCATGTAAACCATCAAGCTGTGGAACAGTTTGCCAGCTACCGTGTTCCCTCCTTCCTATGATCCGTAGGCGTAGTGTGAAGAAGCTACACAGCAGGCCGGCATGATTGTATTGAGTAGCGAGGGATAGATTATCACTCGCTACTTGATACTATAACTGGACGGCACTGCACTTACCATCAGGTGCAGTGTGGTCACTTTGCCGAGCCACGATAAAAAAAACAATATCTAAAAAAATAATCACAAGTAATATAAAATTTCAGAACCTTCAATATTTTTGAAGTCGGCTAAAAGAATATTAATATATTTAACATTGAAATATCTTATCATCTTCTTGATTGGTTATAGCTTACCAATTAAAACATTTATTGCATGAAGTTTATGTGTATGTATTTTGTTTGTGTTATTATAAATATTGAGATAACGTGTAAAATTAGGTTAAAATCTTACGTAACAACACCACTTCATTGTATTTATTTTGATATGAGATTGTATGTGTTGACTTATCTAATTTGTACTGTTTTATTATTAACTTTATGGTACTATTATAATATTTTATTAGTTATTTTAAACTATAAAATATAAATAAATAATTGGCTCGCGTCAAAAAATCAGAAGAAATTTCATATTGTCTAAAATTTATTGTTAAATAATCTTTCAAGGGTAAGATTGTATGACTAGTCTGACGTCGATAACTCTACCGAGGTAAAAAACTACTCTATACTCTATAAAATAATAATTATAGTGAATAAATTGAAAAAGAAATAACGCATGGTTTTAAATAGAAAGTATATTTAAATTAGACTCAGTAGTATTCTAACTTTAAAGGTTTTATTTAAAACTAGCTTTTGCCCGCGGCTCCGCCCGCGTGGAAGTTGTTATTGAGAGAAAAGGCATATAATCCATGGAGGCATATTACGCTATTACATCCCTCTAGCATCTGCCTAGTAGCCGGATGCCGGGCGGACACTGTAAGGAGACGCGAGGATCTTGTATTTCAGCTCAACGAGACTCTAGATCTCATATTTTCGCAGGATATCAGGAAAGGATTGAATTCAATGCCAAGAAAACAGGTGTGCGCGTTTTCATGCCACAAATCCCTCTTTTCTCCAGTCTCCACTTTCAGGGTGTTCCAATGACAATGCAGAATGATGTTAGGATCTTAGGTGTAGATATCGGATTTAATTTTGCGGCGGCAATTTCTAACGCCCGGTCAGCGTATATGATTGTATTGAGTAGCGAGGGATAGATTATCACTCGCTACTTGATACTATAACTGGACGGCACTGCACTTACCATCAGGTGCAGTGTGGTCACTTTGCCGAGCCACGATAAAAAAAACAATATCTAAAAAAATAATCACAAGTAATATAAAATTTCAGAACCTTCAATATTTTTGAAGTCGGCTAAAAGAATATTAATATATTTAACATTGAAATATCTTATCATCTTCTTGATTGGTTATAGCTTACCAATTAAAACATTTATTGCATGAAGTTTATGTGTATGTATTTTGTTTGTGTTATTATAAATATTGAGATAACGTGTAAAATTAGGTTAAAATCTTACGTAACAACACCACTTCATTGTATTTATTTTGATATGAGATTGTATGTGTTGACTTATCTAATTTGTACTGTTTTATTATTAACTTTATGGTACTATTATAATATTTTATTAGTTATTTTAAACTATAAAATATAAATAAATAATTGGCTCGCGTCAAAAAATCAGAAGAAATTTCATATTGTCCAAAATTTATTGTTAAATAATCTTTCAAGGGTAAGATTGTATGACTAGTCTGACGTCGATAACTCTACCGAGGTAAAAAACTACTCTATACTCTATAAAATAATAATTATAGTGAATAAATTGAAAAAGAAATAACGCATGGTTTTAAATAGAAAGTATATTTAAATTAGACTCAGTAGTATTCTAACTTTAAAGGTTTTATTTAAAACTAGCTTTTGCCCGCGGCTCCGCCCGCGTGGAAGTTGTTATTGAGAGAAAAGGCATATAATCCATGGAGGCATATTACGCTATTACATCCCTCTAGCATCTGCCTAGTAGCCGGATGCCGGGCGGACACTGTAAGGAGACGCGAGGATCTTGTATTTCAGCTCAACGAGACCCTAGATCTCATATTTTCGCAGGATATCAGGAAAGGATTGAATTCAATGCCAAGAAAACAGGTGTGCGCGTTTTCATGCCACAAATCCCTCTTTTCTCCAGTCTCCACTTTCAGGGTGTTCCAATGACAATGCAGAATGATGTTAGGATCTTAGGTGTAGATATCGGATTTAATTTTGCGGCGGCAATTTCTAACGCCCGGTCAGCGTATATTCGCATACAGCCGGGAATTGAATACTGCTTAAACCTCTGTTATGGTTCCGATAATTGCTTGGTCGATGGTTGATATGGATTGCAGCGACGGGCCATCCGTATTATGAATGATGCAGATATGACCAACATATGAGAGCTGCTACAGCTGCCCAGGGACATTTCTTCGCTTAGCATGTTCTACCGTCTGTATCATGGCGAATGCTTCGAAGAATTGTTTGGTCTTATCCCATCCTCCTCTATACACGCCAGAACTACACGCACCGGCTTGCGGAGCTACAACACCGTGGTGTCTATTACCCTGGCCTGAACCAAGAGGTTTGCGAATTTGTATCTTAGCTGCACCATCAAGTCGAATTGAAAACAACAATTCACATCAAGCGAGTGCTAATTTTACAGCTAAAGCCTAAAATCTAGTTTTGGCCTGCAATCGAGATCTAAATGTACATACATATACATGTACACTCACGCCTGTAATCCGCGAAAGGGTAGGCAAAGGTTTATCCAGTACACCCATTTTTCGCCGAAGTTATTACGGTCCCATAATGTGATAGCGGGCTAGCCTATCGCGATACCCGGCACAATTCCAGACTCCGGGCTGATACTGAGTATTTCTATATAGAAAAATCCAATATCCCTTTACCCGACCGGGGCTCGAAACCGAAATCACAGAACAGCACTCGTAACGCATGCGCAATAGGCTATTTGACTAATTTTCGAAAATGATTTAAAACTATTATTTATTACATAATAAGCGCACTATATTGATATTTCCGGGAAATCTACTGTATTTTTAATAAAAATCAATGTTAAAGTTTAAATCTCCAAAACCGCGGCAAAAACGCTATTTCTGTAATGGCGCTGATCATATGACACGTGTGACGTCACATGCAAGTAAACAAGCTAATAATGATAAGCGAAGCTAAGTTTTATGATAATTGTTTTATCAACAATTATCATAAAACTGCTTCAAAAATAGATCAACAATAGAATTTATCACCCAGAAAACATAAAACGCCAACTAAAATCACTCGAAGAAACTATGTTTACTTGCGTGTGACGTCACCAGAGTTGCAAACAATAACAGAGTGTTCACATCACAGATAAAATTAAAAAAAAAATGTGTATTTAATTTCGTTTGATTTGCAAAAAATATACACTATTTTGTTTAAAATTAAGTGAAATATGTTTTTTTAAGCTATTGTTTAACAGTATGACCACAGTTTGCAGTATATTTTCAATGTTGTCAAATAGCCTATTGCAACTGCGCCACCGAGGCAGTCTATAATGAAATAAAAATATATAGATAAATACACCCAACTATTACACACATAGTCCATCCCTGTATCGTAGATATCAAGAACTACGGTTCCAAAACACCGAAATCAATATCTGTCAGATACACAAACATTTGTCTCGGTGCCGGAATCGCAACCACGGCCTCTTGTTTCACACAACCGGCTACTCACTCGCTGCGCCACGGAGGCTGCCTTACTTAGTAGGCAACTACTCTGTTTTGTAAATATCTAGTGAAACTGTAGAAATGCGTACCGTATTGTCATATTATAAATAATACTAGCCCTGTATTAGACAGTGTCCCTCTGCTGGGCACAGGCCTCCTCTACTAATGAGAGGGGTTAGGCCTTAGTCCACCACGCTGGCCTAATGCGGGTTGGTAGATTTCACATACCTTCGAAATTCTTATGAGAATTCTCAGGTATGCAGGTTTCCAATTAATACTCACATAACTTTAGAAAAGTCAGAGGTGAATGCCATTTGGGTTTCGAAGAACGACTTTCGTCTTGACAGTCCGTACCGCAACCAACTAGGCTATTGCTGCTTCTACTCTTTATTTCGTTAGTTACCCTTCCCTGCCTTTATCCTGGCACGGCAAAGTGACCACACTGTACCTGATGGTAAGCGTAGTGCCGTCCAATAAGAGTATCGATTAACGAGAGAGAATCTATCCCCCGCTACTCAACACAATCACGCTGGCCTGTTTCTTGTAAAGTTTTGAGACGATCGCAATGGAATTTGACATAAAGGTAGTTTGGAGAATAGGCTCAAATGTGGTGCACCAAAATATATTATAAATAGGTATAGGGGGCTATCTCTAAGCTATTGATACCGTACTAAAAATATTTGAAAGCCCTAAATGCTAAAGGAAGGTCGAAAGCTGTCAGATGTCGATGTTATTTTATAGTTTTGTAACTATGTAGGCTTGCAAAGCACAGCAACACAGTGCTTGTAGCCATATATAAAAAAAAACTATGAAGGCACTTATTCTTTGTCGTTTATTTCAAAAAATCGCGTAATTTTTTTATGTTGGAAACAGTCCAGCGCCGTACTTAAAATAGCCAGGAGGTACAGAGTTTAAGTTCTTGTAAGGCTTGATGAATGAAAATGATTCACCAATATATTCTAAAAGGATCCCGATCTTCTTACTTAGCCGTTATCCGCACGGTCGGTTTATTTCAATTTCCTTCATAAAAGATGCTATTCTCGGATTTGAAGTAGATTTATCATGCTCGGATAAAGGGGCACTTTTTGTGCTTTTCTTGTGCCTGGATCTGACCCGAGATCTGTCCACTTAATGTGAATAATGGTGTACGATGGAAAACGAATGCGAACTCGAACACAAAAGACAACAATGCGGGGCGATTGCAAAACTTGATACAAGGATTTTGGCGAGATAATGTTTACTATTGTGTGTAGCTTTCAATATTTTATGACAATGTGATTCACAACATCAAAGAATAAGTTTCCAATCATGAACTCGATTATCCGCTTCAGCGACCAAAAAACAAGTTCCCGTCTTTGCTTCGGAGTTAACTTGACTTTATTTTAAACTAAAAAAAACTACGCAACTTTTATCATCTAGGTGAAATAAGAGAGCGTCATTCTGAAAAATATGCATAGGAAATGTAGTTTATTCAGAGCACGCATCTTGCCGAGGTAGACATTTAATACACGTCGTCATAGTAGATAGAGATCAAGGCGATATCTGTGGAATGCGAGACGTCTACGGATAATCGATTCCTCGGAGGCAAAAGCTCGCCCCGTGAGAGATGCACTCGACATCAAGCTACGTTGAGTGTACTACTCTCAACATAGAAATTCTGCACATTTATACGCCTCGTGTATACCGGATTAAGGTGTGCAGGATTGGATTAAACACGAATTTATTCCAATCCACACCTGAGTATTTTAAAGCGCTTACATATTGTTTGGGGAATCGCAGTTCTTTAGGTCGGAGTAACAAGAATTACATTATGTCACAATAAAATAATAGCACGGCTCACCTCTCCGCAAGGTCTAAAAACATCACGTAAATAGTTAAATCTACTACTCTAATACAATTTGTAGTAAACCATGATCCCGACGCTAAGGTCGCATTATCGGATTGGAAAAAACTATTACAAAACAATAACGTGAATGGGAATTTCAATCTTATTTTATATAGTTTTAAGGTGGTATTGGTGTGTAGTAGGTCGGGACGTGAATACGAGGGTGAGTTTTACAATGTTCATGTGACGGCATGACCTTTTTGTTGGACCTTTTGTGCAAGGAATCCGCGATGCCCTGGGGGCCGTGGGGCACGATTTCCATTACACGGGAGAGTTTTCCAAGAGGTCTTTGCTTTCCAAAAATTTTACACAAATTACTATGTTTTAAAACGTTTGTAATTATTAATATGATTACCCCTTCGGACTAATGTCAGCTAACTCAGAGCTTACCTAACAAATTAATAAAGTCTATCCTAAATATCAATAACAATATTATCTATGTATCCTAAACATTTAAGGTACTACTGCTTACGGTAAGTGGGACGCATTTCGATGTCAGTAAATGCGTGATAAAGAGGCATGAAATCAGACAATGTCAACATTGTCTAAGTAGTTCAACCTAAATTGTAAGCATAAGAATTTCTCAATCAGAGTACAGTTACGTTATACAGTAAATTTAAATATTTATGAATTGATTGACATAATTCAACAGACATGCCATAGGAAAACTTTTTGCCATTTGTAAGTGGTAGACGCACTCTATAGCCAGTTAGTCTACAATACAATCGGAACAGTTCTACTAGGAATACCATAGTCACAGAATATGTAATAGCTTAAAAAATAAAAAACTATAATTCGAATCCTTAGTCAAAGTATTTTTCGTAATTAGAGACAAAAGTATAGCGATGCATGTTTGCTTTCTTGTTAGAACTGTGTAGGGCAGAGATTGATTCATGCACATTTGGTTGAATTCTGTTCGATTACAAATGATGCAATATCGGCAAGTCACGTCTGACCAGTATTTTGCGTTGAAAGTTTGGTGCCGGCTGCACCGTCATAAGCTGTAGCGTATTTACTTTATTAACACGTGCAATAAACATATTTACTACCGTCGATTAAGAGTGTGGTTGTAAAAGCTTAAATTAAGTATAAAATAAAGTTTATTATTATCTACATACTGCCTTACTTACCTTCTTATTATATACTGCCTCGATGGCGCAGTTGTAACTGTGCATGCATAACGACTGCTGTGCTGAGGTCTTGGGTTCGATCCCCGGGTCGGGTAAACTGATTTTGGGTTTTTGTATTTAGAAAATCAGTATTAGCTCGGAGTCTGGAATTTGTGCCCGATATGGCGATAGGTTCGCCCCCTATCACATTATGGGACCGAAATAAATTCGGCGAAAGGTGGGTGTACTGGTTACACCTCTGCCTACCCATTCGGAGACTACAGGTGTGAGTGAAGTTTTAAAACACTTAACAGTATATTATGTAGACAATATAGAAATGACTAGACCACGAACCATCGCTGTAGTCTATCTCTATCATAAATATCATATGCAGCAATGAATATCATATTTTTTGAAGATCTATATTTTATATAATCATAAAATAATACAATTATATAAAATATAATATAATTATTCACATACCTTTGAAATTCGTATGAGAATTTTCAGGTATGGAGGTTTCCTCACAATGTTTTCCTTCACCGTTAAAGCAAGCGACAATTAACAATGAACATACACGTAACTTTAGAAAAGACAGTATGCCGTATGGTTTCCATTGGCCATTGGGACTGGTTTCGAACATACGACTTTCATCTCAACAGTCCGTACAACTACGCTATCGTTGCTTGTAATAGTTGGTGGTACGCCCGGGTGGGATCAGTGAATTATTTTATAGTTTGTGAAAACACAAGAACTCTTATGGTTTATTGTACACTAAAAATTACATTTTAAGAATTATTGGTCTCATATTTTAAGTGTCCTTTAGTAATAAATACACCCAACAGTCACACACATAGTTCTGACCCCAGACTAGGTAATACTTGTATCGTAGGTATCAAGAACTACGAGGGACTACGGTCCCACAACACTTGGACCCGAAACAAATATCTGTCTGTCATACAGACATTTATTTGTCTCGATGTAGGCATTGAACCCACGGCCTCCCGTTTCACAGCTGGCTTCTCGCCCACTGCCCCACGGGAGATTAATCTATCTATTTATATAAATAAAAATGAATCGGCGAAATGTATGTACGCGCATAACTTCCGAACGACTGCACCAAATTGGATAATTCTTTTTATTATGTGTTCGTTATTGCCAGGACAAAGTTTGTTTATAAGATTTTTTTTAAATAATCGAAAGGATTTTTTAAGATACATTCCCGCGGTATAGTTTTTTGTTTTTTCTTAGTGCAAGGGATGGACATGATTTTTGCATAGTGGTAGTTCAGGGGTCAGAGAATGACATAAGGTACTTTTTATCTTGGGAAAATGTACGCTTCATGTGGGATAGATTTTTGTTTTTCGCATAGGAAGGGATCGATATGATTTATTGCATGTAGTAGTTTAGGGATTAGAGAATGATATAAGCTATATTTTTCCTGGAAAACATGAACGGTTCCGATGTAATAGCTTAAGATGACTCCATGGATTTTATACATATTCATTAAAAATAATTACCACGCGGGCGGAGCCGCGGGCAACAGCTAGTTACTAATATATTCACGATTTGCAGGAACTGGTTGAAGATAGTAATTTATAAAATTTGGTTACTGTACAGTAATTTTTATATGCGTATACAATGTGTTGCAGAAAAAGCGGTACTAAAGAAAGTTCCACGTAAAGAGTTAGTGGTAGGTAATTTTGAGTGTAAGTTAAAAAATGAAAATTGCAATTTCAAAGTTTTCTTAGTATTTTTGTAGCATTGTCTTAAAATTGTATTCTTATATTTAAAACCCTTGATAAAGTGTCAACCGATTATCTAAGCATTAATAATATAATTATAATAGTATACTCATACATTGCAAAAAGTTCGTTAGCATTTATCATTAGTTTTAGGTATCGTCGTAAATGTATGATTCCAATATAAATTGCAAATTCTAATTATTCAGATAAGTTTTGCGGCATTTTGAACGTTACCCAGTTATCAACCACCCATCCTTGATGTCTATTTTTATGAATACCACCTTCCTGCAAACCCCTGTTTAAATTTCAAAATACAGTGTCTTCTAAAAAAAAAAACACTATAATTGTAACGTCTAACTCATTTTAGTTTTCTGTGTACACATATTTTTGGAATACAATCTAGATTTAAACTGTATAATTTTAAGTTTATTTTTGTAACAATTGTAATCTGTTTTGTGTATAATAAAATAAAATAAAATAAAAATAAAATATACAGTAACAATAATAATACAGTCTCCGTGCCGCAGCGGGGAGTAGTCGTTTGGCCGTTTTGCGGCCTTCTGAATACTCTGACACTAGACCCTCGACTGCTTCTTCACCTTCCTGGCCATGACGTAGGGTGAAAAAGCAGGTCGGCATGGTTGTGTTGTGGATACATTGTTTCTCGCTACTCTAATTGGACGGCACTGCACTTATCATCAGGTGCAGTGTGGTAACTTTGCCGTGCCAGGATAAAAAACTGTTCGACGGCTGGGCACGGGAATTAAAATATACAGGATATGAAATAATATATAAAAATATTATCTTCTATTGATATTCCTGATATCAGAACATTATCAAGAAATTACGCTGATGCTAGCATGTTATCTTGGTGACTTTTTGAGTCATGATACCACAATAGCTACTACTACCATGACACTAACATGACATGACAGTAACATGCTGTCATGTCATGTAGCGTCATACTCTCCAGATTCAAGGACAATAATTGATTGACAATTGATGTGACTCATCATATATTCATAGCGTAAAGCAGATCAAAATCCTGTATGAACCAAAATGTCAATGCTATCGTTTTTAACCGACTTCAACAAATGGAGGAGGTTCTCAATTCGTCCGAATCTTCTAGGTATAAAAACCCAATATCACTTTACCCGACCCGGGGATCGAACCCGAGACCTCAGCACAGCAATCGTAACGCATGCGCAATTACAACTGCGCCACCGAGGCAGTCTGTTAATATGCAAACATTAATATTAAATGGGAATATGTTATTTAAGAAATAGTAAGTTATTTGTATCACGATTGCTACATAAAAATGTATTTGCTGTATAAGAATACACGACTTACTCGGGAACAAAAGTCAGGCGGAACATCTGTTAACCAACTTCTTAAAGTTTTGCGAAAGAACAAAGTACGATAGGTGTCCTTTGAGCCTGTGAGGAAACACAGAACCCCCGCACCCAGCAAAACTTTTAATATAAAACTCAGCCAATATTCTATGTATTTGCTGTCTATTAAATATTATTTTCTAAAAGGCAGAAAAGCACGGTCTAAGAAATTTTGTATAAATAAATATGTCAGTATAAATAAATATACACCTGTATCTATTTTTTTTAGTGCCTGGATAGGCAGACGAGCAGACGGGCCACCTGATGGTAAGTAGTCACCGCCGCCCATAGACTTCTGCAAAGCCAGAGCACAGCAGAGCCGCTGCCTACCGTTAAATCGTATCTGTAAAGAAATATCTGTCTGTCAAAAAATATTTGTTTTGGTGCGAGAATCGAGCCCACGGCCTCTCGTTTTACAACCGACTACTCGCTTGTTGCGCCATGGAGGCTGTGAATATATTATATTTATACAATTGGTACCGGCCCTAAATATAAAAAGAAGTTCAATGAATGATTATTATTAATAAAATAAAAATCAGTGTTTAATATCAGTCCACCGTTACATTACAGTTGTGGTAATTATCGAAGTTGTTACGTCTGGTACTCAAATAAATGGATCATTTGTTGAAAATATTTCCGCATCGGTAATGCCAGGTGATTTCGGTGACGGGGGCTGCCAACAATGCATTAAAACGTTCCTCGTAATCACAATCATTTTACTTATCATTACATTATATCTCATTATATTGATAAGGGTTTAGTATTGCACTGATTATACTTTAAATTTATGTTAAAGTATTTTGCTATCATGATGATAACAATTAAGACCATGTAAATAAAAAATGATAGACAGCATGAGTATTTTTATGAATTAATACATTTTTATGTCTTGGTATCTTGAATTTTGGGAGAACAGAAACTGACTTATATATATCTATATATCTCATAAGAATTTAGGTTATAAGTACCTAATGGTTTAATACAAAAAGGTTTTTAAACATTTATTTTATTTCAAGTTTATTTCACATATCATATTGTCAAAAAAGAATTGTAAAAATATGTGACATCGATATAATCCAATTAGAAGTGCACACAATCCATTCATTGCGAATGCAATGGTCCGAGTTACGGCTGGTTCCATAACAGAGTATAACGTAGTAAACATTCAGGAATATTTGCGTACGTTTCGAATTCTCCGCGCATTCGGACACGCAGAACATTTCACCTGCCATAGTTTATTACCTATTCAGCGGACTCGCACAAATAAAATTGTATAATGCATAAGCGAATGGCGAGTTTGATTTACGAGGGAACAGGCGGCCGCCCGCCTGCCGCCCGCCCGCCACCGGCCCAGAGTCACGCGCTGAATAACTAACATACCCAAAGGCTATTCCAATGCCTCTTGTTACATATAGGTAAAATGTCGATTAATTTTTTTATGCTGGGACGTCAAAGTGACCACCCTGCACCTGATCGTAAGTGCAGTACCATCCCAATAGAGTATCAAGTAGCGAGAGACAGTCTATACCTCGCTACTCAACACAATCATGCCGGCCTGCTGTTTAGCTTCTTCACACTACGCCTAAAGGACCCAGGATCATAATTATCGATTTATACAAAAATCTAAAACTTTTACCCTAGAAAGTATTGCAAAATTGGTTGTAATATTCAAAAGTCGTGGGATGGTGAAATTGATCACACAAAAAAGGGAACTATGGAAAATTCGGAAAAGGGACTATAGCAGTACAAACTGTATTTCAAAGTGAACTTGGTATAAGTGAAAACATTTTATCATAGGAACAACGTCGTTATAAATACTTGATGAGTCCTGGTAATACAAGATAATTGAGATGACATAAATCATAAAAAAAGCTTGAAAATTAGAAAAAAAAACCACAATACTATAAGATTTTTGTTACACTATTTATAGTATTGAGAATGCCATAGCTGCGTTAGCTGGTAAATGTAGTGAGCCGGTCTAATTCCATGCTAACAGATAATTCGATGTCGATTTAATTGTCAAATATGTATAAACGTAAATATTACGAGTAACTACTGTGAGAAGTTCAATTGAAGAGTATAATGTACACTTGATCTGTATATAAAAGAATGCGTGTACACTGGTTTAGACAGATGTCCATTGTTTAATTTCGAATACTTTATTACAATGTGGTCAAACCTTTCAGCTGTCCCTATGCGGCTACTTAAAATCCTCTAAAGGATACGATTACATGATTTCGCTTTCACGAGAACATTTAGGTATTATACCAATACCACGAAACTCTAGCTAAGCGTGTGTCCACATTGTATAAGAGAGGAACGATGTTGATCTCTGCTTAAATTGTACTTTAATCTAAACAAAAAACAATAAAGGTAGTATCGATAGTAGTGTTTGAATAAATAAATAACAGTCACACACATAGCCCCGATCCCACACAAAGATACGAGTCTTGTGTTGTGGGTATCAGGGACTACTAGAGACTTTCGGTCTCACAACACCCAGACCCCGGACACAAATATCTGTATGTCATACAAACATTTGTCCCGGTGTGGTAATTGAACCCACGGCCTCTCTTTTCACTGCCGGCTGCTCGCCTAAGGCGCCACGGAGGCTGTCAATAAATTTAAACATGTAGCAATATATATTATGAAACGATCAGAGGGGCGAATTAATAAAATGGAGACCCAAATAAAAGCGATCAATAAATATGATATGATGTCATAACTGAATTCTCAACAACAAAGACTCAATTTAAAGATCTCATAAACTTTAATTTTAGACCGGCAACAACTAATCTTAATATATGTAATTCTTCTGTATGTGTGTTTGTACTTAACTCCTAAACGGCTGGACTGATTTGGATGACATTTTGTGTGTATATTTCAATGAGTTCCTGGATTGTTCGAAAACACAATTGGACCCGGTAGGTGGCGCTGCTGTCGATGTGGCACTGCTTTTCCGAGCAGGATGACCGCGACGTCTGCAGGGCCCGCTAGTATCGTTTAATAGCCGCGTCAATAGTGACTGTGCTGATAGCAGCACAACGCCTCAACTATGAATGGCTACTGTCTAACGCGACACTCGTAAAAAAATGATCAGTCCGCTATTGTTCTGATATGAGATTTGTAAACATTTCATGTCTTGACAAATAGTATTGACATATGACCATTAAGGGATGCAATCGGGAATGAAAGACTACTAGCATTTATCGTCGCTTATCATAATACTGACACTAAAATATTTAACGAATATAAAAGTAAAGTAATTAACATTGTCGACTAGCTACAGCCCGGGCTAAAATAGATTATGTATACAGGAGCTAGATTTATTTATTGTTATTCAGTTTTACATTACGGTTTTTGTCAGAACGTGAATTTCTCAAAAAATTAACACCTAATACATTAATGGGCTAGCAGAAAAACGATTGGTACTTTAATGTAATCATAGCTAATCAGCTAATGGAGTCTGGCAGGCTGCCGCAATGTCTGTAAAGATCATCTCTGAACATCCAAGCGTGTAATTTATTCTTCATATGTGTTTATTTTAATACTTATGTTTAAATTTCTTTTTATGGTCTGCATCAAGTCAGTATTGTAGTTTTTAGATACAAAGAGTTACTTAAAATTAAAGTGCTGATTTGTCCAATACTTTTAAGGAAGAAAGTGTTTATATTATCAATACATCAACGAAGTTGTTTGGATTAGACCATACTCCAGTGGAAAAAAACACCCAAGAAATTGCACAAATCCATACCAATAGTATAAATGCGAAAGTAACTCTGTTTGTTTGTTACCTTTTCACGACTAAACGGCTGACTGGATTGTGATGAAATTTGTCAAGGAGATAGATTATATCCTGAAAAAGGACATAGGCTAACTTTTTTCTCAAAAAACAATCTTGAAAGGGGTGATATAGGAGTTCAAAATTTGTATGGGAAATCCATAATTCCTAAATTTGCAAAATCATCCCTTAATGTATAGCCATTATATTATATTATGTACTAATCCACACTAATACTATAAAATGTAACTCTGATTGAAAGTCAGTGATAGTTGAGGGGTTTGAGAATAACATAGGCTCTTTCTTATACCGGAAACTGCACGGTTTCTATGGGATACCAAAATATAGAAAGATGTAATAACTTAAGATGTTCCCATGGATTTTATACCTCGTCATTAAAAAATAACTACCACGCGGGCGAAGCCGAGGGCAAAAGCTAGTTATTTATAAGTATAGGTGTACATATTTGAATTGTCTTTAGGTAATAATACGTTTACAAAAGTGCTTGAATACTTTATATTCCGTTATCTACGTCAAAACAAACAAGTCATCTCGCTTGCTTGTCTTGGATATTGCTAAATATTTTTATCATGTAATAATATCTTCTTCTTTTTACGTATGGCTCCATGTAATAATATCATTTTACAAGAATATTCTGAAAACATGACTGATTAATTAATATGTAAGGTACTTTGATAAGTTTTTTTCAAAATAGATCAAAGTGTAAGTGCATATAAAATCGTAAACAATCAGTCGAGCCAAATGTTTTGCCAGGCACATAAACGCGAACGGCGTAAATTGACAATTAACCTCGAGTTTCAATACCTTCAAAATATTAGCAATAAAATTTCTATTACACTTTCAAACAATCGAATGAGAAAATCTTAAAGCTTTCTCTTACGAACTCTGACACTAAAAGTGTATACATATTAAGAGAACTTAGTCGAAGTAGTTAATACGCAGCTGTTTTGATAAAAAATATAATTTAAGGCACTTACATTTTTATTCCGGCACTAGTAACGACTTATATATTTAGATAACATACAGTAGAGACTGTATGTTATCTAAATAAAAGTTTATTAAATTCATAAAAAGTAAACCGACTTAAATAAAAAACAAATTATGCGTCACTATAAAATTTGAGAGATGCCCTTGATTTTTCTGAGATCCCACCATCAGATCCTGACTTGGTACCAATGGGAAAACCTGGGAAGTAAACCCTTTTAAACAAAAAAAAAATTTCTTAAATCGGTCCAGGCGTCTTCGAGTAATCGGGGAACATACATAAAAAAGATACCGACGAATTATTAACCTCCTCCTTTTTTAAGTCGGTTAATTAAAAATGAATACTAAAGTTGTTTGTAAGTCTTTGGTGTAAGCATATACGATTATTATTTAGTTCTGTTATTCTATTCGATACAAAGCGAATCATCAAAATCGCTGCACGTTTCGGGAAATATACTTCAAAAAGCTACTGCCTAATTGAGAAACTCCTCCTTTTTCAAGTCAGTTAATAAGTTGTGTTTAACCCTTTCTTAAGTACCTTCGGTAATTATTGATTTGAATTTTAAAAGAAAAATATTTAACTCTTTGTTAACGTAACAAAAAATATTTTGATGCTCTGACTTTTCCTTTTTGTTATTTGTTTATGACCTTCTACGTGTCATGTAATTTATTTTAATGAGTCACAGGACAATTTGTATCGGTCGTGGAGGTTTTGTTGCCGACATTCGAACGTTATTGTCGTTGATGTTGTAAAATTTTATTGTCGATTTATTTTTCTTCTACATGAGAGATTTTGTAATGTTTGTCTTTTTATGCGCTTGTGAACAGTTTGTGTAATCGCTGTTTGATAGCGGCTATTTATTTCGGGTCCACGCCAGAGTGGCGATAAACTGTAATGACGTTGCGAGCAAATGTAGTAAAGTGTTTTTGTTTGTCACGTACATTGTACGTCCATGGTATGATATTAAAATTCGCTATTCAAACTTTTCGAAAAACAATTCAGATTTATTTCTGCAGTGTTCAAGATCGGCTACGTATATTATGTATAAAGATAAGTAAAAGTTTTTTTATTCATAAAAAGTACCCACTTCAATAAAAACCAAATTATGCGTCACTATAAAATTTGTGGGTTTCCCTTGATTTTTCTGAGATCCCATCATCAGATCCTGACTTGGTGCCAATGGGACCACCTGGGAAGTATACCCTTTAAAACAAAAAAAGAATTTCTCGAATCGGTCCAGGCGTCTTCAAGTAATCAGGTAACATACATAAAAAAAAGATTCCGACGAATTGTTAACCTCCTCCTTTTTTGAAGTCGGTTAATAAAATAGGTATTATAAACCCAACAGTCACACAATCGTGGGTGTCAAGAACTATGAGGGACTTCCACAACACCCACACTTGAAACACATATTTGGATCACACAAACATTTGTTTTGACGCGGGAATTGAACCCACGCCTCGTGTCATAGCTGACTACACGCCTATTGCGTTGCGGAGTCTGTTCTACATACGCACATGCACTCACGACTGTATTCCCCGAAGGGGTAGGCAGAGGCGTAACCAGTACACCCACTTTTCGCTGAATTTCGGTCCCATAATGTGATAGGGGGCGAGCCTATCGCCATACCGGACACAAATTCCAGACTCCGAGCTACTACTAAGAATTTCTAGATAGAAAAACCCAATATGACTTTACCAGACACGGGGATCGAACCTGAGACCTCAACACAGCAGTCGTAACGCATGCGCAATTACAACTGCGCCACCGAGGCAGTCAGTCTGTCCTACACTATGAAATAGTTCCATTTCATTACAGTTTATATTATTCAAACTAGAATAACATAATTTTCACATATTTGGGATATAAGGGAGCACAAATACCACCTCAGTGCTCCCAGCCAACCTCACCTGCCCGTGGTGCATCCTGCTGACTAACGAACGAGGCTCTGGCGACCGACAAATGGCGGTATAACCATTTTACAATTATGACGTAGCTAAATCTTACAGGCCGGTGACGGGCAGCAGCGTCACCGGTGCGAGAAGCTACGTCCTGCGATCGCCAACCCACCTGCCCAGCGTGGCGATTAGGGCAAACCCTCCCATGAAAAGTCCCACAATGCCAAGGCCCCCAGTTCCCGGCCGCCCTGCTATTCCTGACCACGGCGGCGGTCACGGTAACGGCAGGGCAGGGGGTGCTAAGAATCCCCGGGCTACGGTAGGCCGCCAAAATAAACTGACCCTCGCAACGTATAATGGACGAACGATTCGGCTGGACGATCATCTGGCGCAGCTGGAAGAGGAGTTGAAACACATAAGATGGCACATCCTGGGGTTATGTGAAGTCCGAAGACAGGGAGAGGACACCATAACCTTAGAATCAGGCCATCTTATGTACTATAGAGAAGGAGATCAGCCATCCCAAGGCGGCGTCGGGTTTCTGGTCAACAAGGCTCTCAGTGACAATGTTGTAGAAATCTCCAGTGTGTCGAGCAGGGTAGCGTACCTCATAATAAAGTTAACCGAGAGGTACAGCCTCAAGGTTATCCAGGTCTACGCACCGACCTCGACACACTTGGATGATGAGGTGGAGAGTATGTTTGAAGATATCTCCAGAGCTTTACACACCACCTCCAAGGCTCACTACAACGTTGTCATGGGGGACTTCAACGCCAAAGTGGGAGTACAGGCATGCAGAGAATCGACAATAGGACCAAACGGATTTGGGAGTAGGAATCACAGGGGGCAAATGCTCGTCAATTTCCTCGAGAAAGAGGGGCTTTTCTTGATGAACTCGTTCTTCAAGAAAAAGCCCCATAGGAAGTGGACGTGGCAAAGCCCCGACACTGTGACAAAAAACGAGATTGACTTCATCATTACGGACAAACGGCGCATATTCAGAGACGTCTCAGTGATCACTAGGTTTAAAACTGGAAGTGATCACCGACTTGTGCGAGGCTCTCTGGATATCGACTTCAAAGCCGAGAGATTCCGATTGATGAAGTCCACGCTCAGACCAAACCTACTCCAAACCGTCGTTGGGTCCGAAACATTCCAATTAAAATTGGAAAATCGATTCGCTGCCTTGGAAACCACAGATGACGTACACCGGAAACTCGAAGAAGTGGTGGAAATCCTCAGGGATGAAGGGACGAAGTTTTGCGAGGCCAAGCGTATGGGAAAAAAGTCCAAACTTTCGGCAGAAACACTTCGGCTAATGGAAGAGAGACGAACAGACCCTTTGTCAGCTTTGTCAGCAAACCAGGTGCGCAATAAAACCATAAGGAAGCTGGTACGACGCGACCTCCGATCCTCTAACACGCTCTTGATTAAAAAATCAATCGAGCAAAATCGGGGGTCTAAGGTGTTCTTCCAGCCTCTGGGTAGAAGCCACCTCACAAAGCTGACAACATCAACTGGACTAGTCGTCGCATCCAAGTCGGAGATCCTGTCGGAAGTTGAAGACTTCTACGGCAAGCTCTACGCATCGCATGCTTCAAGGCCCGTACCCGATACTGAGGATATTAGAGCCACCTTAACCCGCCACTTCTCAGAAGATCTGCCCGAAATTAGCCGAGACGAGATCGTGATGGCCCTTAAACAGCTCAAAAGTGGAAAAGCCCCAGGAGAAGACGGAATCACAACAGAGCTTTTAACAGCCGGGGGAGCTCCAGCTGTTCAACATCTTCAACAGCTCTTTAATTCCGTTCTTCTCACTGGGAGAACTCCACAGGCATGGAACAGAAGCATGGTGGTTCTGTTTTTCAAAAAAGGAGACAAAACCCTCTTGAAAAACTACCGCCCGATTTCGCTTCTGAGTCATGTCTACAAGCTGTTTTCAAGGGTCATCACGAACCGTCTTGCGCGAAGACTTGACGAGTTCCAACCACCGGAACAAGCCGGGTTTCGAAGCGGTTACGGCACCATAGACCACATCCACACAGTGCGGCAGATTGTACAGAAGACCGAAGAGTACAATCGGCCCCTGTGCTTAGCATTTGTGGACTATGAGAAGGCCTTTGACTCAATCGAAACCTGGTCTGTTCTGGAGTCCCTGCAGCGCTGCCAAGTTGACTGGCGATATATCGAAGTGATGAGATGTCTGTACAATGCCGCAACGATGACTGTACAAGTACAGAACCGGCGTACTAAACATATCAACCTGCGTCGAGGAGTGAGACAGGGGGATGTCATATCCCCGAAACTGTTCACTAACGCCTTGGAAGATATGTTTAAGACGCTGGACTGGAAAGATTGTGGCATTAACATCAACGGCAAGTACATCTCTCACTTGCGATTCGCAGATGATATCGTTATCATGGCAGAGACGCTGCAGGACCTGCAAAGGATGTTGAATGGCCTAGCTGATTCTTCTCGTCGCATCGGTCTCCGGATGAATTTGGATAAAACCAAAGTCATGTACAACGAGCACGTTGTTCCGGAACCGATTGCCTTAGATGGAATCCCACTCGAAGTTGTTACGCAGTATGTTTACCTAGGGCAGACGCTCCAACTAGGTAAACACAACTTCGAGAAGGAAATCCAGAGAAGAATTCAGCTGGGCTGGGCAGCATTCGGAAATTCTTCTCGTCGCCTATACCGCAGTGTCTAAAGACGAAAGTCTTTGACCAGTGCGTTCTACCCGTGTTGACATACGGAGCCGAGACGTGGACACTCACAGCTCGACTGGTCCACCAATTCAAAGTCACTCAACGAGCTATGGAGAGAGCTAGGCTCGGTGTTTCTCTGCGGGATCGAATCCGGAACGAAGTTATTCGCCAGAGAACTAACGTTATCGACATAGCTCAACGGATTGGCAAGTTGAAGTGGCAGTGGGCCGGTCATATCTGCCGCAGGACTGATAACCGTTGGGGTAGACTTGTCCTAGAGTGGAGACCACGAATCGGCAAACGTAGCGTAGGACGTCCTGTGACCAGGTGGAGCGACGACATACGCAAAGCGGTGGGCAGTCACTGGAAAAGAAGAGCTGAAGATCGGGCTCAGTGGCGCATCTTGGGAGAGGCCTACGTCCAACAGTGGACTGACACCGGCTGATGATGATGATGATGATGATGAATTTTCACAAAACACATCAGTTAAAACTAATCATTTACAATATCTATGATTCAATATGCAGCTAAGCATGGACAAGATATTCTTAATAACCAAAAAATCATTTGTATTTTTGACTTTATTTCTCATTTTTATTTCATCCTACACCGATGCAATCAGATTTAGAAGAAATATAACGATAACACAAAAATATTTCTACCATTTTTTATTGTAAATGATGGTGGGGTTGCTATAGCTTTTGTAAATATTGTATAGATTATCGATTATCGATAATCGATATTATTTCAATTTTTGTTAAACGACATTGAATGTTGGCAAAAACTATAGAAGCATAAATATTGGAAGTACATTAGAAAGGCATTTGTTCAAACATTTATTAATCAACAGAAAATAAACTAAAATAAAATTACTCGGGTGGTTCATCGATTTTATTATTGCAATATTGATCGAATGATAATTGACACTTGAAGTTTTTTTCAATCTCTAGCTTGCTACTAATACTTAATCTGTGGTATGTGATTTGTCGCGAGAGCAATGTGTTTTCGTTTTGTGGTGTACTTTACGACGACCCTTTGCTATTATAACGGATTAATTATTTCAATTGGCGGATATACTTTATACAATGTATTCCCATCTTGAACGGTGATTAGTGGTACGGTAAGGTAAGGTACATCGTTATTTAAAATTATAAACATCAAGCAGATCATATCTGATGAAAATCATAGTCGTTGAAGATGGTAGAAAATAGTAGATTATGTATACCTTTAAGTTGATAAAACTTTGAAACCCTATGACCTGGCTCAAAAATACTTTATAGTAGTTAAAGTGTGTCATATCCTTATTGTTAAAAATTATACCCCATTTGTGATCACCACTTAGCCCAGTTTACATAAGAAACCTGCGGATCTCCATTCAGCATATGTTTGATGGACACGCTTCGCAGCTCATATCTGTAAATGCCGGAGTCATTCATCATCATAAATGAAGAAATGTTTGTTTTTGATGTTTCATATTTAAACAATTTGATATCTTAACCTGACATGTACATTTATATTTACAGTCATCAACTTGAGACCGACATAATTTTAACCGCGAGATACAATCGGTTGATATCAACGGTTGACATTATATTTAAATTGTACTGTCTTTGTCAGGTGCAGTGCAGTCACATCGCCATACCAGTAATAAAAATCAGTAGCCTTATTATACTTAGTTATTTATAGACCAAATGGTTCTGGAGGCATGTTCTGGTGTGGACACGTCCTCCGCATGGATGACCGCCGACTACCCAAAGCTGTGTTTACTCCAAGATGTCAGAGGAAACACGGTGGTCAGCATCTACGCTATATGTACTTTTACATTTTCCGTTTAATGAATTTTGACCATTTAGCAAATATAACCATATAATATACATACATACACACTCACGCCTATAATCCCCTAAGGGGTAGGCAGAGGTGTAACCAGTACACCCACTTTTCCCCGAATTTATTTCAGTCCAATAATGTGATAGGGGGCGAGCCTATCACCATACCGGGCGCAAATTCCAGACTCCGGGCTACTGAAAAATTTCTAGATAGAAAAACCACTTTACCCGACCCGTGGATCGAACCCGAGACCTCAGCACAGCAGTCGTAACGCATGCGCAATTACAACTGCGCCACCGAGGCAGTCTAACCATATAATATATATTTCTAATTGACATGTATGTAACTATTAAACTTATTTATATTTATTTAAGGTAGGTATTTTAACGATTGTTATTATTGTTTATGGATTATAAACATTTTACTTTTTCGGCTTTTCCAAGTAGTTGCTATGAATTCATATATTGTGATTGCATGTACTTTAAATATCATCATATTTAAACTACTCTACACGCCTGTATGTACTATACGTAATGTGTTCATGAAATTAATTCCGAGAATTACAAAATGAATACAAATGATTCTTGTCATGATTTTCTAGATTATTCCCACAAACCCGAGTCGCATAATTGAAATAAAATGTAAGCGTCTGTAATAAACGAAGCCAGCATATATTTACACGAAGTTACAACTACATAAGCCCACATATTCGTTTTTCGGGTTCTTGCAAAAAGAATTTAGTCGGTTAATCCTTGAGTCCCAGTACTGAATTTTTTACAGTTTCCGATGCGCAGGTGTTTATCTTGTTCTTAGAAAAAACGAAACATTGTGCTAACGATACTCGGAGGAAGATACAAACACTGTAAGAAATATTTATGGAGGTTTTTCGGAATGGAATCCCCCGAGGATAGCGGGACGACGCCTTGCCCTCTGAAAATAAGGGAAACACGTTCGAAATCCCCCGCCACGCATAATTCTTAATACAGGGATTAGAATGGGTTTTTAAATCTTAGGTGTTAAAAGAAGGATAACAAGCAATTAGGTTGCAATATTGGATGTTGCTAGTCTATGTTTATTTTATAGTAAATAGCTTTTACTTGTAGATCCGTATCAATAAAACTTTTGTGGATATATAAAAAGTACACCGACTTCAATAAAAAACAAATTATGCGTCACTATAAAATTTGAGGGTTCCCTTGATTTTTCTGAGATCCCATCACTTGACTTGGTGGCAATGGGACCATCTGGGAAGTATACCCTTTTAAACAAAAAATAATTTCTCGAATCGGTCCAGGCGTCTTCGAGTAATCGGGTAACATACATAAAAAAAAATCCGACGAATTGTTAACCTTTTCCTTTTTTTGAAGTCGGTTAAAAAATATAAAAAAAGTCGAGCTTTTTGTTGGTGAAAAAACCAACGAACAGTATTGAATTTTTATTTATATACATATAAGTGTGTACTGCTACGAGTACAATGTTATTTGAAATCTATATAATTCTTAATAGTCCTTAATATATAATTCTTAATAATCCTTTTCAAGGTTTAGATTATTGAAATTTATTTTGCAGTTATGCATTTAATTTTAAAAACAAACAACAAATGTTTGTGTGACAGACATATATATGTGTTCGGGGTCTGGGTGTTGTGAGACCGAAAGTTTCTCGTAGTCCCTGATACCCACAACACAAGACTCGTATCTTAGTGTGTGGGGTAGGGGCTATGTGGGTGACTGTTGGGTGTTATATTATTATTAATTTGCAATAATTTGTACGATTGATGGAGGTATTATATATCGTATATTCCATTTACCATGTAATGAAAACTTTATATGACCGTCGCCTTTCGTCTATGTTTACTTTATTGTTTATTTATCAGACAAGAAATGTTCTTTTACGGAACAAACACATTAACTAAATTGTACCTAAAATACAGCATCACATCTTGTAACATACGTATAAATTTATCATAAAACTAATATTAAAATCAACCCCCGATGAGGTGCTTACTTTCGTTTCTTTCGCTCACCTGGGCCTCGTAAATATTACCCGCAACCATAAAATGCATTAGTAAAGTCTGGCTTTGAATAATGCCAACCCAGTTTTCTTTCTTGTGAGAGAAATAACAGTAACAAGCGAGGTCATATGTTACACGCATGGCCTAACTGTGAGCTAAGAAATATAACAGGTACTTCTATTCTCCTATAGGACTTGCTAATTTATTTATGACAACCAATTATTCAAAGTTTTAATTTATATTCTCCAAAGATGTCAAATATATTTTGTGGGGATTATACGTATACCTTTCAGCAAATATATCGCTAATAATCTTACTATCTACTATTATAAATGCGAATGTTTGGATGGATGGATGGATGTTTGTTACTCAATCATGTCAGAACGGCTGGACGGATCTGGTTGCAATTTGGCACAGAGATAGATTATAGTCTGGAATAGCACATACTTTTTATCCCGGAAAATTTACAGTTCCCGTGGGATAGTTTCGTTTTTGTTTTACACAGAGCAAGCGATCGACATGATTTTTTGCATAGTGTTAGTTGAGGGGTCTGAGATTGACATAGATTTTTTATCCCGGAAAATGCACGGTTCCTATGGGATAACATAATACAGAAAGATGTAATCACTATAGTCTTCATGGATTTTATACCTTTTCTTTCAAATATAACGCGGGCAAAGCCGCGAGCAACATATAGTTATTATATCTTTCTTGAAACCATATATATCGAATTGAAATAAAACAATAAAGCTGAACGGCTTGCGAAGTCAGTGTTGGGGACAATCACATTTTTATTGTAATCGCTTCGTGAATGAAATTATATTATGTCTTCAATTCTGCATTCGATTTACGGCAACTCACCTTTTAAATCTATTGGATAAGTTATTCAGCTTCAGGTAAATTCTGGTACATTCTGGTACATTCTACCGATGTTATCACATCGCTGATTTGAAAACGCGTCTTGTAACTAGAGCAATGCTAATTAAGTAATGGCTCCCTTAGGATGTATCGCGAAGGGTTCACCTTAATTAATTAATGACCATTCATCTTCTCCATAATTTGAGTATGAATCTGGTTGATTAGTTTAAAACCAGCTTTAGAGATTTGGTTCTGATTTTATCATTATTATAAGGGTGTTCAAATAAAACAGATATTTAATAAAACCAATAATTTATTCCCATCGCTTGTGTTTATTTTTTTAACATTTATCAAGAACAGGATAAGTAAAGTTAAATCAAAGCTCATTGAGAAAAAAAGTTCATAGGTTGACAAGCATTGTCAATAATATCTACAACAGACAAATTAATGGAACATTGTAAATCCTTGAAACGGCATAAAACAGAAGTTATATTGACAAAGAGACGACATTGTTATTACCTCCTCAATCTTGGCCGGGAACTGAAACAATCTTTGGCATTCACACTCCAATCGAATATCGGGTAGTAAAATGTTAGTTATGATTCCCATCTACGACTTTCATTTTCGGATATCGCTCATTTAATTCCACCATTTATATCTCAATAGAGAAAATACCCTCAGAATCACAATAAAAGTTTGTAGTAAATTATTGTGTTTTATTCACAACAAAATGAAGAATGGCTAGTGGGTACTTTGTGGAGGAAATAATTTTTCAAGGCGGAACAATTGGCCTTAGTAGCATTGCTTGCTTACAAGTTAAGAGAGCGGATACGAAATTTTCAGCTTTCCACAGTGAATTTTTTTGTGTACTTATTCCTAAAACAAAGCGTAATGACCCGAGCGGCACGCATTTGTTCGCGAACAATCCGAATGGGTAATTTTTCATCTGGAACAATTGAGGGCGGTGCTCCCACACAATTGGCAGAGTATTTTGTCAAGCGGTTGTCGTACGAGACTCGACAGCACAACATAATAAGTGCACTCTGAACGCCCACTACATAACTAACTAGCAGCAAGAACAGTTTGCGGGGGAATACCTATTTCACCTCTCGAACACAATTATATTGGAAAGCTTCGACGTCTACATCTTGCCAACTAAATTTAAAAAAAAAACTATAGTGAACATCACAATAATTTTTAAAGATGTGTTGTATGGTGTTTACGTTATTATTAATCACCTGGCGAGTAGTGGTTTCCTCACCGATAGGCTATAAAATCTCGCCTCTTATGATTTTCATAGCGGCTGGAGGCAGTGTGGTGGAATTTTTCGTTTTATTTTATGATGGCGCGCACTGTCGCGGAGAAATATTGGCTCAGCGGAATAGCTCGTAAAGAAAGCCGTTTTCTTTCCACAGGGTTACGCACCGCAACTACATTGCCGACGCCTTCTGCTTACATTTTATTATTAGGCCTCATCCAAATTTTATGTTACCTAACATGGGATTTAACTTGTAATTCGTCATGTATAATGATTTTATAATACAGAGTTCTACAACTGTTTCAGAACTTTTACTAAATAACTAATATTTTAATAACATTTTTAGTGAGTGTTCACTCAATTCACAAGCACAGGTTTGATTTGTATTTGTTTTTTGAAACGATTGAGTTATAAATAACAATAGAATTCAAAGAGATTAAACAGAAAGTTCGACATACATTTTTGTATGGAAAGGCAGCGGCTATTTGGTGGGCAGATTGTGCGGGCTTTCGGTATTTTGTCGGTTCACTGCTCTTACCTCGCACATCATTATTCTCGTTAAGTGGATGGGACCGGTCAGGATAGTGTAATGAGTAACAAAAAATAAAGAGTTTTATGTTCAAAAATGGTATTATATTAAATTCTATTCTGTTTAGTTAAATGTGATATTGGTTATTTCCTGTTTAAAAATTATGACTATATAGAATGTAGAGTCTACAATTTAGAGTTAATAGAAATGAGAGGTAGGGATTGTTAGATTGTTTACCCTTCAAAACCATCAAGTGCGGCGTCTCTGTCAAGACAGGATAAATGAAAACAGAGTATTAATCATCAAAATCTATAATGTTAAACTGAAGTCAATTGTACAGACAATGATGAGTCTTTCTGAACATCTGATTTCCAGAGGTGTAACCAGTACACCCACTTTTCGCCGAATTCCGGTCCCATAATGTGATAGGGGGACTCCAAGCTGATCCTGAGAATTTCTAGATAGAAAAACCCAATATCACTTTACCCAACCCAAAATCGAACCCGAGACCTCAACACAGCAGTCGTAACGCATGCGCAATTACAACTGCGCCACCGACGCAGTCAGTGCAGGCAGTGGTTATTTCATGTTCAAAAATTATGTTTGTATAGAATGTAGAGGTCTAGAATTTACAGTTTATATAAATGAGAGATAGGGGTTGTTAGATTGTTTACCTTATGAAACCATCAAGTGTAGTGTCTCTGTCGTGACAGGATAAATGAAAACAAATTATCATCAAAATCCATAATGTTAAACTGAAGTCAATTGTACAGACAATGCTGGGTCTTTCTGAACATCTGATTTCCAGCGGTTCTGAGCGACCGATGTGCATGAACATTTCTGAGAATTCGAGACGATTCTACTGTATTACTCCAGGGAGCGTTTCTCTTCTAGAGCCATGATATAGAAAGCGGGTGTAATCTGATTTGAGGAGACGGCGAAAATTGATTGCTTGCCACATGATGGTTTGTTTATGTTATTGAATATTTTGTTCTCACTGAAATAAGGAGAAATGTTGTCTGAATGCCAGTACTTGATAATGTAAGAATTTTATTGGTTTGTCGAATGTTTGTAAAATAATAATTGAACATAAGATTCGATAGAAGTTAACAAATTGTCTTTTAAGTTCTAAAGCCAAGAATGTAATTCTACTTATTTCAAAACAATGTTGCTTAGCCATGCCTTCAGTTAGTTTATTTTGTTTGTAATTCCTCTATTATATTACTAGATAACGAAGTAGTAAAATTAAAAGGCAAATAAGTTCTGTTTTATGTATTTAATACAAATGCTGTTCGGTAAGTGCATCACTTGAGAAGTTCCACTAATTAGGTTTTTTAAATGCTCGCAATAAACCTAAGAAAAATTTTGGGAGAAAAAAAATAAAAAGTTGCCTGAAATATTTGGAAAGAGAAAATATGTATTTTCCCCTAGGGTACCGATAAACGTAATCACACATAAGAAGCTGTGTTTTTTTTAACACGATAAAATGACAACACTGCACTTGGAAAGTGTGATGCAGTCCAAACATGCCGACCGTCAAGTTTGGCAACTTCTTGGCCTTATTACTAGATATGCAGTGGTTTACATCGTAACTTGACTCGTCGAAACGAGCTATAGCAGGGTTTCCTCTGTATATGTATGCTGCTATTCAGTCGTTCACAAATATAATAAATAAATAATAAAATTGTTTATTTGCATAGATTAAAAGTTTTACATAAGGTTCATTCCCTAGCTCCTGAACTAGCGCTAGCTGTATCTCAGGAGCCAGTGTCTTCCCCCATTGATTACAATATGAACCAAATACTTTTATCAAAATAAATAATTAAGGTAACCAAGTAATTAAACAAACCAGAATCTTCGACTCTTAAATTTGCTGGTGGTAGGATATTCATATCCGTCCGGATAGCGACCACCGTACACAGGGCGAAAAACCCGCCATAGTGACGCAAGTGTGTCGCGTTCCGGGATCAGCCAGTGTACATCCGGTTTTTGTCGGGGGTCTGGGGTTGGGGTACAATGGTCATTTTACGGCCTTCTTAGTACTCTGACACTAGACCCTCGACCCCTTCTTCACCTTCTTGCCCATGGCGTAGTGTGAAGAAGCAGGCCGGCATGAGTGTGTTGAGTAGCGGGGATAGATCGTCTCTCGCTACTCAGTACTCTATTTGGACCGCACTGCGCTTACCATCAGGTACAGTGCGGTCACTTTGCCGTGCCAGGATAAAAATAAAAAAACCTGCTTAATTTTACCTAGCATCGTGAGAAATAATTAGCAATTAGATAGATAATCTCCAAAATGAGTGCGATCAAGCAAAAATGACTTACTATTATCTACTCAGCTAAAATAATCTGTATATATAAAAGAAGAAACTGACTGACTGACTGATCGATCTACGCACAGCCCAAACGGCTAGGGTTAGAGACTTGAAATTTTCACAGTAGATACCTTTTATGACGTAGGCATCCTCTAAGGAAGGGTTTTTGGAAACCACCCCTAAGGGGGTAAAAGAGGGGATGAAAGTTTGTATGAAAATCCGTCATTTTTGAAGTTACATTCATGAAAATTTGTATTTTAGTTAAAAATAAAAAATATATATTCCACGATTGTCGAGAATTCCACCCCTAAGGGGTAAAATAGGAGATGAAAGTTGGTATGAAAATCCGTCATTTTGAAATGAAAATTGGTATTTTGTACTGTATACTTTTTCTCTCAAACGCAACTTCCCCGCGGGCGGAGCCGCGAGCAACAGCTAGTCTTACTATATGAGATTACGTTGCTAATGTTCGGAATTGACTTGAATTATGACCGCCTGTTCATTACGGCATGCTGTAATAGCTGTGAATTAATAAAATATACTTCGTCTAGGTTTAGTTTTGCGATATTTTGGCACACACAAATTAGATTGATTTAATAGTCAAGATAAATAATGTGGATATAAACTGTCCGTATAATAATGAAGTTTATTTGTAAAATAGAATTTTTCTTATACTATTCATGTGTCAGTTCATTATCCAAAATCGAAAAACATGTAAAGTAGCCAACCGTTTAGTTCTTGCCTTACAAAACAAATTAATTAAATATAATCTTTAATTCTTTTTGATAACTATTGTTCTCTCAATTAGGAGGTGGAGTATGCCGATCGGTAGTATGGTTAAATATTTTATTAATCATACATACATACATACACTCACGCCTATAATCCCCGAAGGGGTAGGCAGAGGTGTAACCAGTACACCCACTTTTCGCCGAATTTCGGTCCCATAAAGTGATAGGGGGCGAGCCTATCGCCATACCGGGCACAGGTTCCAGACTCCGGGCTAATACTGAGAATTTCTAGATAGAAAAACCCAATATCACTTTACCCGACCCGGAGTTCGAACCCGAGACCTCAGCACAGCGGTTGTAACGCATGCGCAATTACAACTGCGCCACCAAGGCAGATTTTATTAAACGACTTCAAAAAATGAGAAGATTTTTATAGCATAGACCAGCAAACGATCTAGTAACTAGATTCTAGTGGGCCACTTGATGATAAGGAATAACCTATGAATAGCCATATAGTAAGAAAATATATTGGTACATATAATTTGGTAAATTTGGTAAATTATAATTTTTTCAATATTTTAAAACTTTTTAAATTGTGATAAAAATTCTATGGGACCAATTTGGATGCATATAAATCTGCATCTCTGTAATAAAAGTATAATTTTCTAAATCGGTCAATTGATTACAGAGTTCTGAGGTAACAAACATAAAAAAAAATTGAGAGCCTGAACCTCCTCCTTTTTTTTGAAGTCGGTTAAAAATGATTACGAGCTGTATACGGAAGATTCTCAATTCAATGCGCACTTTTTAAAACTATCATTAAATTATGTAGTGCATCTATTTTTTCGCTCAGTGTGAACGGATTTTAATCAAAAAATTTTTGTTTGATATGGTTTGCCTACGATAAGGTTCTATTAAATCTGATATAGTAAATAAAAAAATAGATAACAAATAACAGCAAGCAATTGGGTTATTGTATAATAATTTACATGCAAATTATATACGTAACATTAACGAATGAAAAATTATAAATAACAACTGCAACTTGAAATATAGCGTATACCTTCTCTGCGAACGTTTTTGAATTGAATATTTTGCCTTGTATTATAAAATGTGTTCATCATATCAACTTTGTGAACAATTAAAGCGTTACGTTCTTTTATATTATTGACGCAGAAAATTAATCAAAGTAATTTATAAATAAACTAGTTGTTGCTCGCGGCTCCGCCCGCGTGGAGGTCATGTTTGAGACAAAAAGTATACACTACAACATACCACTTTTCATGCATTTAACTTCAAAAATGAAGGATTTTCATACAAACTTTCTTACCCTATTTAACCCCCTTAGGGGTGGAATTTCCAAAAACCCTGAAATATGTGTTTTTAATTGTTAACTGTAAGGCCAAATACCAAATTTCATGCGTTTAACTGCAAAAATGACAGATTTTCATACAAACTTTCTTCCCCTATTTTACCCCCTTCGGAGTGGGATTTCCAAAAATCCTGAAATATATATTTTTTATTTTTGACTAAAAGGCCAAATACTAATTTTCATAAACTTGAATTCAAAAATGACGGATTTTCATACAAACTATCATCCCCTATTTTACCCCCTTAATACCACCCCTGTATTTCCAAAAACCCTTCCATAGTGGATGCCTACGTCATAAAAGGTACCTACTGTCAAAATTTCATGTCTCTAACCCCAGCCGTTTTGGCTGTGCGTTGATCGATCAGTCAGTCAGTCAGTTTCTTCTTTTATATATACAGATATTTATAGGAAATTATTTTCTGTTAATATATTCTTTATAATCTATAAACCAGAATACTTATGCATTTTCCTTGTTTCCCTAGAAATTATTACGATGTCAAAAAAAAAAAAATTTATGTTTGTAGCAAAGAGAAAAACATTAAGTGCTGCCACAAATCTATTCACGGATAGGAAGAACGTTGCATAGTTAATAGTCAAGTAATTATAGATAGGTATAGTTTGAATTGATACCGATAAATTCAGTTTCACCGGGAAGGTTTATTCGTTTACGTAAACTTTGAGATTGGCTCTAACAAGGCTGGGAGAGGCGGAGAGCGCGCCGGTGATTTCTACTCTTAAAATCCAATTTAAATGCATTCCTCTGTGCCACAGGGGCCCCACCGATACGCTCTAGGGGCCAATTAACTTATTCATCCTTAACATTTCATTGCTCAACTTGGATACTACTTTTACGCTTTATATTCAACATTTCAACCTTACGTGACTCGTAATAAGGTTTCGTGTAATTTATTGAAAACGACTTCTATTTTCCACGGTTATCCTCCGCTCAGAATAATAAATAGAAACGATATAAACTATGGTTAGTCAACGCCTAATGAACTTTGAAAAGAATTGTGTTCTGCGAAGAAACTTTAGTGTGATATTCTTTGCGAGTTCGATAGTGGGTATTAACTCTAAATCGGTAATAATCGATTGTATATTTATTCTTGATTTAACATTAAGAATACTTCTAGTAATGTCTTTTCGAAGTCTGAAAAAGTAATTTAAAATGCAATTTGAACAGCCTAATAGAAACATTCTCACTAAGAAATGTTGCAAAGTGTAATGGGTTCAGGTGAAATTAACGCAGAAAAATAGGAAAAGTTAGAATGAGTTTCCCTAGCAAGGTTTTTTGCCTTCGCCAAGTAGCGCTGTGATTGTAAACTGTTGAATTTATAATGCTATTTTCGAACTCCACTTCATCGAGAAGTTTTAAACCGGTTCATAATTTTGCTTCCAAGTACGTAACGCTTAGCATTCGCTTGCCAGAGGTAAATTTAATAACTTATGAAAATACAACGCTTTCGAAATGAAAAACATTAAAACTTTCATTCGTGGCGTAGACACGACACACATATAATTAATTACCTGTAAGTAAATATGATATAGATGTGTGTGGCGATTGTCTACCAATATAAGTAAAAGTTTTTTAATTCATAAAAAGTACACAGACTCCAATAAAAAACAAATTATGCGTCCCTCGATTGATCCTTGCGGTTGCCCTCGATTTTTCTGAGATCCTATCATCAGATCCTGAGAAGTATACCCTTTTAAACAAAAAAAGTTTTTCGCGAATCGGTCCAGGCGTCTTCGAGCAAGAAGAGACGGGCCGTAAAGGTAGAGGGATGGTTCCGGCAGCAATCCAGAGTAAACTCAGGATCCCCCGGGATTGTCCCACATGTGCTGCAGAAGGCTATCGCGGGGTTTTTAGTCGGTACACCGGCGTAGGAAAATTGGTTAGGGTCCCGATCTAGTAGTCCTTCGGGCGAACTGGGTCGGAAGGTCGGTGAGTCCGGCATAACCATCTCTCCTCCCCCGAGGACCAGAAGGTATCCGTAAGATGGATTTTCCCCGCGGAAAAAAAGGCGTCTTCGAGCAATCGGGGAACATACATAAAAAAAAGATTCCGACGAATTGAGAACCTCCTCCATTTGTTGAAGTCGGTTAAAAATTCGCCACTACCTACTGTATATGAAGTCAGAGATGGCGGTAAAAGGTTTACTAGTTTATGTTGCTCTGCTTCGTTCTCTCACTTGATCATATAATTTCTAGCAGCTTTTCTAATATTAACATCAATGTTAATCTCATAATGTCGATTTATTGACAGTATACTAGTGTTTCAAAATGAGTCCTTCGATGGATGTCGTCATGATGACTTCAAACTAGGAGATCATATCGCTTGTCTATGATCGACGTACGAGCAACAGTTTACTGTGGAGAAATGACAGTATCATATTATCAGGTGACTAGTAGTATGCTAAAGATTATCTTATAAGATTCTCCTTTCGAATTTACGTTAGGAATTTCGCGACAATTCAAGCTCGAGACTTTAATCGGCTGTCAGTATCATAATGTAAGAATGGGCTAAGATTCAATTGTAGTTTAATTTAACCAGACTTAAGCAGGGTTGTTTCAATCGTAGTCAATGTTAACGACTTACTTAATATGCAAGAATGACTATAGTTGAAATAACAGCGCATAAATAAACTAAGTAAATCTAACGGTAAGTTTTTTCGATTAACGAAAAATCCTTTTATGTCCACTTTAGTAATGGTCACCATGACTAAACATACAAATGGGATGACGGGAAAACGTTTTGTGTAAATTACTATTTGAATATTTATGAAACGTTACTAATTCAAATAGCCTGCGATAAAATATTTTTTTAGTAAATATCAAATATATTTTTGAATGCCTATCATAAATTTTGTCAGGGAAAGTGAAAACGGCTTAGCAATTGAATTGTAGAAAATAAGCGGCGATTTTCCCAACATCTCCAGGACCCTATTTATTTGAAAAGGATGCGATGACTCAAGCAGATTTGCAAGATGTCTATACTCTTTCAGTGGATTACTTTGCAAGTCTTTTATATGAAAGGAGGCCAGTATCATCACTACTTAAGGATATTAAAATCCCTTCTACTTGTGTAAGATGGTTGTTTTCGCTCTCAATGCGGTCTGTTTCTAATTTGTGTAACACAAATAAGGCAGAATAAATTCAGAGTTTTTAACATAATATATTGTTTGATTTATATCTGTCCATGAATGATAACGAAATGATAAAGATAAAACTCAATTTTTTGTGTAAAAAAATGAATACTATTATATTTGAACAGCAGCGATAGCCTAGTTGGTTGCGGTACGGACTGCCAAGACGAAAGTCGTATGTTCGAAACCTAAGTGGCATACACCTCTGACTTTTCTAAAGTTATGTGTATTAAATGTTAATTATCGCTTGCTTTAACGGTGAAGAAAAACATTGTGAGGAAACCTGCATATCTGAGAATTCTTATACGAATTTCGAAGGTAAGTCTACCAACCCGCCTTAGGCCAGCGTGGTGGACTAAGGCCTAACCCCTCTCATTAGTAGAGGAGGCCCGTGCCCAGAAGTGGGACAATGTTTAAGACAGGGCTAGTATTATTATTATATATTTGAAAGCCTGCGTTGTGCATTGGATAAGTAGCCAGTTGCGAAACAGGAGGTCGCGGGTTTGATCCTCGCACCAAGATAAAGATTTGTGTGACCTACAAATATTTGGTTCAGCTTTGAGTGTTGTGAGACAGTCTCTAGTAGTTTCTGATATCCACGACACAAGACTCGTATCTTAATGTGGGGTCAGGCCTATGTGTATTGACTATTGGCCTATGACTATTGGGTGTTATTTATTATATTATTGTTATTTTTTTTTTATTATTAGTATCACAAAACGGGCTATTACACAGTAGGTTACAATATAAATAATATTATACATAATGTCAATGTGTATAGCCTAAAATATGTGAACACGGCATGCACATGTTATACAGATAACACTATGGATAATACAATAAAAGTTTATTAAAAATTTCGTCAATGTAGTGGGGAGTAGAATGAACTGTCGAAATAAATGTCGCGGGTTGTATCCCAATTCCCACAGCACACCATTTGTATCACACAGTGTATGAAGTTATGTATGTTTTTATATTTAATTATATCTTACCTTAATAGTTATAAAGAAACATCGCGAGGAAACAGTTCTTATCTGAGAGTTTAAAGATTTGTAGAGTCTTGCTTACTATCAGCGTGGCAGTATACACCTTTATGCTTTTCAACCATAGAGGAGGCCCGTGACCAGAAACGGCTCAATGTATAATCTTAATATAGATGAACTAGATTTGTTGAAATAAAGTCACGAAATAATGAAAAGATTTTTAGATGTTGATCCACGTATTTATTACACACACACACATACACTCACGCCTGTAATCCCCGAACCTACCAGCAGAGGTGTAACCAGTACACCCACTTTTCGCCGAATTTCGGTCCCATACTGTGATAAGGGGCGAGCCTATCGCCATACCGGGCACAGGTTCCAGACTCCGGGCTAATACTGAGGAATTTCTGGATAGAATAATCCAATATCACTTTACCCGACCCGGGGATCGAACTCGAGACCTCAGCACAGCAGTCATAACGCATGCGCAATTACAACTGCGCCACCGAGGCAGTCAAGCTCGTAACGTATTTATTATTTTGCACTTTATTGCTTTTGCTGATTTCGATGGCTTTGACACTATTTTGTCGCAATTGGAAAATGTTATCAGCTTGACCTTATATTAATATACGCTAGATCATTCTGTACTGTCCTAAATTATATATTATCTTAACATTCAGTCGGTGCAAGTCGTCGAATCGGGAAACTTCACTGCATTAAACAAATATTGAGCATACAACTTGTAAGTCTTAACCCATAGCATTCAATTTGCACCACTTTATTACTTAATTGTAATATTTTTATGAAGTTAATAACAAATTATTGCTGAAGAATTAAATATTATATAGAATAGATGCATAAAGAATGTCAGAAACTATTCTCAGAAGGATAATGGGCTATTCTGTTGCCATTAGACTAGAACAAAACCAAAATTAACAACTTTTTGTTTACTTTGGAATTAATTTAAATTGAACGTTATTTAACTTAACAAAAATTATGTGTTGTCAGAATTTAACGACAAATAAATTGACAGATTATTAAAATCCATCCACAGATTATTAAAATAGAGTAAATATTATTGTCTGTGAATGAATATAAATATGAAAATAAACCCAACTGCGTAGCTTAATGTATTTGTGTGTACATCATACACATAATATACATGCATAACATGCATAATAACTGAACATAATTTCTTGGTGACAGCAGAATAGACACAAAATTAGTTTATGCTTTTATTTGAAAAAAGATGTGATTGAGAAGTAGGTAGGTATTCACTGATAACGATTATTGTTTGCGTAACAGTGACTCTCTTGAGTTAGTTTTTTATTACCTGCTCATATAACTGACACGTTTATATTGTATACAATTGTTGACGCTATGATGTTATTTTAGGCACCTGATTCGAGAAACGTCAAAACATGAGGAATTTAATTGTCATAGCCCTTTTAACCATAACTATCGTGGCGATGGTTGATGCAAGATCGTGCTCAAGGTAGGTAATTTAATCACATGAAACAGCATGAAAATTACTTAAATATAAATTAAGAAAGCAGACTGACTGAACCCAGCCATGGGTATATAAAAAAACGTAAATTGTACGCAACAATCACAGACAATCCGCGATATGTGTGTCGTTCCACTGTTAGTGAATTTGTAAATATTACCAGCCCTGTATGTGTCCCACTGCTGGGCACGGGCCTCCTCAATAATGAGATGGTGAGGCCTTAGTCAAAAATAGCAAAGGATAGTGCAGTGTGATGGCTTATTTTGCGAGGAAACCATCGCATAGAAAAAGATAAAAGTGATCGGGAACGGGAAGATTGATTCCATGATTAGTCACAGGCGTCGTAGCTGGCGCCAGGGTTACGAGCGCCAGGGTTACGGCTGATAGCGTCTCACGTCCTTAGGAATGCGATTTTTTAGATAGTTCCAACTCAGTATGCTTTGCCTGTCGTAAGAGGATAGAGTATACTGAGATGAAACACGTTATTTTTCATTGTGCAACTCCGTGATGAAAGGCAGCGCGGCTAGTTAACTCGTGATGGCGTAGACTCCGTCTACCAATTTTTTTTATTGCCTCGATAGGCAGACGAGCAGACGGGCCACCTAATGGTAAGTAGTCACCGCCGCCCATAGACTTCTGCAATGCCAGAGCACAGCAAAGCCGCTGCCTACAGTTCGTACCTACCGTGTTTTATTGTCGATCAATTAAAAAAATCTAATGCTTTTGCAGAGGCAGTAGCCACCACCCTCGATGTGATAACGACAGCAGTGAGGTATGTTAAATGTAAAATAGTTAATTACTTTTTTGGATTTTATTATACAATGGAAGCTAGGGATTTGAATATGAAATTTTACAACGTACCAATTGATTTATATATGATAGGGTTTTATTATTTTCATAAATCATATTTTAAAAGTCTAAAACAAATAATTAAAATATATTACCTCATGTGGTATCTACTTTTTATCTGTCAAAAGTCTCATCAAACCTTTACATATTTGCTTCACATAAAACAGCTACAGTCAATACTTGGGTGCCTTGCTTCGCCCCATTTTTTCTCCCATACATATGAAACAGACCCTTGGCTACTTTTTACAGATATGTTTTTGATGGCCTGTTATTCAGTTTCGTTAAATATTAATGTAAAATATATCTCAGTTTCTTCTATAGAACATCTTATAATACAACCTGTTCTAGAAATTGTAAAGTATTGGGATTTCGTTTATTTAAAGTTTACAGAAAGTTATGTTAATTAAGTAAATTTGTAATTAATTTTGGTTTCATCGCAAATTATTCATCTTACTTTTACTATATATATACTATTACTAGCTGTTGCCCGCGGCTCCACCCGCGTGAAAAGTATAAAACTATCCCGCAGGAACCGTACATTTTTACGGGATAAAAAGTTGCTTATGCCATTCTCTGATCCGTAAACTACCACTATGCAAAAAATCACGTCGATACCTTGATCTGTAAAAAAACAAAAAAAACTATCCCGTAGGAACAAAAGGAAAATTTGCGTGATCGAATGATCTAGTTGTATTCTAAATTTTAGGATGATTGGTCAAGCAATTTTGGAGTTAACTCAAAAATCAGACAGACAAAAATTAATAAAATTGGAGAATCGGGTTCAGTAAGTCATAAAATGAATATTTTACGCAAAATCGGGTATATTACTCAAATGTATAGACAGAAGCTACGGATTTATATATTAGTATAGATAAATGCGAATGTTTGGATGGATGGATGTTTTTTACTCAATCACCCCAGAACTATAGAAGATAGTTTCGTTTTTGTTTGACACTGAGCAAGGGATCGACATGTTTTTTTGCATAGTGTAAGTTGAGTTGGTTGAGTGGTTTGTGGTTGGTTGAGTTAAGTGGCTCTGAGAATGACATAGGCTACTTCTTATCCAGGAAAATGCACGGTTCCTATGGGATAGTATAATATAGAAATATGTAATAGGTTAAGATGTCTCCATGGATTTTATACCTTTTCTGTCAAAAATAACTACCATAACAGCGAAGCCGCGAGATAAAGCTAGTAGATTTTTTAAAATTAAATAATTAATTTCCTCACGATGTTTTCCTTCACCGTTAAAGCAAGCGATAATTACCAATGAATACACACGTAACTTTAGAAAAGTCAGAGGTGTATGCCATTTGGGTTTCGAATATATGACATTCGTGTTGACAGTCCGTATCGCAACCAACTAGGCTATCGCTGCTTCTACCATATATAAACCATAAACTTTTATAGAATTGTATTGTTATTACTATTTATAGAAATGTAGGAATCCGAAAATGCAATCCAGAAATGTTGTGATCTATATTATACATTTGGTATGATTATAATTCTTCGATATTTATATATTATTGATATAAACCATATAATATAGTCGATATACTTATTATTCTACAAACCAAGAGCATTATCTTGACATGCTGTGAAATGTTTATATTATAACATATCTATATTAAACATATTTTCCAATATAGTGATACAATATTTAGGACAGCTCAAGGTAATGCCAGTTTATTATTTTGACCGGCATATGCGATTATTATTATAAACAGAGATTGATTGTTAACAACATGTTTACCAATTGTAGTTAATTTAGTTTCATTACATTATCTTGTATGTCTCTCCCAATAGAAATAAATATTGGGAAGAATTATTTATATACAGGGGTTTATGAAGCTTGTTAGAAGTCAAATAAAGTTAATCAATAAAATGTTTTGTTTTTAAATTTTCAGAGAAGAAAGAATAAATGTGATGATTCATCATCATCCTCATCATCTTCGTCTTCATCGTCATCGTCATCATCCGAGGAGGATAACGACTGCAATAATGTAAGTTATGATTTCGTTATCAAACTACAATATACTAATTAAATATAATACCTTTTTGAATTTTACATCAATCTTTTAATATCCTGGTGCTTCTGGTTAGGATAAAGCTAAAGTTATGAAAATATTGTATTGTCATCGGTCCTTGACACAAATACAAAATTTCAAGTAAATCGGACGTGTGGAAGGTGCTGAAAATTACGTTGAATTAGAATCTCGGTTACATACAAACATTATCATCATGTACCTGCCCTTATCCCACACTAAGTGGGGTCGGCACAAACGGTTTGAACTCTCCACGCAGCCCTATTATCCGTCAAATCTGCATTCAATCCTTTTATTTCTCATTCACGCAATCCATCCATCTGTTTTTTGGTCTCTCACGACTCTTTCCATCCACATTCATATTGACAACCAGTCTTGTCACAACATACAAATTGTATAAGAAAAAAATAAAGGTAATTTTTTATTCCGGTTCGGTAAAGTGCCCACACTTCGCCTGATGGTAATCGCAGTGCCGTCCAGGTAGAGTATCAATCGAGGGATAACTATCCTTCGCCACTTGACATAGTCATACCAGCTTGCTGAGTATTTTATCACACTTCGGCAAAAAGATTTGAAAGGAGAGTCCTCTCCTTTCTATATCCTAAATCTTTTTGGATATAGAAATCTAAATACTCTAAATCCAAAAACGTATTCACGCGTACCGGCATTTATTCAAGACTTGAAAGTTATAAATACTTGAATTTTATAATGTACCCGTATTTGTCATACACATAAGTTGTGAAGAAACCTATGGCCTAATTTTTGTAATAATTAAATAAAATAAAAAAAAAGCCCTTAAAATACATGGTCAGTTTTTATTAAAATTTATAATACGTATAATTGTTTTCTCACAAGATAGTGCATAATGCAAAGCTTAATTTTCACGCATATTATTAAAATAACAATGAGGGTTAGAACTATTATAGTTCTGTAGGAATCTTGAATCTAGTTAGTTATGAAATGCAATGAAACACTCCAATTTGTTTGGATGATGTTCGCGTTAGGGCGAGTTTCTTCAAGCGAGCCTCGATTGCGGCTCTAATGAGCAATAATGATGAAACTGTTCCTCCAACTTCAGCCACGTTTTATTTTATGTCCACTTAAACAGATATTATGGAAGAGAAATATTTTTGTAAAGAAAAATTATATTTACAAACTGAATTATAATTCCATTTTGTTTTTATTCCATAATTACACAAATCCTTGCCAAAGATTACCGAATCCTATCTAGGATGATTCGTGAGGCTATTGAAATTAAAAAACATCCAAATTTCAATAGAGAAGATGGTTGGAAGCTAGCACAAGCCTGGGATCCAATTATACATTTAATTAAATAAAACCCAAAAGACCAACTGCCAGACCTCATGACTCTGTAAGCTCTTTCTGCGTAGATCGGAATACAACAAAATATAACTTTATTATCACCCCTCTTCTTGAAGGTTCCCAGGTCGTAACGGTTCGGAAAGACCGCCGGCGACAGCTGGTTCCACAGAGTGGTTGTGCGTGGCAGAAAATGCCGTAAAAATCGCGCTGTTGTGGAACGCTGGACATCGAGATGGTGCGGATGGAATTTTATGTTTTGGCGCGATGTCCGATGGTGAAATTCAGCGGCCGGGATCAATCCAAACAATTCCTCGGAACATTCCCCATGATAAATGCGGTAGAAGATGCTGAGTGATCCAACATCTCTACGCAGAGCCAATGGATCAAGCCGATCGGAAAGAGCTTGATCGTCGATAACCCGAGCTGCCCTACGTTGAATGCGGTCAAATGGAAGTAGCTGGTACTGGGGGGCTCCCGCCCAGAGATGAGAACAGTACTCCATGTGGGTACGAATTTGCGCCTTATAGAGATTTAGGCGTTGACCCGACGTGAAGTACCGTCTCGCCTTACTGAGCACACCAAGCTTCTTTGAGGCCAATTTGGCCTTTCCTTCCAATTGACCGCGGAACTGGACGTTGCTCGAAATGTCGACGCCAAGTATTCCGATATTGGGTTTGGCAGACAGGGGAGTGTTCTCTAAATGAGGAGTTACGACAAATGGTGACTTTTTAGCGGTTAACGCGCAGACTTGTGTCTTTTTGGGGTTGAATTGGACTAAGTTTAGTCGACCCCAGTCCGAGACTTTGGTTAACAAGGACTCGACTTCAGACACAAGTTTGTTCCGGCTCTCGTCGACGTATTCCCGAGAAATATTAGCACGGCCGTGTACAGTACATCTACAGTGCTATCGTCTGCATAGCAATGAATGTTGCTGATTTGCAGCATGTCATTTATATGCAGAAGAAACAGAGTAGGAGACAGTACACAGCCTTGTGGAACACCAGCATTGACAAATTTAGGATCAGAGCATGCACCGTCGACGACGACCTTGATGCTCCGATCTGCCAAAAAACTGGTGATCCAGTTGCAAAATTTCGCGGGAAGCCCATAGGAAGGTAGCTTCGAAAGAAGCGCTTTGTGCCATACCCGATCAAAGGCCTTCGCTATGTCCAGGCTGGCTGCAAGCGCCTCCCCCTTGGTCTCAACTGCTTTTGCCCATCTATGAGTTAGGTAAACTAGAAGATCACCGGCTGAGCGACCCCGACGAAAGCCGTACTGGCGGTCGCTAATCAGCCGGTGCTCCTCCAGGTACCGCAGGAGCTGGCAGTTGATAACGGACTCCATTATCTTGGAGAACAAGGAGGTGATGGCTATAGGCCTGTAATTGGACGGGTCCGAGCGGTTGCCTTTTTTAGGGATCGGGTGCACTAAAGCGGCCTTCCAGGATTTCGGGACTACGCCTAATGTATAGGAGTGCCGGAAAAGACGCGTTAAAACCGGTGTCAACTCCGGAGCACATGTCTGCAACACGATCGGAGGGATGCCATCGGGCCCACTCGACTTATGAATGTCCAAGGACAGGAGTGCTTTGCGAACTGCACTTTGCCGGAACTTAACCTCCGGCATCGTTGCATCGCACCGCGGGATTGTCGATGGTGAATTTCCGCGGTCATCCAAAGTCGAGTTGGACGCGAAGAGAGAGCCCAGAAGATCGGCTTTCACCTTCGCGGCATGGGCCAGCGAGTCATCCTCCGTGTGCAGGGGTGGAAAAGATGGCTGACAGAAATTTCCTAAGACAGCCTTGGCGAGAGACCAAAACGCACGTGTTCCCGACGGGAGACGTGCCAGTCTCTCGCCAATTCTGCCAATGTGCTCCGACTTCGCCTTAGCAATGGCGCTTTTGAAGGACCTAGAGGCAAAGTTAAACTCCTTTTTAAATGCGCCGGTATTTACAACACTAGACGCCGACGCGTCAGCCCAGGCTTGGTAGCATTCCCGCTTTCGGCGTAATGCCATCTTGCAGGAGCGACCAAACCAAGGCTGGGATTTGCCTCCGATGGGCACTGCAGAGAACGGAATAAAGAGTTCCATACCCTGAAGTACCACATCAGTGATAGAGTCAGCAACGACGTCAGGATCATCCGGCGAGAAGCAAATCTGCCCCCATGGGTAGGACGCAAAGAATGACCGCATTCCGTCCCAATCCGCTGACCTATAGTGCCACACGCGGCGGCAGCCCGCAAAGCGAGGCCGTGTTGAGTGCGTGACTGGCACTGTACTCCGGACAAGACAGTGGTCCGACGAACCAAGAGGAGGATCGACGGATACCAGGTAGCCTTCCGGATGAGAGGTCAGCAGAAGGTCCAACAGGGAAGGTGATCTAAGCCATTCGGCTAAGATCACGCAAGAGCTGCTTTAAGTAAAATACATGGTTACATTTTTTCAGGTTCATGGTAAGAGTAAAGATGATTCCTCTTCATCATCATCATCGTCATCATCATCTTCATCATCCGAAGAAGATGAAAAGGATTGTAAGAACGAAGTTGATAGCAACGAACGTCATGTAAGTTGACAGACTATGGAAGAAGACTGATTGTTATTTTTGCCCCTTTGGTCTAGATCCTGAATTCAAATCACTGGTAGAGCAGTAACAATATGTGTTTGAGAGTTTTGATTTGAAAAACTGACTAGTTTCCCGAAATCGGAGTTTTTGTTTAATATTGCGCAAGACTCGCGCTCTATCGCATCGTCCTTTGCCTTTCTTTTGATGAATATAACGTAAACTTATGTTTTTGATTTTACTATCGGTCATCTGCATATTTATTTGCACTATCATTATATACAATATTTATTGTGAAGTACTTTGTAGTATACTCTTTTTACAGTTATAATTACGCCCTCCGCTGACAGTTATAATTTACCTATTAATGGTAATATTTTTAAAAACAGATTATTTGAAATTTTATAGCATTATCAGTTTGACTCAAGACATATATTGTTAAGCTTGACAGCCTCCGTGGCGCAGTTGGCGAGTAGACGGCTGTGAAACGAGAGGCCGTGGGTTCGATTCCCACACCGGGACAAATGTTTGTGTGACAGACAGATATTTGTGTCCGGGGTCTGGGTGTTGTGAGTCTGAAAGTTTCTCGTAGTCCCTGATACCCACAACACAAGACTCGTATCTTAGTGTGGGGTCAGGGCTATGTGTGTGACTGTTGGGTGTTATTTATTTAGCTTAACTGCGATTTTACTCCAATTTGTAACTAAGGAACACTAATCTTTTTCAGTTTTATAAATCTTTTTTTTCGTATTTAGTGAATGTTAAATGTGTTCATAAAAATCCAAATACTTTTAAAATAAATCATGTTATCTTTTCAGCACAAAAAAAGCAAACATCTCAGAAGCAAGCATTGTAACTGAAATAAGTGATTGGGCGTTTGTTGAAAATTCCACAGAAAATCCTACACTTAGTGATGAAAATTTGTGAGTGTGTATGCGAATGCGAAAAAATGAGAAAATAGAAATCAATTTTTTTTTATTGTCTTCGTGGCAACTACACTAGTCTTCAACATGTTATGTGAGTTCTTTGCTATGTACTAATAAAAATGTATCAAAATTTCTCTATACCCATTTGCTCTTTTTAGGGCTACGCAGAATTTACTTTTGCCTTGTTCTTTAGAACGGACGCTAGTGTCGTCAAATTCATGTACAATTCATCATAGATACTAAATGTACAACGGATTATAAATTGCCTGATATAAAGATAATATAATTAAGTGACTGTTATTTGGACGTGCCATTAAATTAGATTTTTGACAATTGCGTTGATATATATTTATAGTTAATTATTATTGTTATTATTGGTATTGAAGGCAAACGGTAGGCAGCGGCTCTGCTGTGCCCTGGCATTGCAGAAGTCTATGGGCGGCGGTGACTACTTACCATCAGGTGGCTCGTGTGCTCGGCTGCCTATTCAGGCATTAAAAAAAATTAAATTATAGCATGATTTGTAGTATTCAACATTTTTTTTTTACTAATTACTTTGATTTAATAATTATAAAGTATTATTAAATTACGCTAAATCGATATTAGGACTATATTTATAACGGCACATATCAATATTAGATCTATTTATGTTTTTAAAGTCGGCAAACAGATAAGTAGACGTGATAACTATTGTTATAATACCAGATGAATCGTGGATGTGTTACTTACTGATCATTAAAAAACGATTAGTTATTTAATTTTTTTAACCTCCGGAGAACTCAATGACCAAATAAAATGTAGCAACTATCTGCTATGTTCATATTATATGATGCCACCTTGGTCGAGGAGGTCTATACCGTAGATAACTCTCGCTAAAGAAGGGCTCTAGGAGATATTTATGAAACAATTAGTCCTTGCGGATTGACGCGAAAAGTAATCTTGCTTTTATTCCTATATCCAAATACAAAAAAAAATATAGAGCGAAAAATTAACATTGCAATTATTGTCTGGTCTATACGTACTAAGGTCTAACCCCTCTAATTAGTAGACGAGGCCCGTGCCCAGCAGTGGGACAATGTGTATATTATTATGGGTACCTACCTGATGTATATGTGTGCCAGACTGGATAACGACCACCAAACGCCAGTTGAAAAAATCCATTATAGCACTTTGTTCCGGTAAGATCTATGGTCAGCCGGTGTATATCAAGTTAATTCAAGCCGGCATAATACAGATGAACGAATAATAAAAAAAAATTGCTATATGCATGTACCGAATATAATTGTTTCGTAAAGACAATGTAATACATAAATAACAATTGAATTGCCAGTTTTATGTTACTTAGTGTAACAATTTTTATAAATGCCGTGAACTACAAATAATTTTGAAGTCTGGCTGTTAAATATTTTCAGTGGAATGTTTTTGATGGAATACTGTAAATAAATGTTGACACACACAGTATAATTAAAACATTGTCCTAAGAGATAGGCATTTTAATCACGAAATACCATCGAAGCTCACGCATCATGCATGCGGCATTTTTATTGAATCACATCAAAGAATATTTAGCGAGTATTTTGATATTTAGGGTTGAGGCATGTATACATGTAATTATAACTTTAATGTTAATAAATATTCTATGCTCTGCTACCTGTGGGAATGTAATTTTATTTAACGAAATAAACTGATGCCTTGCTATAATTGGTCGGTTTTATTTTTGTTACAATAAGTTATTTATCCGCTGTCCAAACAAGAGCAGACGAATGAAACCGCCGAAGCGTGCTTGTATTGCGGACTACTAACGAAACCTTTGCTATGAACTATAAGTGCTTTTTATCATTCATAATAGAATTTAAAAAAATATTCTTTCGTATTTTGTTGTAGAATAAAATTACGACATCTTGTATTTGTTTAATTTAATAACCTCCATGGCGCAGCGGTCGAGTAGTCATCTGTGAAACGAGAAGCCGTGGATTCGAACCTTGCACCGAGACAAATGTTTGTGTGATCCACAAATAAATAAATAAATAAATAAATAAATATTTGTTTAGGGTCTGAGTGTTGTGCAACGGCAGTTTTTCTTACTTCTTGATACCCACGACACATGGTAGGCGGCGGCTTTGCTGTGTTCTGGTATTGCAGAAGTCTATGGGCGTCTGTGACTGATGACGGGCCACCTGATGGTAAGTACCATCAGGTTGCCCGTCTGCTCGTCTGCCTATCGAGGCACTAAAAAAAACACAGGTTTGACCTAGTGTGGGGTAAGTAGTCATGCAACAACTGGGTGTATTGTTATTATATAACTATGATTTTATTTAAAATAGTTATTGCCTAATTTCTGTAAGCAAGTGATATACGACCCCGGTACTTTAAACAGTTCCTATTATATTTCCATACTGTGAAATACGGATGCTCTATCGCCTCATAAATATCCTGGTCTGTTGTTAGAAATTTAATCTTTATAATACCTTTATCATCCTTATCAAAAAGTGACTTCATAATTCTGTCATTTTAGTTCGTAAAAGTTGTAAAATGTGATTGAATATTGTTACAATCATTTATTTCCAGCTGTCATGAATCTATTCTAAAGAAATAAATCTATTATATATAGTCATAAAGCCAATTGTTGCAATGACATCATCTCAAGTAGGTACGGTACATACAGTCAATACTCGGTGAGGTGGGCAAAGAGTCCGTTGCCTTTTATATGTATGTGGCCTCACTGTCGAGCGAGCGTATGGAGTTTATATAAGACACTTAAATACATACCAGTACAGTAAGTATGAATAAGTGGTTAAAATCAAGGCACATGGAAGTGACTACACTGACATATACATTGCAAATGAGAGTGTTTGTATTAGTACAATTTTTTTTTCATTATGAAGATTAAGAAAAAAATATCATATAGTCTAATCGTATAAAGATACCTGCCATATGGTAACTATTACGTATAAATATTATTTAATAAAAAAATGTATAACAAAGTTCCTCTTCAACCGGATTGCCGCTGGGTCAAGGGTTTTGAAATACTTATACCAATTAACAAAAACAATACAGTAAGCCCTTCAAGATAAAGGGTTTTACTTTTTGATCTATCAAATTTGTAAAATTGGAAATTAAATTATTTAATTAAAATAATGTAGATAATAGTATAATATAGTTTAGCCTGTGGATACTTTGAGGAATCGGTGTGAAAAATAATAATAAATACGCTCCGCGGCGCTTTGTCCGCTAAGTGACAGTATTTTTTACTGCTGTCTAGTATGTATAGTTCGCGACAGGTCGACATGGCAATCGGGGTATGAGGTGAAGCGCGAGGGAGGGGTCATCTCGCATACCCGCACATCACCCGCGCCGTCTTAGTCTTAGCGCTGCACGACGCACGAGTTCGCATCGACCGCGTTTATCGATATCGATCTCGCTCATATTGTTCTTTCTCGTTGGGTATTAAAATGACTTCAGTCGCTTCCTCGTCACGTGTTAAAACAAAAAAACAATAATTAATTCTTAAGGACGAGAACTAATCTGAAATGTATTAGAAAATTGTGACATTAAACGAAAAGACAATTATTATAATTACTCTGTCAATCTGACATTGGATATGGCTGCGTTTTACAGCGGCTTTTTAGAACTTTGCTCAGAAAACAATCCGAATCGAAATTACCAGGACCCAATAAGCAATTAAAATCGCCCATAATTTATATTGATTGTGATGAATAAAATATTTTACTTATGATAAACCTTAGTTAATTAATTTTAGTCTTATTTTCTTGCATTGCAATAAAATAAATATCGATATAAACTACCTGCTACATTTTGCCACATCACTAGAAAATAGATATGTCGAGCTGTCGCTTACTATATATTAAGATTGGTAGATATCTAGTGTTACTGTATTTCGCCAGCAAACTGGTAAGGTTCTGTTCAGATTCCTTGTGAGGCAATCATAATTTGGGTAATTATAATTACACACGTGTTGCCCTGATCGGAATTTGCGCGTCATATGGAAATAGGCTCACGACCTATCACATTATGGGACAAAAATTCTGCGAAAAGTGGGTGTACTGGGCACTGGCTACTCTGCCTACCCCTTCGGGGATTACAGGCGTGAGTGTATGTATTTTATAGTTTTAAAAATAATATACGGGACCTTAATTCACTTCAACATTAACTCACACTCTTAAAGAATAAAAATACTAAATAATAATACATGAGATGAACCATTATAATGTTCTTTATCTTCGATTTTATTTGTTTTATTAAAGAAATCCTAAATAAATAAATTGGAAATCTCAATATTTTATGATCCCTAACTCACTCAGACCATACACGGTCATTTAACACTTATTCATTCTGACTGGACTAGTGCAATATACGAATAACGAACACTGTGAAGACCAAACTTCAATAATTGACTTCCTGTGCTCGATAATAACAATTAAATATGTATAGTACATTCATTTATTTGATTATTATCGTCTGTTTAAATGATAGCTAATATTGTAGTTCCAAAAGATAACAATTTATGAAGTAATGAACAATCTTCAGATTATAAATTGATATAAATATTTGTACCACTAATATAAACGCGTTATCAAATTTGTGCCGTCCGAGTGGTATTTCTTTGTTGATAAATCATTAGTTTATCTATATTATAGCGTTGTAAAATGACATCCGTGCTAGTGCACATTCTTGTGTTTAATATTGTGTTCAATTTGGTTATTTGCACCAGCGCTGCTACTTTCTCGTTTCAAGATATTCTGGATGTGTTTGGAAATCCTTTGAAAGATTTCAAAAACTCATTTTTTCCGGAAACACGAACAAATCAAACTACAGTTGAAGACAATTCTGTGACGAAACCTCCAGATAACAATGCTGGCAGAATGATCGATGCGCCACTTAACCAGAATGCTTGTAGTCAAGGCACCTATCTGGATGCCAGCGGTGTTTGCAGGGTACGTTGGTCGTAATGTGTAAGTGAATCATATTGCGACGTAGTACTCACAATTGATTACGTCAAAATGGACGTGAAATTGGTGCTATTCGTAATTGTGATGATACTAGGTTCGTGTGTGCCAGTGGACACGGGAGTGGTTTTTAATTTTCACGATAAACTTAGAATGGCAACTTCCACTACAACTGAGAATGTTCAAGCTGGACAAATAATAAGAGTACCGGAACTTGAATGCCCTCTTGGTCAAAGACGCGATTCATTGGGAAACTGCAGGCAAAGGTTTTAGTGACACAACTATATTTTAAAAAACGTGAGTAGTAGAAGTAAATACTTACTTCTTGTGCTATTGATTACTATTTTGTTATAGCAGAAATTAAATACTGTCTACATATTTGTTACCAGTTAATAATTGGTAAATTTAACTTTAATAAGATTATACTGCTCTTTTAATGTCATTTTCTCATATTTGTTTGTAGGTAAATCTACGCACGACTTAATAAGAACAATAAACATACAAGGAAAATCAATGAATAACCAATGAATATCGTAGTGTCTGGAATTATTTTTTTCTACGCGATGAATGACGTTTTATCGTTTCTTTGAATTCGACATTTAACTATTGATAAACTTTAAGAGGTCGCGGAGTTATCATTGTGCTGAGATACCTTGTAGAAGTCAGTTAAGAGGAAATTATTTGTAACGGCTAATGCACAAAGTACGCAGTTAAAATGGAGTTCACTTTTAAAATTCTGTGTTTTTTTATGTTAGCAATCAGTTACTATGATCTGGTAAATGGAGATTTACATGGACTTTTTGGTGACGTTCAAGACAGTCTGCATACATCCGGTCAAGGTGTTAGAAAGTTGTTTCGGTTGGAGAACAAAGGAAATATAGAAAAAAGAGATGATTCCAAGATTATCTTCCCGGATGATGATGAAGTACCACGTTATACAGTAGCCCCAGTTCCACGGATCACAACACAGCCACCTACCACTGCGGCACCAATCACAACAACTCCTTCGAACAAGGTCGAGAACACCACTAAGGAAGGGAAAGAAAATTTTGCAGGGGGTTGTTTAACTGGATTCATGCGTACTGCAGACGGCAGATGCAAACCTACATTTTAACTGATATTTTAAATAAAACACGATAATGTTGCTTTAGTTTATTGGAGTAAAATTTTCATAATACAATGTTGAGTGTATTTATTTACCCATTTATATTTATTTTGATAGATTTATTATATTGTTAGATATATGTTAGTTTTTGTATCGTTGAAATAGAAAACGTACTGCCCCGAAATTATGGTGAAAAAAATCAATTATTTAGTTTTTTAATTCCTAAACATTACTTTATTAAGTACTAATATATTAACTTTAGATAATATTATTGAAGGTTTTTAAATAGCAAAATCCAAATTCATAAAATCAAAGCCTGGAGCTCGCTTAAATGTTGTTCTTGTACACGGGCGTTAGATATCAAACTTGCTAAAAGTAATATAGTCAAATACGAATAATGGTTACAGATTCTCATCGAAAGATGGAATTTACAATGAAATGACACTGAATAAGATGCTAGAAAAATATATTATTAATATATAAAGCACTGGTGGTTTTAAATTATCTTCAAGCCAGGCATTTGTAGATATAAATACATGATACCAACAATCTATTCAATTCGGTCCTATAAAGAACACATTGGCATTCTATAGAATGCCTTACACAATCAATCAATGTATCGAAAATCCATATTTTTCATATATAATCTAAACAGTACGAAATGTATGTACACCTGGCAGTGTCTAGTAGATATATTGGCTCAGTATTGCATATTTCCATATATAGTAAATATATATATATATATATAAATATATATACTATACTAGCACTAGATAGCATTCTATCTAGTGCTCCTAGTACTAAAAAGCTGGCATCAATCGCTCTGTGAGTGTAGTGTAGTTTTGCAACAATCTAGTCCAACCTACGAGTATTTTAGTAACTTCACGTTAAATTTACTTCATTTTCTTTTACGTAAATATTATGTTTTTAACGAAATGATTTCAATAGATTTCTTACAAAGAAAAATCAGTTGTAATTAGTCTTTTTTCAATTTAGATTTTTATCTCAGTGTAATTTGTAATTTCAAAGGTTTTTATTGTATTTTAAAGGACCGTAAAATATTTGAAATATTACAAGATTTCTGATTAGTGATCTGATTGGTATATAGTAGTGTGAGATGATCATCAACGGAAATAAGTTTTCTTAGCCTTCTTTGTCAGTTTGGAGCACTACATTATCACAGGACCTCTATTAAATTGGTGGACCTTACAGTTCCCCATATAAAATTATTACAGGGATGCTTATTATACTGGAACAATCTGAAAATAAAAACACAATAAATATAGATTTTTAATTGGATATTAATGCTGGTTAATTATGTAAGTACTTGGTTAAAAATGTCATCCATACTAATACTATAAATGCGAAAATAACTCTGTTTGTTTGTATGTTTGTTTGTTTGTTACCTCTTCACGACTAAACGGCTGAACGGATTGTAATGAAATTTGGTAAGGGAATAGATTATATCCTGGGGAAGGACATAGGCTATCTTTTTTCTGAAAAAACAACCTTGAAAGGGGTCAAATAGTAGTTCAAAATTTGTATGGGAAATCCATAATTCCTCGACTTAGGGATCTGTAAATTCATATTTAGGCTTTTCGTAGGAAATAAAGAAATACGTGTTTCAACGTTTTTGAAAAATCATCCCTAAAAGTGGCAAAGCGAGGTTAAACTAATGAGGTATTGTTTAGATGCAATCTCAAGATTCAGGCACAACACCTGAGAGGCTGGACAATCGCTACAGGTGCCTCAGTGCAGAAGACAACTCCTTGGATTGTATATTTCTGCTCCCGAATATAACCTCCACGCAGGCGGAGCCGCGAGCAACAGCTAGTAAGTTATAAATAAAAAAAATATAATAATATAAAAGAAAATGTTATACAGTATATATTAAGGTCGCCTGTATATTAAGTTTAGACAAAAAAATATTTTTTTTGCTTGTTGTATAATATTCATATCCACCCGGATAGCGACCATCGTGCACAGGGTGTAAGACCCGTCATAGTGGCACACGCAAGTGTGTCACGTTCCGGAATCAGCCAGTGTACATTCGGTTTTTGTCGGGGGTCTAGAATTGGGGTAAGATGTTTGGCTGTTTTACGGCCTTCTAAGTACACTGACACTAGACCCTCGACCGTTCCTCACCTTCTTGCCCATAGCGCAGTGTGAAGAAGTAGGACGGCATGATTGTGTTGAGTAGCGCGGGATAGATTGTTTTGTCGCTACTCAATACTCTAATCGGACGGCACTGCGCTTACCATCAGGTGCCAGGTACTTTGTCGTGCCAGGATAAAAAATAAACATTATTGAATATATGTCATTTTCTTACCAATTATTCGACTGGCGTTATCGGAACTACTTGAAAGAAATTTGGTGGATACGAAAAAACAGTTGGAGGAGTCATCGAAGTATTATCTTTATTTTGAGATGGTGATTTGAGTTTTACGCTTGTGCTAACGCTAGGTGTGTCATCGGGGTCATCAGCCCATCGTACATCTATCATACTTTGAGAATTCTCGTCTTCATCAGTACCAGTATTTTCATTAGATTTATTATATTTTTGCAGTTCCATATTTTGTTTATCTTCATCAAAATTTGCTATAAATTTTCGTAATTTTTCCCATTTCTGGAGGTCAGAGTTTGACTGATCATTGTAGTTTTCTGTATATGCCTGCGACTGAGTGCTAAGACGCGGTGGCGATGAAAATGGTGGTCGACTTCTAAGGGGATATTGCCTCTCATCATCATAATCTCGTGGAGGAACTCTGTCGTGCGGTGGAGGACCTCTGTCGTGCGGTGGAGGACTTCTGTCATGCGGTGGAGGACCTCTGTCGTGCGGTGGAGGACCTCTGTCGTGCGGTGGAGGACTTCTGTCGTACGGTGGAGGTCCTCTGTCGTGCGGTGGAGGACCTCTGTCGTACGGTGGAGGACCTCTGTCGTACGGTGGAGGACCTCTGTCGTACGGTGGAGGACCTCTGTCGTACGGTGGAGGACCTCTGTCGTACGGTGGAGGACTCCTGTCATCAGGCGGTGGGGGTGGTCCCCATTCGTATATTGACGGTTCTCCACGTGGTGGGGGAAATGGTTCTGAAGGTGGCCTTCTTCCTTGGTATGAGGTTGGCCAGCTTCTATCTGGAGGTGGGGGAGGCGGCCTGTAGCCATCGTAATTAGGTGATTGACGCGTTTGCCTCTCATCATGGTGACGTATCTCTTCATTTCTTGGTGATGGATGACGGTCATGCGGTGGAGGAGGAGGATAGCGATAGTATGTCGGCGGTGGAGGTAGCCAGCGGTCATCGGGAGGTGGTGGTGGATGATAATTCCATCGTGGCGGTAGGTGATTTACTTCACGCTGGATGCGAATGTCTGGTGCTGATCCTTGATAATAATTAAATTGGCTGTTATATTTATTTAAATGGTTCTTGATGTGAAGCCGATGATACAGACCCATTTGTGTATTCAGCGTGATATGGAGTTCTTCTCTCATAATTATAATTTTTATTCTATTTAATTTGAAACAGTACTTAATAAAGTTAATGGAAATAAAAGTTTTATAATTAAAGTATAAATTATATTTAAGAAAAATATAAAAATAACAATAAGTGGCTGTCTGTCTGATCGGCTGTCCATTAGAAACCCTATGTACCGCAATATGTATGTTAATTATTGTAATGTAACAGTTTGTAGTTAGTGCTATAAACCAGTACTTTAAATAAAGAGATAAAAACGCAATACCGACAAATGGTTTCGAAGAATATTCTGGAGATAACTAATAGGTTAAATGTCACCTAAACAAAAGATATGCCAACTTATGTACTAACAATTTACTGGCTTTAACGTTCACAAAATTTATAGCCTTATGTCATTCGCTGTTTCACAATCGAAAGTTGTTATTACATTTAATAAACATATTATTTTATTATCTTTAGCATACCAACAGGATAATTACATACTAGTTAAAATTAAACATTGTCATACTATGTATGTATATATGTAAATTTGTTGAAATATCTTTATCTATAAGAAATCTTTATTTATTTACTTATCAGGCTTACAGACTAATAAAAAATAATATATTGAAACGCATGTTTAAAGGTTAAGGACTGATTGTCATATTGCTAAACCAATGATTGATTCTTGTACTAAGATGTATCTTATAATTCTTACACAGAATACACATTTGACTCACCTTCAAATTTATTGTATCCGGGTGCACAAGAAATGAAGATAAAAAGATATCCAAAAACTATTGTTATACACTTATACATTATTTATGACACTAGCTAGTGTTAATGAATTTGTTAAAACACCTAAATGTTTTAGTGAGACGTGATTCTCGCCGTGGTTTATTGAATGACTGACCTGTGCAAAAATAATTTAGAATATATCTTCCGTAAACAGGTCTTTATTATTGCTATGGACTTCAATGATGTACGGCAGTAAGTTTCCAAAACACTTGTACATCCGAATTTTGTCATGCTCTACGTTTAATATTTATTAATAGAAACTAAATAAAACTTCCACAATACATACACACATATACACTCATGGCTGTAATCGCCGTAGGCAAATGTGTAACCAGTAAACCCACTTTTCGCCGAATTTCGGTCCCATAATGTGATAGGGGATAAGCCTATCGCCATACCGGGCACAGGTTCTAGACTCCAGGCTGATACTGAGAATTTCTAGATAGAAAAACCCAATATCCAACCCAACCCAATATAATAATAATAATATTTTTTTGGGGGTCTAGAGTTGGGGTACAATGTTTGGCCATTTTGCGGCCTTCTGAGTACTCTGACAACAGACCCTCCACCGCTTCTTCACCTTCTTGCCCATGGTGTAGTGTGAAGAAGCAGGCCGGCATGATTGTGTTGAGTAGCGGGGGATAAATCGTCTCTCGCTACTCGATACTATAATTAGACCGTACTGCGCTTACCATCAGGTGAAGTGCGGTCACTTTGCCGTGCTAGGATAAAAAAACACTTTTCCCGACCCTACAACTGCGCTACTGCGGCAGTCAGAATGAGAGTCAGTCACAATTTCCACAATCCGGCAAATTTAACTTAACTACGCGGGAATTGTTGACTTATACATTTATTTTGACCACACTGCACTTGATAGGTAGTGCCGTCCAATTACGGTTTTTGAGTAGCGAGAGTCAATCTATCACTATCCCCGCTACACAACACAATCATGCCGGCCTGCTTCTTCACACTACGCCATGGGCAAGAAGGTGAAGAAGCGGTCGAGGGTCTAGTGTCAGAGTATTCAGAAGACGCCAAAACGGCCAAACATCGTACCCCAACTCTAGACCCCCGACAAAACCAGATGTACAATAGCTGATCTCGGAACACTACCACTTGGGTGTGCTACTATGGCGGGTTTTACACCCTGTGTATGGTGGTCGCTATCCGGGCGGATATGAATATCCTACCACCAGCAATTTTTTTGAGAGAAATCATATGAGTAATAATAATAAATACACCCAACAGTCACACACATTACATCTGATCCCACACTAAGTATAACCTGCATCGTGGTTATCAAGAACTATGAGGGACTACGGTCCCACAACCCCCAGATCCGAAACAAATATCGAATCGAACCCATGGCCTCTCGTTTCACAGCCGGCTACTCGCCCGCTGTGCCACGAAGGCTGGCAAATGATGAGTGCATTGTTAATAATATATAAACATTTACGAGTATATTATAATGGTAAGTAAATATCAGCTGAAGAGATAAAAATGTATTTCTATATATAAGTAAGTATATACTATATAAGTCTAGCAGGATTATTAACTTGCAATATAGTATAGCGATAGCGAGAGATACACCATTAATCAATTGTTAAATTAGTTATAGTGAGAGCACATTTAACTGTTATCTAAGTTGACCATCACAAATAAATAGCTTTCAACGTGATCGAAAAACATTGAATACCTTGTACACTTTATTTGTATGTCCTACAAAAGCTAGATTGGTCACCGTCCAGCTATGATAAGAGTCGATGAGAAATTTATGCATTGAATGGATTCATCTCACATACACGTGATTCAGATAGAGTTTAAATTATATCTGACCAAGAGCAAGATATATTAGGGAATAAACATACGGTACACATACTAGGTAGTAGTCGATTAAGTGAAGTAAAAATTCAAAATATTTTTAATACTCAAAAAATACTTATTTTTTTCTGATATTTCCAAACGAACACACTGAAACCTCTTTAATGTAATGCTGTAATAGCATGTCGATCGATTAACTTACTTACTGTATTTATTTTGTTTTTGGCCCATACAGCCAGTACCCTGGGCAACTTTTGCCACCATAACAGTTTTGTTCTAACCTGACAAGTTCCCTCGGTACACTCTACATTGCAGATTCCTGGTTTCTGCTACCGCAGTGAAATAGTTTACCATTTCTTCACGTCCTATCTTAATCAGATTTATCAAAGTGCCCATACCCGTTATTAAGTAAAGCAAGTCTGAGCAATATAGTCTATGCACGACACGTGTTACTATCAAAATGCAAAAAAATATGCATTTTTACTTTGCTCAGCTTAGCGCAGTTTATAGAAAAGTCAGGAAACGGTGCTTTATTAGCTGATTTTAAAATCTCCCAGGAATATGCCATCATGATGTTGTGTTTTCTGTATATCATGACTATAAACGATATTTTTTTCAGTGGTTCTCTTCTGTGCCAGTTTAGCAAACAAGCTCTTTTGGCATCGTATTACCTCAAATGTAATTTATAAGAACATTTATAAAATGTATAAAATAAAATGTCTCTATAGATTCGTTGTTATCACTTTTTAGGTAAATAGCGGACAAGGGTCACCATGTTTAAATGGCTCCCAAAAATATTGTAACGACATTGAAATAAATCAAAATCGACTCGTGTAAAGTGAAATGTAAAAGCCACTTACCTAATACTGAAAGCGGCGACAATCTCATTCGTAGCGACAAATTGAGAACACCTTCCGGCGGTGTGGCGCGGCGCCGCGGCGGCCACACTCTCTGGTAAATAGCTATTTATTGTGGGCATAGAGCGGGACACCTGTCCCTGTGTACCGTATACGGTCACAGCCCGACCTAATTCAAATATTTATTGTAAGAATATATTGCGCTCGTGATTTTAGAAAGATTTCTTTATTTTGTTGCATTAAGTTTGCAAAAATATTTTTTTCTAATCTGACTGGCAGTTCCAGAGATGAGCGAGCGCTTGATACAAACAATTTCTTCAGCTTGATAATAATCCATACTAATATTATAAATGCGAAAGTAACTCTGTTTGTTTGTTTGTTACTTTTTCACAACTAAACTTCTTCAATAGATTATATTCTGGGGGTCCTCCCATAGGATAGGATCATTTATCTCAAAAAAAAAATAAAGGGGTTGAAAGTTACTAGTAGCAATTAAAAAAAAAACAAAATTTGGGATCTGAAAATTCACATTTAGGCTTTTGTTAAGAAATAAATGTTTCAACTTTTTTGCAAAATAATCCCTAAAGTGGTCAAATTAAGGGGTTAAAATTATGAGGTATTCTTTAGATGCACTCTCAAGATTCAAACATAACCCCTAAGAGGTAGGACGATCGCTCCAGATGCGACAGTGCAGGAGACACGGCTCTTTGAGGCGACTAATAGGGGCCATCGGGTGTCGCGGGCGCGCAGCGGGGGGCTGTCCGATCGTATCGATACACTCCCAAAGTCGGAGCATCGTGCGACCCCGAGATGGACGGCAGCGCGGGTGGTAAGGACTCGTTCGCTGTCGTTGTTCGGTGCGCGGGGGCTCCTTAGCCCCCCATGGAGATGGGTTGCTACGCGGCACCGCGCAGGGGCGATTCCGGCTGCAATTCTAGCACTCCTTAGAATACCCCGGGATCGCTCCGTAAGCGCCGAAGAAGGCCACCGCGGGGTTTTAGCTGGTAGTGTCGGGTGGAGTGTACATAGGGGGTAGGGACTCAGCCCAGTGGCAGCACGGATAGCCATCATCCGGGCGAAGGGGATGCTGGGTCGTAAGACCGACTAGTCCAAAAAAAGGAGACATCTCTTTGGATTGTATACTTTTCACCCATAAATAACCTCGGGCAAAGGCTAGTAATAGATAACCAAGACTAAATCTTGTGGTGAGTGCAGTTGAATAGTATTATTATTTTTATGCAAACAGCGAGCAGTGCAATGTCCCATTAGTTGTAACCTGTTTAGCAGGCCCGCATGATCGTGTTGAGTAGCGAGGGATAGATTGTCTCTCCCTACTTGGAAAATACTGGATATACCTTATCTTTGTGCTCCGAAAACACGTTTCACTACTATAATAATTATAATCTTCACGCCAAAATCAATAGCGTCATTGATTAAATATTATGACAATCTTATATACGTAATGGGACAGAAAATAGAACAATTTATTATTTTATAAAGTGTTCACGATATGAAATTATATCTTATGATCCCCATACTCTTCGACTAGTCTTTAGGAAAACCTGTTCAAAGCCCTCCTGTCGCCTACACTTGACACATTAATTCTCCCTTCACGTTCAATTCAAAATAATGTAATAACAACATAAAACCGATGGTATTCTTATTATGAACATGTTTTGAACAATTTGAAACGGAACTAGTTTTTGCTATTGATGTTTGCTAGAACGATGAGTTTGCGTTTCGTCAAACATTTATACACGTGAAGGTTAAAGAATACGCTCATGATTATTGTCGATTTTAATAATCTTATTTTTAACTATTACATTCATTTGTGTTGTGAATGTTTTTGTACGTTTATTATATTTAGAACCGAATCATGCAAAAAAAACCGTCATGCATAAATGTTATAGCTTTGATCATTATTATTTGAGTCATAGGAAAACCAATCATAAATGTGACAAATTTTAAATCCAACATTATTTATAGTACGCGACAGCTCGACATGGCAAATTTCTAGTGATGTGGCAAAATGTAGGTAGTTTATATCGATATTTATTTTATTGCAATGCAAGAAATAAGACTAAAATTAATTAAATAAGGTTTATTGTAAGTAAAATATTTTACAATAATATTTTATTCATCACAATCAATATTAATTATGGACAATTTTAATTATTTATTGGGTCCTGCTAATTTCGATTCGGATTGTATTCTCGGCAAAGTTCTTAAAAGCCGCTGTAAAACGCAGCCATATCCAATGTCTGATTGACAATTAAAATAATTGTCTTTTTGTTTAATGTCACAATTTTCTAATACTTTTCAGACTAGTTCTCGTGCTTAAGAATTAATTATTGGTTTTTTGTTTTAACATGTGACGAGGAAGCGATCGAAGTCATTTTAATACACAACGACAAGAACAATGTGAGCCAGATCGATATCGATAAACGCGGTCGATGGTTCGTGCGTCATGCAGCGCTACGACTAAGACGGCGCGGGCGATGTGCGGGTATGCGGGGTGACCCATCCCCCGCGCCTCACCTCATACCCCGATTGCCATGTCGACCTGTCGCGAACTATACATTTGCGGTTAATTGTACAGAAGATTCCTATTTATGTCTCCTATTTTATCATATCTTTAGCAAAATTCTACGGGACCATTTTAAAGTAAAAGTTACAGAAATCTTAATATACTTTGATTTAATTGCGATAATTTTACTGGCCTCGAGCATTCACATTCAGCATTTTATATTGCTCATTTTGTGATGTTTCCTATACTTAATATCATCGAAAGTATGTATCAAAGCTTCATTTTATGTTGTAGCTTATTAGATCGAAAATCTTCATTAGTTCCCGATTCGTACGACAGAAGAAAGTTGTATCTTACTATAGGGTCGGGGCTATGAGTGTTATTCAACATAGTGCAGCAAAAGTGCAGGAGGTCTGTGCCCAGTTGTATGTAAAAGAGCTTTATATTATATATAACAATTAATTTTACGCACGAAATCAAGGGCATAGCTTGAAAACTAATAAGTAAAGCATCTTTGGAGTGCAAGTTTGCAAATTGCAACATTTTAAATAATTGAAACTTAGCAGACGGTTCTAGATTTGACAGCAAATTTAGTAGTGCCTTTGGCATCAAAAGCGTTTGCTTTGACTCTGCGTTAAATTTGCAACAATCCGATATCAGGCGGAAAACTACCAAAGCTGTGGCTCGTACCAAATGAACTAGAAGTTTTAGACAGCGGACGCCAAGGAGCTTGAACATCTTCCACTATTAGTTCAGCTAATTCATATTCTGTGTGAAAACTATTTTTTGCAGTTGTTTTCCAGAAGCCCGAATACCCTTTAAGCTAGACTGGTGTTTACTGCATAATATGTATTCAGAAAGTTATAGATGTATTCGGTTCGGGGCTGCTATATATCATTTTTAATACCGAGCAAGCATAGAATTATAGTGTTGGCAACATTGGACACCGGAGTCGACATTTCAAACTTCCTGACTGATAAGCAATGGGATAAAATGATGGAACGCAAACGAAACGGGAATTGTTTCTTCACTTTTCGCAACTAATAAACATGTTTATGTAGAACAAAGTATTTATTAATTACTAGCAAAGTATAGCTCCGCCTATTTTGCTATCAATAGATTCAAGAGTGGGACTCTGATGGCTTAGATAAACATTTTGCTGGAATTCGCACCTGGGATAATCAGCATAGTTTTTAACAAATACTACATCTTCAAAATATTGAAGATATATCTTAAGGTTTGTCTAATAATAATGATAAAGCTATTAAAGACGATATGTATATATGAAAGTAAACAACATGGATATATAAAGTTACGTATTGGCGTTGTCACCGTGGCGCGCGGCGTGGTGGAGGACTAACACAAATAGCTCAATTAAACAGCCCGATGTGTTCGGGGAACATCGTTGCTACAACAAATGGAACAGTCATCTGTCCACGTATCGGTGCAGTGTCACGTTCTAAATTGGTTGTGTACCGCCACGTCGTTTTTTTGCATAGTTTAAAAAAATAACGCATTGGTGCAATCAATTGGGCTTATGTGGCATCGAATATGGCTAACGGACGCGCAAATGGTCGCCCTAGTTGGCTAGTTTTATTTTTGAATAGATTTATATTTATTGGACACACAATCAATTTGCGTAGGCTGTAACTATAGCTTGCGTAGGCGTTCTTCTAACCGAAGTCCAATACTGTGTAAAGTCAATATTTTATTGTGCTCGTCATTTATCTAAAAATAGATTTATTTCATTTATTGTATGTATCTATATTTATTTCAACAAAAACTATTTAAACTGTGCGTGACATACAGAAAGAGTTTTGGTACTCTTTATTGAGAATTAGTTTTTGCCGCACGTGTTAGAAAATGGTTATTTTTCATAAAATAATTAATTTTGAAAACTTTAAAGTACACGTTTTATTAGTTCTTTGATAGAACATATCTAAACAGTTTCATCCCTTCAGAGATGAATTACAAAAAAATCTTTGTGGTTCTCTTATATCATTACTAATAGCGTTACAGTATTTGGGGCCCAGCAGCCTTTGTGGGCAATGATCAATCAGTCAGGACACGATATTATAAATGCCAATGTTAAAGCACATAACATCATTACATACACTTAATTCAGTATTGGTTATATTTTGAGCTAATTAAAAAATTAAATACACTATAAAACTTTAAAAAATTTGTATAATCGGTATTTATCTTAAGATAATCCTACCGTCTGTAAAGGCAAATAATGCCTTACACATCAAAGGCGTAAAGTGTATAGCGAAATGCGAATAATGTTGTTTGTAATGACACAAGCACGCACCCTAGTCAAAGGTGTAAATCTCGCAGTATCAAAGTGTATCCACCGTTTTATGTTAAATAATTTAATCTCCCGCCGGCGTGTAGCGCAACATGTTTTCACGTAATTTAATCAATAATCTTTGTTTACTCTAAACGAAATTTTCACAATATACGGATGGTAAAATAAAGGGACATTTTGCGCGTATAAATATAATACTCGAGGAGCACTCATAGAATTTTCAGTAGCAATAAAAAAACTGTTCACCCTTGAAGGACGGTCGGAAAGATGGGGTACATTCGAAAAACAATATCGCCTTCGATGTCTCAGTCTATCAGGCCGGAGTCAATGGCGATTTCTGTAAAAGTGTCACGTAATATGTAAATCGTTCAGGTCGCGATGTGGCCCGACTGTCAAAACCATCCGGCGAGTCGGATAGATCTTTCGACGATTTTTTCTCAATGATGACTTTACTTTCAAAGAAACGAGGGAGAAAGTTTCTGCGACTATCTTTAATATCTTTTGTTATCGTGGATATTGTAATAGATAAACTGTTTTATGCGTCTATGTGAAGTCTACCAACCCACAATAGGCCAGTGGGGTGGTATAAGACATAATCCCACTCATCAGTAGAGCAGGCCCGTGCCCAGCAGTGGGGTCATGTTTAATAAAGGGCTGGTATTATTACTATTACTTATGCGACGATCTTTTAAAGTACGCGCGTAGTAATCCGTAGTTTTAATTAAACCCACGACGGTAACAAAACAGTTCTAAACAACGGTAGAATAAAAACAAAATGTAACTTAACGTTTTCTTGTATCCAGCCGGACTCGCGGAGACAGAGCACTTTATCTGAAGCGACGTTTAATAGCGCAACAATTTTGCTCGAATCTCGAGCCGCGAGTCGCGACGGCTTTTGTTTAAATATGCAGCATGTCACCAGTGGTGACGTACTCAAAATATTACAACGTACGCCCGTTAGCATAATAAAACGAGCATCGCTGCAGGCGGCGCATTAAACTGCACTAACGAGGTGTGCACACGAATCAAATGTCGCTCTCGCTATTTGTTCCTCCTATGTCCGTAGTCATTGCGTGTTCATAATATTTAAAAAAAAAACGTTGAGTTCAAAGCACCGTTTTTCTGTCTTGTGACACGGGTTGATTTTGGAGCACAATATCCGAGACCTTGAATATATGTATGTCAGGACTGCTGCGTGTATTATTATTTTAAATGCAGTTATGATTTTTCTATCAAATCATTTATTTAGTAAATTACGCCACTAGGGGGGGGGGGGGGGTACTTTTTGCAGGTCAGAATTATTAACATTTACAAAACTTTACCGTCTATGTTTGCTTATGTTGCTTTTGCTGATTTTTTTGATGCTATTGGAACTATAGACACATATTAATATATATTGACAATAATATTCTGGTCAAGTTGTAAGAGAAACATATTTGGTGAATAAATCGGATATCAGTAGGTTAAATCTGTAAGACGGTCAGAACGCCCAGATCAAGTGAAAGCAATCCCATTTGGGTGCACAGCGGCTCTCTTGTGCAACGTTAATTTTCAATGAACTTTGAATTTGGAAGTAAGTTGAGTGCACGTTACTTACTCCACTTTCATTATTATTGCAACTGCGGTGTATCGATTTATAATTTGTGAAAGTTTAGAAGTTTTCCACGGGCGCACCTATGTTGAATACCTTGCGTATTCAGAAACTATGACGCTATTAAGTAGCTGTGACATTTTCGAAGACGTTACACCGTGTTATACAATAGAGGGACCCAACTATTATTATTAATTATGATGTAATAAAATCTAGCGTTTAATTCGTATATTTATTCATATCCGCCCGGATAACGATCACCGTACACAGGGTGTAAAACCAGTCATAGTGACACACGCAAGTGTGTCGCGTTCCGCGGTCAGCCAGTGTATTCCTTTTTTGTCAGGGGTCTAGAGTTAGGGGAACAATGTTTGACCGTATTGGGGCCTTCTGAGTACTCTCACACTAGACCCTCGACCGCTTCTTCACATCCTTGCCCCATGGCGTAGTGTGAAGAAGCTACACAAGAGGCCGGCATGATTGTGTCGATTAGCGAGGCATAGATTATTTCTCGCTACTTGATACATTAGTTGGAAGGCACTGCGCTTACCATCAGGTGCAGTTAGATTACTTTGCCGTGCCAGGATAAAAAAATATATATTTTCATATACATCCTATGCAATGCTGCCAACCAATTTGCAACATATCCTTTAGTCGGATGGTATAGACGTATTTTAGATTAATATAATAAATAATAATACTAGCCCTGTATTAAACATTGTCCCACTGCTGGGCACAGGCCTCCTCTACTCATTAGAGGGATTAGGCCTTAGTCCACCACGCTGGCCTAAGGCGGGTTAGTAGACTTCACATCCCTTCGAAAATCTTATGTGAATTCTCAGGTATGCAGGTTTCCTCGCAACGTTTTCCTTTACCGTCGAAGCAAGCGATAATTAACAATTAATACACACGTAACTTTAAAAAAGTCAAAGGTGTATGCCGTTTGGGTTTGGAACATACGACTTTCGTCGTGACAGTCCGTACCGCAAGCTACTAGGCTATCGCTGCTTAGATTAATATATTAAAGAATAATATCCAGTATTCCGCTTTAAGTGGTTTTTGCACAGAACAGGACAATGACTAGAATCCTATAAAAACTGTAAGACGAATAAAATAATTACAACCAAAATTTTGAAATTTATAACAATGTACCAGGTGTTATGAACTATGTAAAAATAATGCTTTTACTTTACTTTACATTAACCTCGCAGTGATCAAAAGTTATTTTAGGTCGTGAGTATCAGAATATACGAGACTTTTGGTCTCACAACAGACAGACCCAATAATTTTAGCACTCTATGCATAGTATTCTACTGCCGGGCACGAGCTATAATAATGAGAAGAGTTAGGTGTTAGTCCACCACTCTGGTCTAATATGAGAGATGAGATGAGTAGACGATTTTTATGTAACTTGGAAAAGAAAGTCTAATTTGCCATGGGGATCGAACCTACAATATCTGTCTCGGCAGTCTCTTCTCAACTAGGCTATCACACGTACTTTGTGTATGAATCAAACAATCTGCTACTCGCCTACTGCGCTATGGAGGCTGTTAAAATCAATAAAAGTTGCAGACAGTGTAAACACAAATACATATAAAGTCCCACGCCCGAATCTCTGACTTGGTGGGCAGAAGTGTGACTAGTCAAGGTTGTGAATTTTATTTCCATCTTATGATGTGGTGACTGGCGAGCCTATCGCTTTTTCGAGTAGAAAGTCTGCCAACCCGCATTAGGCCAGCGTGGTGGACTAAGGCCTAACCCCGCTCATTGGTATGTTTATCATTTATGTTTCTCATTAGTATATTATTAGAGGAGGCCCGTCCCACTGTTGGGCACGGGCCTCCTTTACTATAATAATATAATGCTATAACCCCTTGTGAGCTTTCAAGTGAAACAATTTAACCAAGTTTTTTAATGCGCCAATTGCGAATCAAATCCAGGGGTTTGTTTTATAGGGTATTCTACTTATTTTAGTAAAACCAAAAATACCATTATATTATTTAATCCAACATTTCATCACAAAAATATAATCCACGTTGTTTTATGGCGAATGTTTTTCTAGAGAATACGCCTTGATCTTTTGACACATAATTGTAATAGATTACAGTGACCCGTATGTACCTTTTCAAGATAATAATAATACAGGACAGTTGTACACAAATAGTATACTTTCCGCCCTTTGATTTGAAGGGTTAAGGGAAACTCTTCGATTTAAGAACACTTAATGGTTTTCAATAAATGAATAAATTCTTGCTGAGTTTATTTTTATTTTTTGTAAATTATATCAGACTTGAAGTTTGTCTTTATGCGTGTAAAATAATGGCATTAATGAAACTTGTACATATACAAAAAAAAAACGGTATAGGTGAATGGTAAATGCGATGGACGTTTTATTAATGTGTGAAATTAATGAACACATATTGGCTTTAAATGAATTAGTTGACACTTGTAATTATAATTCGGAAAGATTTAATTCATTAGTCAACAATAACAATTGTAGTAATTGTAACTGTTCATATTTAAAGTTATCAGTCACTCCATTGAAACAATCATTAAATTTAAGAACCAACAGTACCTTAACATCTAACAGTTATGTCCAAAAGAATATAGTTATATTTAGTGATGATATTGGGAAAGGCCTAGGTCAATTGGTGAATACACAACCCGGACAATCAGTTATAAACTATTGTATGCCAGGTAGTACTTACAGTCAAATAATTGATAGTATTTTAAAGTATAAATTTTATTCTGTCACTACACTGGTAATTTTAATTGGTAATAGGGGTAATGTGGACAAACAAAAATTCACCAACTACTTAAAGCTACTAACATCTTTAAAAGTAGATAAGATTGTGATGTCCACATTCCCGTGTAGTACAAGGTTGCCGCCCGCAGAAAAGAATATTAGGTATAAGTTAAATTTAAGTATTGACACCCTTGTTAATAATTGTAACAAGGTAGAACTTTTTGATATTAATACTTACTCTAGTAAGTATAACATTAAAAATAATTTTTATAGCAAATTTATAAAAAGACATAGCAAAATCGCTATATTCTTATTTTTTTGACAAAGCCAAGGTATTGGCTATTCAAGTTGCTTCTATTGAGCAGCATTATAGCAGCAGCATATTCTTGACATAGAGGATAATACTAGTGTATCTATCCCAAATAATTTAAATTAGTTCAAAAGACAATAGAGGACACCTCTTGCATTCATAATACAAACAGGAATATTGACATATTAATTAAGAATAATAGTCAAAATAATAATTTAATAAATATAAACTTCACTCTACCTGCTTTTCAGAATAAGTTTATCACTAAAGGTAACAATATCTTAAACCTAGCTCATCAGAATAGTCAGGGTATACTAGGTAAAGAATTACAGATGGAATTGTTCATGGGTTGTAAGGATGTTGATATCCTTTGTTTAACCGAACATTGGCTCAGATCTGTACAGCTCATGTTCAATTTTAATAATTATACAATTGGTAGCCATTTTTGTAGACAAAATGCAATACTTGGAGGCTCACTTATAATATTAAATAAAAAACTTAAATTTAAAGAACGGAAGGACATAGTGAGTCTCTCCGTGGAGCAGACTGCAGAAATATCGTGTGTTGAACTGGAGCAGCTCATTGTTATCAGTGTATACAGGCCACCCACCTCATCATATGAAAATTTTGAATATGTACTTGAAGAAACATTGAATAAATTAAATAAATCGAATAAGAGATTGCTTGTTTGTGGAGACTTTAATATAAATTTACTAGAAAATAATTCCTTATCTGTAAAACTAAAAAGTTTTTTTATGTCATTTGATTTAGTGCACTTGTTTTCAGAGCCAACTAGAATAACTAGTACAAGTGCAACCTGTATAGATAATATCTTTACAGATATAGTACCATTTAATAAACAAATTATTAATAATCTTGACTCTGATCACTGTGGGCAATTAATCTCATTAAGTAGTAAATTCCAGATGACATCAAATAAAAACCACACTGTTATACCAGTAACAAAGACCCGCTTAGAGAAATTTAAATGTAAATTAAATAACACATTTAACATTACATTAAATAATAATAATCCTAATATATTATATAATTCTTTCTTTAGCACCTTCTGTGAGGAGTTTAAATCAGTTTTTACATCGAAATCGGTTTCTACAGGCAAGAATTGCACTTTCAGCGATTGGGCCACTATAGGAATTCATATCAGTAGAAGGAAATTATATGATCTCTATCATCAAAGATCATATAATCATAATAGTGATTTTATTGATTATGTTAAGAATTATTCAAAAATTTTTAAAAGAGTATGTCATTGTGCCAAATCAATTCACATAAGTGACTTAATAAAAAGCTCTAAAAATAAAATTAAAACGACATGGACTGTAATTAGCAAAGAAACTGGAAAAGCTAAACTTCGTGACACCGATTTTAGCTTAAAAATTGATGATAAAATCATTAATTCTGATATAGATGTAGCTAGGGCATTTGAAACTTTTTTCACTGATATTCCAGTTTCTACCACAAAAAATTTAAATTCGTCGTCAACCACAGCAGAAAAATTATTACTAGAAAATGTTACAAGGTGTAAAGATTCATTTGAATTCCAATGAGTTAATAGTACGGACGTTATAAAAGTTGTAAGAGCAATTAATATTAAGAATACATGTGATCTATGGGGAATATCTACAAAAATTTTAAATTTTGTTATCCCTGTTATAGCTCCCCAGCTAGCTGTAATATTTAATTCCTGTATTAATAGTGGTATATTTCCTGATAAGTTGAAAATGAGTAAAATTATTCCTCTTTTTAAAACGGGTAGTACAGCTGACCCCAATAATTATAGACCTATTTCTGTGCTACCTTCGGTAAGCAAAATTTTTGAGAAGCTTATGTTAATGCAAATGCAAAAATACTTTTCTCGGAATAACATGTTGCATCATAAACAATTTGGCTTTACAAGGGGTCGCTCCACCACTGATGCTGGTGTTGAGCTACTAACTAATATCTTTGATGCTTGGGAGGATTCACGGGATGCTTTGGGTGTGTTCTGTGATCTATCTAAAGCCTTTGATTGTGTACACCATGACACACTTCTCACGAAATTGAGTCACTATGGAATTAATGGTATTGCTCTTGTTATTTAAGTCATATTTAAGTAATAGGGTTCAAAGTGTAGACGTCAATGGAAAATTATCTCCTGGGTCTGTTCTTACCATGGGAGTTCCACAGGGCTCGATTCTTGGACCTTTTCTATTCTTAGTTTATATAAATGACTTACCTTATTGCATAAGGGACAACTGTGAGGTAGTGTTGTTTGCAGATGATACTTCTTTAATATTCAAAGTAAGCCGACATAATTCTGTTCTTGACGATGTAAACAACACGCTCGCAAAAATAGTACATTGGTTTAGCGTTAATAATTTACTATTAAATAGTCAGAAAACCAAATGTATTCGATTTTTAACACCTAATGTCAAAAAGATCGACGCCAATATTTATATGAATGGGGATAAATTGAGTCTTGTGGAGACAACCAAGTTTTTAGGCATAACATTAGATTCCAAACTTCAATGGGGATCTCACATATCTGTATTATCCAAAAAATTAAGTGCCGCAGCTTATGCTGTGAATAAAATACGTCAATTGACCGACGCTGATACGGCTAGGTTGGTCTATTTTGCGTATTTCCATAGTTTGATGTGCTACGGGATTCTACTATGGGGTGGTGCTGCTGACATCAATATCATATTTACTCTCCAAAAGCGAGCTATAAGATCTATCTACTCGCTAAATTCTAGGAGTTCTTTGAGAAAAAAATTCAAGGAAATTAATATAATGACAGTAGCGTCACAAATTATATTCGCTAATTTAATGTATGTTCATAAGAATATACAACAATTTCCAAAAATTTGTGATGTCCATAGTGTAAATACTAGAAATAAAAATAATCTTGTTAGTTATAAAACAAGGTTCCACAAAATCGGCAACTCTTTCAAGGGGCTTTGTATACGCTTCTACAATAAGGTTCCCAATCATATTAAAGAACTTAATGAAAGATGCTTTAAAGCTACTATTAAGCGAAAACTAAGTAATAAAGCCTATTACAAAATTTCTGAATATTTAGATGACCGAAAGGCTTGGGAATAAGTTATCCTATTACTTAGAAGTTAGTCATTAACTTATTATTGGGAACTTTATATGTTTGTATAAGAGTTATATATATTAAGTTATGCCAATATTTTATTTGCTTAACATTGCGAACTTATATGCCTTACATGACTATACTTGATATTATTGTCTTAGTATTTAATTGTTGTATTTAGTCTGGGTATGTCATGCTCGCTAAAGTGTCTGTGCTTGCTGCGGCGCCATGTGCCAGGTCGGTCTCTTCCCTGTAACATGGTTGAGGAGGCCGATGGCTGACACATGCGTCACTACTCGTGATCGGGTGCGGCTCGTGTGGACTGGTCTGCTCAGACTATTTCAGTAAGGACCAACTTAAAGAAATCGAGATTTCACTCTCACGATGGTCATGTGCGGCACTAGGTGCTGTAATGAGTTTTATTTCACAATCTTGCAATAAGGCAGCTTAACACACATTGAGCTGCTCTAATCTAATGTAATTAAATTATGTTTGATATCTATGACCAATAGGAAAGCGGATACAGTCCATCGAATAAATAAATACACATAAACACACACATTGCCTAGCGGTACTACAAATTATTATTATTTAATTAGTTTATTTTTAAAATATATCTCATAATTTTGTGGGGTTTGGGGACTCTGCCACAATGTAAGATGTAGCGGAAGTGCGAGTGATTTGTGGACTATTATGAAGAATACCACGCATGCGCTCTAGCGTACATAGTGTAAGACATGTCGAGAAAATATGGCGGTCGGTTTGAAAAACTAGCGGAGAGTTAACACAAAGAAAACCGGTAATCGGATTGTAAGCGGCATCATCTTGAAGTTGGCGGAGTCGGGGTGAGTGTAGTTGATAACGGATTATTTATGTATTTTATAATATCAACAGTTTTACTTAGAACGTAAAATCAGCGCAGCGACGGGAACTCAAGGAACAGCCAGCCATTATTTTGGCACTACATTTTATACATAACATTTTTGGTCCTAATCGAGCGCGGATATTGTTTTTATTGGGTTCCTGTCGCGGTCTTGGTTTTCGTTCTATAACAGAAAACACACGGGCGGTTCTTTGTCGAAGGATTCTTGCGGTATATGAATGCCTTCGTCAAGGAAATTTAACGTTATATACTCCACATAAAAACTCAAAACTATATTATATTGCGGTAGGGCTACACATATTTATTGTTAGTTTCCCTTTCATGTTATTTATTTCGGACATTACACATACATTACATCCATAAAAATAACACGGCAAAATTTATTTTATTTGGTGTAACTAGTAAACGCTTCCTTTCATGGATTTGTGTGTAGCTTTGGATAATTATCATAACATGGAATAATAAAATTATAATAATTTTCCTCATAATTTCAATATGTCAATCATCATTGTGTGATAGATAATTTTTTCTTCTGCGTATTTGACACAGAATTTGAAAGCGGTTTTATTCTACGATTGACATAAGGCGTTTGGTGGCTTAGCGGTTTGAGCGTCACGGGCAGTGTTATTTCTTGAGCGCGGGTTCAAGTCTATGCTGAAAATTTAACTTTTTATTTTTTGTGATTTAAAAGATTTTATTTTAATTGAATTCTTAGTAATTATATTTTTTGGTTTTTATTATATTGTTGAGAGTTTAGTTGTTTACTATTGTTGGCTAATATTGGACAATGCCTCCTAAAACCCAACCAAGGCTTTTGAAGCTGAAGTATGATATAGCTTTATTGAATTTAGACAAACTTAACGATCTCGCGCAGTCTGAACTTACTTCTGAGGCGGAAAGAAATGAATTTAAGTTAAGATATGCGAATTTAGAACAAATATATAACGAGTTTACAGTTAATCATTTGGAACTCCAGGCCAACCTAGATGATGAAGTTGAGTTGGAAGGGTTTTTCAAAAAATATGCGGTATACAACCAGAAATATTATGATGTGAAACGGAAATATTTAGAGTTGTTTCCTGAAAGTAGTTGTCAGTCATCGGAATATGGCACTGCTTCCTCTACAGACGAGGCAAAGGGCAAGCGGGCGCTTTTGCCAAAAGTTCAGCTTTCAACTTTTTCTGGTAAAATAGAGGATTTTGCCTCTTTTATGGATTTGTTTGAGTCACTAGTTGGGAAAGATCCAGCACTGTGCAACACTCAGAAATTATATTATTTACTTGGGTCTCTATCGGAGGAGCCAAAAAGGCTCACCAAGCATTTGTCTATTACTGGGGATAATTATTCTATAGCTTTAGATCTATTAAAAGGTCAATATGGCAGCAAAAGATTATTAGCGGATAAACTATTACATAATTTGTTGGGAACTACTAAGGTGGCTAAGAGTTATTCCTCCTTAAAATCTTTTCTTAATACCCTGCTAGAGAATACTAAAGGGTTAGAAAAAATGAATTTTCCGGTATCGTCATGGTCTTACCTTTTGTTTTTTATAAATTTTCAGAAACTTGATATGGGTTTAAGAAAACGGTTTGAAGCTAAGGTACCAGACACAGAATTACCTAGTTTTTCAGATCTTATCAAGTTTTTGCAAAATGAGGTTAGAATTTTAGAGTCTAGCGGGGAAAGTCTCAGCGGAAAAGGTAATTCTTTGAGCCAACAGATACACCATGTTACCACTATAGGTGAACCAATAGGATGTAAACTGTGTAAGCGGGGAAACCATAATTTATCAAAATGCGATGAGTTCTTAGCTTTGACTCCACGTCAGCGTAAAGAGCATGTAAAGGAATTCCGTCTCTGTTTTAGATGTTTAGGAATGCATAGCATCAATCAATGTCCATCAACTTGGTCATGTTTCAAGTGTAAATCCACTAAACACCACTACCTTATTCATTTTGATTTGCCGGCGGCGGCTAAGACTGAGTGGGTGTCGGGAGGTCCACCAGCGGACGGGGGACCTCGTTCATCAAATGCGGACCTGAGACGATCAGGTATTTCGGGAGTGGATACATGTAGATCAAGAGTGCCTACTTATACCTCGGATAGGTTAAATGGGCAATCTAATGACCATCATGGAGTAACTGCGCCAGTAGTGGACGGTGGTGCGGCTCTAACTGCTTGTAACAGAAAGCGAACTCTAGGTTTTTATCGGCGGACAGTGCTACTCGCGACAGCTGTAGTGCGTGTTATGGATAGATGCGGTGAATATCACGAAGTGCGTGCGCTATTAGACGGGGGTAGTCAAAGTACCTTCATCACTGAACACTGTGCTAGCAGGCTTGGCTTAAAACGGTTTAAGTCAAATATAATTTCAGTTACGGGGCTAGGGGGAGTTCCGGTGAGTGATTGTAGGGGGGAGGTGAATTTAGTGATGTGTCCTAAATTTTCAGAACATCCTAGATTAGTCACAACGGCAACAATATTGAATAAAATCACTCACAACCTACCGGCAGAAACACTATCCCGAAATTTGGCGGAATGGTATAGGGGCATTTATTTAGCAGATGATCAATTTTATGTCAGTCGGTCGATAGATATACTTATAGGTGCGGACCTCATAGGTGAAATAATGATTGGAGGCTGTGTAAAGGTCAATGATTACTTACCTTCCGCAATGAATACGATTTTTGGATATGTACTTATAGGTCCGGTAACACATGCGGCTCCACAAAATTATAATTATCCGTCTCAAACATTGTTTGCGGGACATGTCAACACTGACCAACTTTTGGAAAGGTTTTGGGAAGTGGAAGACATTGCGGAAACGGTTTTGGTAGACCCTAAACATGTCGAATGTGAAAAGAGGTTTCGAGAAACTCACCAGAGACATGAGCGGACTGGGAGATATACGGTACGGTTACCTTTTTTGGATGATCATCTCAAGTTGGGTGATTCAATCTTAATAGCTAAAAAGCGTGTTATGGTAATGGAACGGCGGTTATTTTTGAACGCAGCATTGCGCGAAAAGTATATTGATCTTATGCGGGATTATGAACAATTGGGGCATATGTCGGTCTGTGACCGGGAACCAGACTATTATGCAGGGGGGAAAGATTACGTAATACCTTACCACGGTATTTTTAAAGCGGACTCGGGAAAAAATCGTGTGGTATGCAATGCTAGGAAAATCACTGGTGTTCTGACGGCTTCAGAACGCAGATCAGTCATGGATCGCCTGATCAAATTAGTTCAGCAAACGGAATTTGCTGCGGGCATTGACTGTTTGACACGAAACAAACAGTGCTCCACACGGTTAAGACGATTGCATCCTTTTATCGATAATACTAAGTTACTGCGCGTGGGGGGTCGATTAGATTATTCAAACCTTCCATTTCAGTCAAAACATCCACTTATTTTGCCTAAAGACCATACTTTAACCAATTTAATTATTGACTATACACATCGTGTTCATTGTCACGTTGGAGCAACAGCTCTTCAGGCTATTTTACAAAAGGATTATTGGATTCTATCGGCTCGGCAAGCCATTCGAAGTCGTATTTTTAAATGTATTTCATGTTTTAGAACTAAGGCGAAGCCGGTGGAACCAATTATGTCTGCATTACCAAGTGACAGAGTGAATGCCAGTGGTATATTTCATACGGTGCAAACGGATTTTGCAGGACCATTTTCGATTAAGTCATCGCGGCTTAGGAATGCTAAGGTTTTGAAGGCATATTTATGCGTATTTATTTGTTCTGCAACCAAAGCGGTACATCTAGAGGTTGTAGGGGATTTAACGACAGAGGCGTTCATTGCTGCCTTGACACGTTTCACAGCTCGGCGCGGTCTTCCGAGTGTGATACGATCCGATAATGGTACTAATTATGTAGGGACAAACAAACACCTTAATGAGGTTAATAAGTACCTACGGAATAGGGAAGTTGAGGATAGCCTCACGAGGGTTGCAGCTAAGAGCGGTATCACTTGGCTATTCAACGTTCCTGGGGCGCCTCACTTCGGGGGTTTATTCGAAGCGGCAGTCAAATCTGCAAAAACTCTATTAAAACGGATGATCGGGGAGCAGGTTTTGACGTTTGAAGAATTGACCACAGTGTTTACCAGAGTTGAAGCGGTACTTAACTCTCGACCACTGTGTCCACTATCTAGTGATCCTAGTGATCTCGAAGTGCTGACACCAGCACATTTTTTGGTTGGTAAACCATTGCTTTCTGTACCTGAATATAATCTGGAAGATGTGACTCCTACACGTCTTGGTCGGTTTAGGTTAGTTCAGGCTATAGCTCAAAAGTTCTGGAGACAATGGAGTGACCGGTACCTACATTGTCTACAAAATCGCAATAAATGGACAACACCGACGGTGCCACCTAAGGTGGGGGACCTCGTGTTGATTAAAGAGGAGAATATTCCTGTTCTTAAATGGAAACGTGGGAAAGTTATAGAACTTTTACCTGGGAAGGACGGGGTTATCAGATCTGTGAGACTGAAAACACTCTCAGGATTATTTTTGAGGCCTGTCGTTAAAATAGCTAGGCTGCCAATGGACTAGGTTCCAGAATTAATGTTTTATTTATAAATTCATTTTATATTTAATAATTTTATTATTTTATGTTAATTTGATAAAGGCTTCAGCCTTTCTCGGGCGGCGGGATGTTTGATATCTATGACCAATAGGAAAGCGGATACAGTCCATCGAATAAATAAATACACATAAACACACACATTGCCTAGCGGTACTACAAATTATTATTATTTAATTAGTTTATTTTTAAAATATATCTCATAATTTTGTGGGGTTTGGGGACTCTGCCACAATGTAAGATGTAGCGGAAGTGCGAGTGATTTGTGGACTATTATGAAGAATACCACGCATGCGCTCTAGCGTACATAGTGTAAGACATGTCGAGAAAATATGGCGGTCGGTTTGAAAAACTAGCGGAGAGTTAACACAAAGAAAACCGGTAATCGGATTGTAAGCGGCATCATCTTGAAGTTGGCGGAGTCGGGGTGAGTGTAGTTGATAACGGATTATTTATGTATTTTATAATATAAACAGTTTTACTTAGAACGTAAAATCAGCGCAGCGACGGGAACTCAAGGAACAGCCAGCCATTATTTTGGCACTACATTTTATACATAACATTTTTAAATAAACAAATAAATAAATAATAAGTAAACAATAAATGTCAATGTCATTTGTCAGCTATATAAGAGAGGCGTATTTAAATAATTCGTAAAATTATTTATAGTTGTTTATTGGTGATGAAACTTAGTAAATCGTTTACTGCAAGCATTTTGAGTTATATCAAGTGTTATCCAAGTATGAAGTGATCGTATTCTCAAGTTATTAGCGAAACAAGTGCGGACATTTTGAATCGATGCCAACCGCCGCAACAGAAGATTAATTCAGAATAGTGCATAATAAACTATAAAAAGTAAAAGACGTTCAGTTATAATTTGGTGACCAATTAACTATAAATTCATTTGAATCAAAGATAACAATATGAATCCTACTTTGCCGAAACAACATCCTAAAACTACTAAAATCACACCTATTCGTAACGGTAGTTCGAACGAAAGAGAATCTAGCAACGTAACATATAGGAAAAGAGACATGTCGCATAACAAGTCGCCAGAAGATATACGTCAAGTTGTCCGTGAAGAGATGTTGGAGTTGTTAGAAGATTTTAAAGCCAGCATACTTCGTGAGTTTGATATTAAAACCACTGAAATATTAAACAGACTGAGTCGAGTTGACGAGTCCATCTGCGCTTTGGAATGCAGATATGAAAGATTAAGAGAGACCACTGAAGAAAATGTTAATGCTGTGGAACAATTGAAGTCTGAAAACCAAGATCTCAAGCTGACTGTTGCGAATCTCAATGCTCGAGTAACGCAGCTTGAACAGCACTCTAGGGCCACAAATTTGGAAATTCAATGTATACCGGAGTTCAACAAGGAAAATCTGTTCAACACAGTCAAACAAATAGCCACTACCATTAATTACAATTTCAACGAAGCTGATATTCACATCTGTACCAGGATCTCTAAACTACACAAGGAAAATAAACGGCCGCGTTCTGTTGTCGTGAAGTTTAGCTGCCCCCGAGTTCGTGACGAGTTTTTGGCTGCAGCTATAACATTCAATAAGAAGGCTGCCACCAATGCAGACAAGCTCAACAGCAGTCATCTCGGAATTGGAGGGGAGCGACGTCCGGTGTACGTTGGAGAACACCTCTCACCGATAATGAAGAGTCTACATGCGGCAACTAGAGCTCGGGCCAAATACCTAGGTTACAGATTCGTATGGATTAAAAATGGTAAAATATATGTGCGGAAAACTGAGACATCTGAGTATGTATTGATAAAGTCAATAGACTCACTGGCTGATTTGGAATAAAATAAAATATTATTAACTGGAACGTTGTGTTAATACCAGTGCATAGGTTCTATGGCGCGATTGCACAGTATTATCACGATTTTATTACGTTATTTGTTTTTATTATTAATATTTTATATGCTACTTTAGTGTCTTTGATTTTCCAAATATTTTAAATATGCTGTTCGCACTTGTTAGCTAGTTATTAATTTATTGTTCTAATTTTGTATAATTTTATGTTCTCATTTAAATTACCTATTCATTGTTATTATCAGAATGTTAAAGGCCTTAGACTAAATACCTCACATGTAAAACTCTTTTAGGTGAGATTGATTGACTGGGGTCCTCACATTCTGATAAATCTATCCTCTCTTTGTATTGTTTCATTATAAATGTTTAATTAATTAATATTATTGTGAAATTGTATTACGCATGTTGTGGTTGCCTGTAGTCTGAGTTGCAATTAGTTCTATTATCTGATTGTTATTATTATGTATGTTATATTGTAAACTTTGTTGGCAATCCTCAAATAATAAAATAAAATAAAATAAAATAAAATTGTATAATAATTGTATTACCAAATATTGTTAACCAATGTTGAAAAAGAGCAACGCTAAAGTTTCTTGCCCGTTCTTCTCTAGCGAAACTGCATTCCGAACTGGCGGTAGAGTAAAAAATTGACTGAATCTAAATAATGTATAACATTTCATGGATTCAATAAATATTTGATATTGATTTTTTTGATTAAAAAAAAAAATAATATTATTTAACTTCTTTTAGTGTGCAAATCACGTAAACAATCATGGCCACGGTACTTCAATTAATTTTAGAATAGGTACTTGAAATAATAAACTATCGTCGATGTTAAACAAATTTCACACTTAATGTCGCAGGTAAGTTCTTCCTTGATAAAATGATGTCCTTTACTTACTTTGATATATTTTATACATTATTTTAAGATTTTATCGCACATCTGTGATAAAAACGTAGACCGATAGATTTCTTTTTTCATTTTTTGTTTACCATAAAAACAAATTTTTTTTTTTTTTTTTTTATATCATAGTCCGACAAACGAGCCAGTGGGTCACCTGATGTTAAGTGATCTCCACCGCCCATGAACATCCACAATACCGAAAGTATCACGTATGCGCTGTCGGCCTTAAAGGACAGGAATAGGGATTAGGGAAGGGAAGGGGGAATCTGGGCCTCCGGATATCTCACTTACCATACGAAACGCGACAGTGAACTGTCACTTTACGTTGGTTTTCTGTGAGACAGTGGTACTACCCCGGTCGAGCCGGCCCATTCATGCTGTAGACAAATGTGTCTACAGCGTGGCTCTACCACTTTTGAAAAAAAGACAAATAGGGCTAAATCTATTTTTCAATAGAACAGTCAATGTAAACTGTCATTTTATTTCACTATTAAATATGAATTTTCATCTTACAGCGACAATAGTTTTAATCCACCGCAACTTTAATTCACTTTATACTGAATTTAAATTTAAAATTATACTTGCCCTAGGTGATTCATAAAGACTGAAAGCTCTACCGAAAAATAATCTACATACATCTCAAGATAAATTAAAAAATATAGTCAACTAAACTTGTAGTTTAATTAACGAATTTGTATTCTACGACAGTGCATAAAGAGAATGAATGCTAGGACCGCTTGCAATAAATAGTGGTTAGGTAAGTAAACATATAAAAATTACAAGGTTTACCGATAGAATGGACGGCCAGGGATTATTGCGAGCGTCCACGCTCCGAGATTACACCTCGGGCCGCGTTTAACTGTGAGTTATGATCGCCTTACTCCTGTTCAATCTTGTTGGCGTCTATGAGAAAATACTGTTGCCGCGACGCTCCCAGCTTGCTAAGATTGTGGATATTTAGCACTATTTAGCACTTGTATTCTAATAAATCGACGTAAAGCACGGTCTCCTCATGAGTTCTCCTTAGAGAATTTATATTTCCATCCAATGGTTGTCTTGAAAAGATTGCTGAAGGCGATAAGACCGCCAATTGTGCTTTTAATTAATTTTGGAGTGTTTCTGTATTGTGTATTTTAGTGTACAATACACAATACTACAATATCGTCGTCGTTCTATTAGTGAATCATATGTGTGTGTATCGCAAGTGTGTCGCGTTCCGGAATCAGCTAGTGTACATCCGGTTTTTGTCAGGTGTCTAGAGTTGGGGTGTGATAGTTGGCTTTCGATCGCTTCTTCACCTTCTTGTCTATGGCGTAGTGTAAAGGAGTAGGCCGGCATGATTGTGTTGAGTAGCGGGGGTTAGATTGTCTTTCGCTACTCCATACTCTAATTGGGCGGCACTGCGCTTACCATCAGGTGCAGTGTGGTCACTTTGCCGTGCTGGGATAAAAAACCTAATTTTTTGGTCACTTTCTATAAGACAAATAATAATATTTGTATTATTATTTATATTTTAGAGTTTTTTTTATTAGTTATGATTTAGTTTAAAAACAATTTGTTGATTTATAAATATTTTTTTATAGGCTACTTAAATAGAAAATGATGATAACCATGATTTCGACGATTGGCGGGATATTTGATTTTAGCGATATTTTGAAACTAGGCTCAAAAGATGCAGTAAGAAGCAGCAGAAATACGCCGATTCTGAATATGAATTAAACTCAATAGCGCAAAACAATATCGCTTAAATCAAAAAGCCCGGTAACCTAATCGATATTGATTGTTTAATCTCGGTACGAACACAGCTTCTGTATATATAAATATCATTTTTCGTCATCGCATTCATTATTTGATTCGTTATCTAGTGTGTCCTTATAAGAGTATTTATAAGGTTTTAATAAATAAATAAATAATACTAGCCCTGTATTAAACATTGTCCCACTGCTGGGCACAGGCCTCCTCTACTAATGAGAGGGGTTAGGCCTTAGTCCACCAGGCTGGCCTAATGCGGGTTGGCAGACTTCTCATACCTTCGAATAAAATCGCAGATATGCAGGTTTCCTCACGATGTTTTCCTTCACCGTTAAAGCAAGCGATAATTAAAATTTTAATACACACATAACTTTAGAAAAGTCAGAGGTGTATGCCACTTGGGTTTCGAACCTACGACTTTCGTCTTGGCAGTCCGTACCGCAACCAACTAGGCTATCGCTGCTTATAAGGTTTTATTTAGTGAAAAAAAAAACAAGTATGCGAACTAACAATTATGTTATATTTGCGTTATGAAATTTCACTAAAACATATCCTAATGTTAGCAAAAAACAAAACTATACAAGGTGGATTTAAAAGGCACAAATATATTAATTAGCACTTTGTTAATTGATTTAATTATCAAAAAAGGGAAATACTCCCATCATAACGTAGGTAGTACTAATGCTGAATTAATATAACTTGTCATTAATTTTAATAACACAATTATGGAGTTATGATATAAAACATTGAAAATTTTAAGCTTATACGCCTAGGATATTTAGAACATGATGAAGTTATCAACACCAGTTAAGAATCACAGACACAATTAACAATGCTCTTGATCTTGTTAGAAAGGTCATGTAGAATAAATAAATAACACCCAACAGTCACACACTTAGCCCCAACCCCGCACTAAGATAAAAGTCTTTTGTTGTGGGTATCGGGGACTACGAAAGACTTTCGGTCTCACAACACCCAGACTCCGGACAAAAATATCTGTCACACAAACATTTGTCCCGGTGAGTATCGAACCCACGGCCTCTCGTTTCACAGCCAGCTACTCGCCTACTCCGCCCTGTGGAATGGGGGCCCTGAAGAATTCTACCACGGTATACCCTGCCTGTCGTAAGAGGCGACTAAAAGGGATCACAGGGGTCGCGGCTGCACAGCGGGGGATGTGCGGCCTTTATGTATATATCTTCATGGTGCGACCCTGAGGCGGTTGGCGGCGCGAAACATTGCGCTGCTACTGTAAATTGTGGGGGGCATCTAGCCCAAGAAGAGACGGGCCGTAAAGGTACGGCACAGGGATGGTTCCGGCAGCAATCCAGAGTACACTCAGGATCCCCCGGGATTGTCCCACATGTGCTGCAGAAGGCTACCGCGGGGTTTTTAGTCGGTACACCGGCGTAGGAAAATTGGTTAGGGTCCCGATCTAGTAGTCCTTCGGGCGAACTGGGTCGGAAGGTCGGTGAGTCCGGCATAGCCATCTCTCCTCCCCCGAGGACCAGAAGGTATCCGTAAGATGGATTTTCCCCGCGGGAAAAAAAAAAAAGCTACTCGCCAACTGTGTCACGGAGGCTGTCAAATGAATGAATGTAGAAGAAAGAACTTATAACAAGTAATACGGTAACATGCAAAATATAAACCTGTCATTGTTTTAATAACACCCTGTTATCGATATAGTCCCATCACTAGTTTCTGTGCATTAGTTCGTATGCATTAACAGTAATATTGCAAATTCAATTTCAGGCAATTAGGTATGTTCTCAAGAGATAGGTATTTATATTTGGCAGGTATGAAATAAATAAGAATATTTACAATACATCTTCAGTCAATAATGAATCTTCAGATTTTTCATTATCATTTTTCCTTGACTTTTTAATATCGCTCGTTCAAAATGTCTTTTTATTATATTTTATGGAGGGTATATAAATACAATTGTGAACTGTTTCGTTAATTTTGTGTGATGTTATACACAAGAAAATCGTACTTAAAATTAAATTTATGCAATATGCATAGGGCTGGATGCACTAGAGTTCGTTTTGTTAACGATCAATTTCCAAAGTCATGTGTTGCTGATATTTAAAATAATGATCGGATGAAATCGACGGTATTTTTTGCTCCATCGAGCCTACGGTGATAATTCACGCCATTATTCCGTGAGTCTCTCAAACCCTGTTAGCTGGCTTAATAATGTTGTTAATGAAATAAACTAAAGTGTAACTGCACAATTTACAAAACATGTAAATGTAGTACATTCTGAATTCATTCGTTCGGTGACTACTCACAATGTGGTTTCGATTCAATGATCAGATGCTCTCAAAGACTAATAATATTAGCTTATGCCTTTGATTCCACCCGGGTGGAAGAAGATGAGATTCTCCAACACATTGGGGCGTATATATAACTTATTAAATTTCACATAAATTAACAATAGTGTAAAAACTAGTAATACTATTTTAGTAATAATAATAATAATAATACTAGCCCTGTATTAAACATTGTCCCACTGCTGGGCACGGGCCTCCTCTACTAATGAGAGGGGTTAGGCCTTAGTCCACCACGCTGGCCTAATGCGGGTTGGCAGACTTCTCATACCTTCGAAAAACTCTCAGATATGCAGGTTTCCTCACGATGTTTTCCTTTACCGTTAAAGCAAGCGATAATTAACATTTTAATACACACATAACTTTAGAAAAGTCAGAGGTGTATGCCACTTGGGTTTCGAACCTACAACTTTCGTCTTGACAGTCCGTACCGCAACCAACTAGGCTATCGCTGCTATATTTTAGTAATACTTAAGATAATTATTTTCTTGTTCTTTTTACAAATGTAAGTACAATTTTATCTTTACCAAACCCAATTGGAACACACCTCTAATTTTTCTGAAATTTATGTTTGTATTAAAATACATACCTGAGAATTCTCATACCAATAGTTTCGAAGGTATGTGAAGTCTGCCAACCCGCATTAAGCCAGCGTAGTGGACTAAGGCCTTCTCATTAGTGGGGGAGGCCCGTGCCCAGCAGTGGGACAATGTTTAATACAGTGCTAGTATTATTAGTACAATTTTATATGAAAATATAATATATAATAATTTATATTATCTGCATACAGTTGCATGAGCCGATGTATGTATAAAGTACACGTATAGAAAGCTCTTTAATCAACAGCCTCTGTGAAGAATCTGCTTTAAAAGTTTGTGCTCAGGCACAGGAAAAGGAAATTTACATGTTATTGAATTTTTATCCCTTCGTTAAGCTAATTCTAATAAATAAAGCTTCTAACTATCGATTTTCGTAGAAAGATACTTCATTTAATCGATACATAAACTGTAACTTAGTAGGTATTACCGAGGTTTAAGTCAGTTAAGTTTTGAAAAAATAATATTACTTCTTTTAGATAGTATATACAGGAATAACGTATATTTAACCAGTATAAAAATTTGATTGTTAAACATTTGTTTCGCTAAATAAAAATATAACCAGTGGAAATATATACTTATATCCATAAATATTATATTTTTATACTCATAAAGATTTTCGAAGGTATGTGAAGTCTACCAACCCGCATTAGTGCAGAGTGGACTAAGGCCTAACCCCTCTCATTAGAAGAGGAGAACTGTGCCCAGCAGTGCGCAAAAATTTAATACAGGGCTAGTATTATAATGTTAGCAAGCGTATAAAATCCACAAAAACGCTGACGACTGACGGACACTGGTCATGCGGCTATGCGGCGCGTATGTCGAGCTTTAATCCACGCAACTAACTGCACATTCAATTTAGATTCGTGCATAATGCATGTCGGGTGGGTACCCGACCCTGAGAGCATTTGCTGTATCTAATTACGTATTATGCTTTGCCATGTAGACAGGCACGTCTGTCGACGATGAATATTAGATCACGGTCCAGCCTACAATGCTCGTCTCGATATTGCAAGCGATGCGCCGCAGTTCGTAATTGCTTTGCACCAGCGATCGAGTTGGGTATCGTTATAATAAATTATTGAATGTAAAAACGCTATAAAACTTTATTTATAATCGACAACAACAAATCGATACGTAAGGAGTTTACAGAACTTTTGTTAAGTACAGACAACACACCACAATGCAAGGGGCAGTTACTGGTTACTACAGAGATAGATGTAAATAGACACCGCAACCTACTTCGTGTGCCGAAATGAAGTATTATGTAGTTTGTTCTCGACATTGCTTTAGGAATAAGTTTGCCAAATACACCAAATATGGTCTTGTACCGCAAAGTTAACGGTATTCCTCTAAACTGTTTACATTGTGTTTCTTCTCATTTATGCTCTTATAATCAACTCAGTACTAAAATCTAAGTACCTACTTGTAAATAAACCAAATTGCTTATTGATCTATTTAGATCTATGTATGTATTAGTTAACGTAGAAAAATAGCACTTGCGCACGAAGAAACTAAGGTAACCAAAAGGCATTAGCTAAAATGGAAAGTTTATAGACGTTTGTTACCTAGCTTAACTTTAGGCAATCATAGACTCGACCCTCCACGCTGCCGGAGCTGAAACTGTCGTATTTCCTCATAAGGGTGGAGAAAATACCGTCATAACTCACGGTTAGTCGTCTCCCTAGTGTGTTGTAAAGATGCCCTTAACACTAGTCTTCATTTTCTAGTGGGAGCAATGCATTTATCTGTACTTCAGATTTGACAGTCAGAACAACCATTTGCGACAATGGAATATTTTCAAAAAATAATGTTACCAGACGCTATCTGGAAAAATGAGTGTATAATATTTTTTAATCTTGTTTGATCGTTTTATGTGTATTTATATTTTTGTTTCACTGTTTTATTTATTTATTTATACATTTTATGTACTACGTATATAGGCATACTTAATGCTGAAGACATTCTTCCAGTCAACCTTAGTGTGATGCAGAGGTTATGATGAAAAAAAGTGCATAAAGATAAAGAGGAAAATACAAAATTATTAAAACATTTTTTTACCATATTATTTCATTTTTGGTACGTAAAACATTATTTAATATTTGGATGTGGTAAACGTTGTGGCTTTACTTTTTCTACATAGGCAAGTCTTCACTTTTGTCTCGGTGCGGGAATCGAACCCTCGGCCTCTCGTTTTAAAGCCTGACTCGCCCGCTGCGCCACGGAGGCTGTTTTATATATTTTATTTGATTTTTAGTTTAATTCTACAATCGGATGGAAATGGTGCGGGTCGTTACATTTACTCACGTGGTGTGAGCATCTAATGGCCCTTTCTATTCCTCACTATTTAGCAGCTGCTTGCCTTCCCACGTTCCCCTGCTGAAGGTTATTGGGCGGGCCTGCTTTCACGCTTTTTATTGCCTGAACGCAGTTTGAACTCAATTATTTTTATGGTTGAGCAAATTGCTATTTTGTTGCTTTATCACGATTATCAAGACAAAATTAGTTCAGCGATTGATAGCTTTCTTTATGTACCAATTTATGTTGTAAGTTAACTAGAATAATTGCTACAAATAAATTTTATAACTACAACAAAGTAATTTATTAAATATCAATTCCGAAAGACAACAGTTGCAATCAAAGCGTATTGGCGATAGAGTATATGAATTTCGATGGAGAATCATGTTCTAAGGACCATGGACCGCATTTATTGACATAAGGGTAAGGGTATAAGCAAATAAATTCGATAGGAGAACAAAGATAAAATATTGGAAGTGCAGCCTGTTAAGAACGTCATGCAGTTAGAAAATATGAAAAGCTGCTTTTCTCGTGGACATGTAAAAGGAATATAAGGCCAGTGTTTTTAAAATTGTTTGTTCAGCAACGCTTTGATATCAAGCTCTTTCGTTGTCACGGGCCGGACACAACACAATCACCTTAAAAATTACTTTGTTTACGGCAATTTCTGTGATCCTATGGAAGTTCATTTGTTTTGTTTTGACAGCCTCCGTGGCGCAGTAGGCGAGCAACCGGCTATGAAACGAGAGGCTGTGGGTTTGATTCCCACACCGGGAAAAATGATTGTGTGGCAGATAGTATATTTGTGTCCGGGGTCTGGGCGTTGTGAAACCGAAAGTCTCTCGTAGTCCCTGATACTCAGGATACAAGACTTCTGTCTTAGTGTGGGATCGGGGCTATATGTGACTGTAACTGTAATATCACACCTATATAACATGCTATTTTATGATATGCATGCCAATGATGGCTATTATAACTGATTCATGTTGACAATTATTTAGCTGGCGGTAGGATATTCATATCCGCCCGGATAGCATCCACCGTACACAGGGTGAAAAACCCGCCATAGTGGCACACGCAAGTGTGTCGGGATTAGCCAGTGTACATCCGGTTTTTTGGGGTACAATGTTTGGCCATTTTGCGGCCTTCTGAGTACTCTGACAATAGACCCTCGACCGCTTCTTCACCTTCTTGCCCATGGCGTAGTGTGAAGGAGCAGGCCGGCATGATTGTGTTGAGTAGCGGGGGATAGATCGTCTCTCGCTACTCGATACTCTAATTGAACCGTACTGCGCTTACCATCAGGTGAAGTGCGGTCACTTTGCCGTGCTAGGATAAAAAAAACAATTACTTAGTATTGAATGAATCTTTCATTATCTTAATATATAAAAAAACGGACTAATGAGTCCGTATATTAAAAGCAATTAGCAGAGAAAGAGAGAATAATAAAAATAACATCTTCCAGAATATATTAAAATTTGTTCAAATGTGGAAAACACCTACAGCTGTAACAATATAGGCTACATATATTACATACAATACGTGTTATGTATTACGAATAAATTAAGCTCATTGCCGAGAGTTTGCAAATAAAGCCTTAATAATCTCAACCATCTTTCTTGGATTACAACGGATCAACACGAAAAAAAACACCAAATTGTAAGCAACGGTAACTTCGCTTTAATTTTTGCGGAGAAAAGAAAATATATGTTCTTTACGGCGAATTTTGCAGGTAAGCCGCATTGGTTTTATATAATCCAAAATATAATAAGGCCATAAGATTACTTCTTACTACTGACACTAATAATGTTCGCTGTAAATTATGTAGTCATTATTATCCCTTGGATAACATTTGTGGCGCAACGGCCGACTAGCCTCCTGTACACCGAGAGGTCGCGTGTTCGATCTCTGCGCTAAGACAAATGGGTCAGTACACATATGTACTGGTGGATATACATACATTGAAAGGTTATGTATTATTTAAAGTTCTGAGTATATTTATAATTTAAAACAATCCAAAATTAATAAAACTATTTTCATCTCAATTCAATAGCAGCGATAGCCTAGTTGGTTGCGGTACGGACTGCCAAGAGGAAAGTCGTAGGTTCGAAACCCAAGTGGCATTCACCTCTGACTTTTCTAAAGTCATGTGTGTATTAAAATGTTAATTATCGCTTGCTTTAACGGTGAAGGAAAAACATCGTGAGGAAACCTGCATATCTGAGAATTTTTCGAAGGTATTAGAAGTCTGCCAACCCGCATTAGGCCAGCGTGGTGGACTAAGGCCTAACCCCTCTCATTAGTAGAGGAGGCCCGTGCACAGCAGTGGGACAATGTTTAATACAGGGCTAGTATTATTATATGATTATTATTTATTTTCATCTCAATTACATTTGAAACATGTTTAAATTACAATTTACTATTTTCATACGCGTATTTGTTCAACATTTTAATTCTCAAAGGACGGCATTTAATATATCGTCTTTTATTATATCAATTTTGAACGCTTTAACCATTCTCTTGAAGATTTTATTAAATTAACGTTTTTTTAAGTGAATGTGTTTTTATCCAACTGGAAACCATCAGGTTCTAAAAATCTCGCACAATGAGCAAAGTAAATGTTACTAAACGTGTTTTCAGGAGCTGAGAAAATTGAATTTCCCGATACAGAAGGAAAAAAACGAAACAGTTTTATTTAAACGACTGATTTGAGAGCAAACACCTACCGTAGACCGTGGGAAGCGGCCCGCATCTCAATACAGGTGGAACATGATGCAAGAATGATCATGTTATATCGTTTTTACCTACATAGTTGATATATTTCTATTGATTTTTTATTGTTGATAGGTTTTATTCTGATTTGATTTTAATTATTCTGTATATTTAGTTAACAAAAAATATTACAATAGAATTTTATAGTCATTTGGTTCGTTTCTCAAAATTCCTTGCATAATTTTGGGGTCTACAGTACATCGTTGGGTCGTGCATGTAATTTTTTTACAATATGTGTTGAATTAAGCGTATTGTATTTATCCTTGGGATAGGGACAGTCCATAATAACTAAGTTAACGTCTCTTCTCTGCTGTTGGTAAATACGGTCTGTTGACTCCTTTCTCACTTTTCAATAGTATTTGTGTGTGATTCTCATTGATTGATTTAAGAAGAGAAGATTTTTCATAATACTTATAGGCCTGATTTGTGTAATTGTATTTTGAACAGTGTGGTTTTATTTTCTTAAAATTAAAAAACTTCTATGCATGATTAGTATGTTCTTGTTGTAAAAGCAATGGTTTTATAATTCAGTTTATTAAAAAATAATAATAATAAAAATAAGAAAATCTTAAAATAATTTAGTTAGTTTCTAATATACGTAAACCTATCCATTGTCCAAGCTAAACCGTATATTGAATAAAAAAAAGAATCTAGATATCAGTGGCTGCTAAGCGAATGAATTCACAAGAAAGATTCGGTAATGCAATTTATCCTCGCACCTTCTGAGAAGTTCAAATATCTTCAATTACACAATGATTTAGTGAAAATGTAAAAAGGTAATTCGCAAATCTACGTTAAATCATGGAAGTTAAATTGTGTCGTAAAAAAAGGTACGCAGAATACGCTAGGGAGCCGTAAGAAATATTTCGGGGGCACAAAACTTAATTAGCGTGTTTTCTTTGATTACCGCCATCAGTGCACCGGGTGCTCGGAACGGCGACATTCAGGTGACTCGGGCCTTATGCTTAACTAAATTACTACATTTGCTTTCGACCGACGAGAATACGGCCACGAGCGTAGCTAGTGTTCATAAACTCGCATTTTAATTTAATTTTTTGTTACCTTCTTGCCGTTGCTCTAGTTGTTTCTTAGTAAATTTTAGAATAGCCTAGACAATCAGGTATGTAGGTAAGCATGAGTTCCACCTTATAAAATATATAATAAAATGAGCTGGAGCGAAAACTATACACATATAGATTATAGCTGCGTAGTATCTTTAGTACGTCTAAATAGTAGACTGTTAGACTGTCGGTCAATACATTTTTCTCTTAGACGGATGGATAACAAAATTAACCTTTAAAGACGCTTGGAAACGTTTTGTCAATTTAGTAGCTTTAGTAAATTTTGACAAATAATAATACCTACACCCAACAGTTACTCACATAGTCCTGACCTCACACAGGGTCAAAGATGTGTGACTACGGTCCCACAACGGCTAGACAGGAAACAAGTATTTGTTGATTACACACACATCATCACCATCAGGTGAAGTGCGGTCACTTTGCCGTGCTAGGATAAAAAAAAAACATTTGGAGATCGAACTTAGGGCCTCATGATTCACACCTGGCTACTGGCCTACTGTGCCACGGAGGCTGTAAAATGTAAAAAATAATATATACTCAGTAATAAATAAATAATACGAGTTTTGTGTCAACAAATTATACAAATTGAACATGAAAGAACGGCAAGCGGCTGCAAAATTTTTACACAAAGCATCTCCTTTACGAATTGACAGTTATAAATTGCCGGCACAGCAACAAGGCAATCTATTTGATATCTTAAATAATAGCGTTATTGATTATGTGATTTCCTTCGTTATAAATAGGGATATAATATAAATGTCTGTTTATAATCACGATATTTCACTTTCGCAGGATTTATATATATAGCAAACTGAAACCACATGCCAAATCGCAATGATGTTGCTAAATGAGAGCTTGCCTAAGAAATTACTACACAAAGTGTATCTTAAAAGTCCGGTTTATATTATCTATTTATTCTACAAACTTACGCAACCGCTTACGATAAGAATAACGCATTATTATGGCTTAGTGGGTCCTAGACAGTAAGGCATCTACATACATTGTTAATGATTAGTAGAGGCGGGCATAAGATTACAGTAAAAATAACATTATGATCTCGAAAAAGAATGGAATGACATTTGGATTTCTTTCAACGATTTTATATTTATTTTTCATTACCAGCCGACATAAATACATTACCGTACATTTCTCTGTGTCAGATTTGCAGCCTACCGGATTGTGTCGCGTGCACCCAACAACCCTGTGACCTCTATCAGGTACCTGTCTGTCCAAGGAAGGTTTAAGGCACGATTTATTTTCAGCTGATGACGCATTGTTTCTAAATTTATTTCTTACGAATATATAATTCTTACCTTGACCAATGATTTTAGGAAGATTTCTTTTGTAGATCGTACAATTTTAAAAAGAATTAGAAGAAGATATTTTATGTATTTTAATTAATTCTTGTTTGAAGCATATCTGTACCCGTATTTAGAGGAGATTGATATTATTCCGACAAATTGTTGCACTTTTAAATATGTATAGTTAGAAAAAAAAAGGAATTGTTTATAGTACTAAAATTAAAATTTCTACTAATAAGTGGAAATTTTCTAATATTAGAACATAGACACTTATAATTTGGTCAGTCTAGTAAAGTTGATCTAGGCTGAAAAATAAAATAAATCAAAATTAAATCTATACTCATAACTTCTTATTAAGAACTACTATTATACGTTTTGGTCCCTAAATCATAATGAAAGTGTATTTGGCACCTTTAGTTCTTTGTTCTGTTTATTATAAAATACAGCGCCATTTCTCGCTACTATTGATGATGCCTATGTCACTTAATAAACGTTAAGTTAAATAATGTTTTTCATCTCCTCGTTCCTATGAAACAAATTGCTTCATTTTTGGCACGGGAATATTAACAACAAAATTTATCACCTGTAAATGAAGCGTCTGCTGTTGTCATTTCAAATTCCTTTCACTTGAGTTACTGGTTAAACACTGTGGGTATTAATGCGATGGTTAACAAATACTTAATTTTATAATTGATAGCACACACACACATACACTCACGCCTGTAATCCCCGAAAGGGTAGGCAGAGGTGTGTTTGCTGGTGGTAGGATATTCATATCCGCCCGGATAGCGACCACCGTACACAGAGTGAAAAACCCGCCATAGTGGCACACGCAAGTGTGTCGCGTTCCGGGATCAGCCAGTGTACATCCGGTTTTTTGGGGGTCTAGAGTTGGGGTACAATTTTGGCCATTTTGCGGCCTTCTAAGTACTCTGACAATAGACCCTCGACCGCTTCTTCACCTTCTTGGCCATGGCGTAGTGTGAAGGAGCAGGCCGGCATGATTGTGTTGAGTAGCGGGAGGTAGATCGTCTCTTGCTACTCGATACTCTAATTGGACCGTACTGTGCTTACCATCAGGTGAAGTGCGGTCACTTTGCCGTGCTAGTATAAAAAAAAAAAAAAAAATAACCACTACACCCACTTTTCGCCGAATTTCGGTCCCATAATGCGATAGGGGGCGAGCCTATCGCAATACCGGGCATAGATTCCAGACTCCGGGCTAATACTGAGGAATTTCTAGATAGAAAAACCCAATATAACTTTACACGACCCGGGGATCGAACCCGAGACCTCAGCACAGCAGTCGTAACGCATGCGCAATTACAATTGCGCCACCGAGGCAGTCATAATTGATAATATAGATCGATATAATTTGTAATAGTTTTTGTAAGCTTGTTAAATATTTGTCTCTACTCTAATGTATATTTTGTGTTATATAAATCACTTGCCAGAACTAAATAAAAATGTAATGTATTATAATATGAATCAGCGCAGACCTGGCAGTGGTTACCTACTAAATATGATCGAGTATTTTTTTTATTCCGTTAAAATTTCGACATATTATATAATATAATAATACAAGCCCTGTATTAGGCATTATCCCACTGCTGGGCACGGGCCTCCTCTACTAATGAGAGGGGTTAGGCCTTAGTCCACCGCGCTGGCCTAATGCGGGTTGGTAGACTTCACATACCTTCGAAATTCTTATGAGGATTCTCAGGTATGCAGGTTTCCTCACGGTGTTTTCCTTCACCGTTAAAGCAAGCGATAATTAACAATTAATACACACATAACTTTAGAAAAGTCAGAGGTGTATGCCATTTGGGTTTTGAACATATGACTTTCGTCTTGACAGTCCGTACCGCAACCAACTAGGCTATCGCTGCTATTATCTATCATTCAAATAATATTCCAAATTGTTCAAAATGTATAATACTTTTAATGTTATTGAAATTGCCTACCTATGCCTTAATATTATCCTTAGTTGTTGCATGTTGTTTTTTGTCTAGCCTGAACTGTCCCTAAATTAGTCTAATGTTTCTGATCCCTAACCTGTCGCTATGCAAAAAATCATGTCGGTCCCTTGCTCTGCGAGAATCTAAACTATCCCATGAGAACTGTACATTTTTCCGGGATTTAAGCCTATGTACTATTCCAGACTATAATCTAACTCTGTGCCAAATTTCCACCTGGAGGGTCACTCTTGATACTCGATTAATTAATTGATTAATTCCATGACGTGGCAAAGTCTAAAGTCTTAATACAATATCGACTATCAAGAAACGCTACGTCCTTTGGGATGGTTTTGAAGTAACTAGATATAAATTTGAAATTAAACTAATTTTACGGATTCTATCTCGGTTAATTTTACTTTTTAGTCCCGACGTTTCGAAAGCTTTATGGCTTTCATGGTGACGGGGCGGATTATTTCAGTGTATAATATTCGCGTCAAAATAAGAAACCATTATACTGGATATAGACTGAATATCGCACTTGATTTGGTTTTTAACCGTGACGGACGCTAGCCACCGGATAGTCGGGTAAACTGTATCAGGTACGTTTTCACCAGCATAACTACATGGAATAAGCGCGATGACTAGAACAGCATTATAACGGTACTTTACAACTATTTTACACATCAAAGCTAATCTAATAGCTAGTAAAAAAAATATTTTGGAACCAGAATATTAATGTATTTTTTTATTTTAGTATAAGAATTTGCTTCTAACACTTATTACATGTTAAAAACCTAATTTTCAAGATTGTATTACAGTAACACCCAACAGTTACATTAATTGTGAAAATAATTTTACTCTAAATTTATTATAATTTCATTTTGCTCTATACTCTCTATAAAATTGTATAAAGCCTCCTTGTGCCGTTATTTATTATTAGATGTTGCCCGCGGCTCCACCCGCGTGGAGGTTATTTTTGGAAGATAAGACATCTTAGGCTATTACACCTTTCTATATTTTGCTATCTCATAGGAAGCGTGTATTTTCCGAGATAAAAAATAGCCTATGTCATTTTCTGATCCCTAACCTGTCGCTATGCAAAAAATCATGTCGGCCCCTTGCTCTGCGAAAATGTAAACTATCCCACGAGAACTGTACATTTTTCCGGGATTAAAGCCTATGTGCTATTCCAGACTATAATCTAACTCTGTGCCAAATTTCCAACTGGAGGGTTACTCTTGACACTCGATTCCAATTTAAAATTGGGATTGGGTTCAAAAACTGTACAATTGGCACTCTTTGACGCAACACCATCGCACGATGTAACTGAATACGGCGGATTTTTTAGTAACTAAATGAAATAGAGTATTTACGATCGCTAGTTCGTAAATATTCTATTTCATTTAGTTGAGTGAGTTAAGAGTTTCAATATCTTCTATATTGGAATTGAAACTGTATCGAGTTCGAGATTGGAATTGATTTCAAGAGTAGGCCTACAGATCCGTGTGATTGAGTAACAAACACCATCCATCCAAACATTCGCATCGCATTTATAATATTAGTAGGATTAAATGGAAAAAAAACTCTATCTGCGGAATACAATACCTGTATTCTCGGAGGGTTTCCACTTCCAGCCACGTGACAGATGGCCAGAGCCGGACTCAGATAATTAACACGTTTCTTTTCCAACGGCCGGCTTCACAACAAAACTTTATTAATACCGGCGGGGACTTAGGCTCTGAGGGTAACAAACTTTTCTAATGAAGTCGCTTCGCGGAATATTACTACAGCGTAGGTGGTTTTAATTTGTTGTTTATTTATAGTAAAATAACATTAATTTGTACTTGGTAAAATATTATTTTAAAATACAAAAATTATTCTCAGAATTCTGTATAAGTAAGGTCCATATTTACATATCATTTTTTTTTGTTTTTATAGAGTATATTATAATTAAATTGATAACTTTATCCATATATTTCAGCAAAACTCCTGGATTCCGTCCTATTTAACATTATATAAAGCCATATTTTAATTTATTTCCTTAAAAAAAATCTAAAGTTCCATAAATAGTTTTTCCGTATCTTTTACAAATCAGGAGTATCCCACTGAATGCTATTTTAAAAAACCTTTTTATAAGACCATGCGACGCCTGGCTCGTGACGAAATGACTGACACAAAAATCAAAAATTCATATTTTTAAAATTATGAGGTATACGACCAAAATCGGAGACTAAGACGTGCGATAATAGCGATATATCTGCCTTGTATGCAATTGTATAGTAAGTTTTAAGGTATGCGACCGAGAGACAGGAGAGCGCGACAGCTTTCATATAATTGTATACAAAACGGTTAGCGGATGAGTCGCTGTCGCTCGTATCGAAGTCTACCTTTAGCTTACAAACACATAGTCGTTCACAAATTAATTGATTTATCAATAAATAACACCCAACAATCACACACGTAGCCCCGACCCCACACTAAGAAACGAGTCTGTCTTGTGTTGTGGGTCCTAGACCCCGGACGCAAATATCTATCTGTCACACAAACATTTGTCCCGGTGTGGGAATCGAACCCACGGCCTCCCGTATCACAGCCGGCTACTCGCCATTTGCGCCACGGAGGCTGTCAAGTGAATATATTACTTTCGTAATTTTGTCACTCGTTTGTAATGAGTAACAGTTTGAATATTACACATACTGGTAAATTTGGATTATAATTGTGAAGCGTCGGATAACACATGAATGTTTAAACAAGAACAAGACAGTCGTTACGTATGTGTCAAGACGTGATGGTAGTCGTAAGGAATACCGAGTAATATTCATGTCAGAGATTTCAAATGTCACTATGAGGGTGCCAAAATCGTTGGAAATGTGTTTATGCAAATTATCATCTCCATTAACATTGCGTTCCCTTAAGAGAATCGTGTATTTGCATGTAGTGGTGGCGTACGTAATTAATATACATATTATGAATTCAGTTTTAACCAAGTATAAATATCAAGTTATGAAAAAAAAGGTGAAGTTCAGAATCTCGTCTAGTTTTACTTATTATATATTAGTGTAGTTCAATTAAGAACAATTCGCAAAAAAAATTGTTTTTTTTTTATATCAAAATATCAGCCCTGTATTATATACAATCCCACTGCTGGGTACCGGGGTTCTCTACTAATGACAGCGGTTAGTCCTAAGTCAACCATATTGGCCTTAAACGGCTTGATAGACAACACATACCTTTGAAATTCTTATAGAGGATTTTCAAGTATCCAGGTTTCGTCACGATGTTTTTCTTCACCGTTTCATCAAATGATAATCTACATTTTCTCTACTTATCTATCTCTAATTGTCCTGACTGACTGCTTTATCAAGGTAGAGCCTTAACCACTAGGGCTACAAACTTGAAATTTTGGCAGTTGATGCCTTGTAAGTCTCAGCTAAGAAGGTATTTTCGAAAATTGCACCCTTAAGGGGGTAAAATAATGGTTGAATAGAAGCTCATCATTTTTAAAGTAAGCAGCATGAAATTTCATATACGTGCTTTTGATTGGATAAACTTGTATGGGAATTTTTCAAAATTTTACGCCTAAGTGGGCGAATTAGGGGTCTAAAGTTTTCTGTCTGTTACGTTTTCACGAATAAACCAGTGAACCAATTTTTATAATATATAGTATTTTAATTCGGGTGGAGCCGCGAGCAAAAGCTTGTTAACTATAAACACATATGTACCTCGAAAATATGGCGGTGTACGCCATTTGGGCTGGTTTCGAACTCACAACTTTCGTCTCGGCAGTTCCAACTAAGCTTTTTTATAACTACTATATATTTATATTATTTCACTTCTACCACGATGACTAACTAATGATGATTTACAGAAATACTTGTATTAGTTTATGCTACGTCTATTGTACAATTTCTTATCTTTAAATTGTAAAAAGAAGTAGAAGAAAAAAAAATCGGGGTCCATTATTATTAAGATGTAAACAAAAAAGGGAGAACTAGTAGCCATTCTTTTATTCGTGTGGGCTATAACGATCAGCTGTACATTTAACTTCTGCAAAGAAAATAAAATACTAAATTCCCTATTTAAAACTAAATATATCCTAAAGGAATAACGTGTGGAAAAAAATAAACGGAAAAAATATATTAAAGAACTGGAATTATTAATTGCAAAAGGCATTGGGTTTGTGTTCAGAGATCCGATTTATGTACTAACTATCATACTGATTGTAGCAAAAACGAAACACAGCTATTATGGCTTGGCACCCATTCCAAAAATCTGGTGTGCTGTTAATTATTGTCGATTAAATTATTTTAATATTAACGTTTTTAATATTTATTTCTACATCATATAGCTATTTTAATACAAGTATTGTTATAAGTTCATTTAGAAAGTATTATAAATTATATTATTTCAATAGCTGTATCGGTTGCATCAAAACTATATTTTTCCAGTCTCGCCTTATCCGCCTGGGGAGCCTAATACCATGTTAGACATAATTATTACATAAGATCTATGCCGGGCACATAAAGTATTATAAGAAAGGTTAACCCAGAACCGGGCATAGTAATACCCGTTGCATGACATTAAACTGAAAGAAGAAGGCTAAAAGTCGAAGACAATATAAAAATTAAATAAATAAAAATTAATAGTAATTCTTTAGTTTTTTTCTTTTGTTTTATTAAGTAAGCGCATCAAAAGCGCACGGTTGGACCAATTTGACTATTTTTAAATGCTTGTAATATCCTAATTTTAAAAATTGACCGAAAATTGGAAATTTCAGCTATCGTTTTTTGTTGAGTTTCCTACGATACTGATATACGACGCAATAACTCACGCGAAGCTGCAGCCAAAAGCTAGTTAGAAACACAAAATAATATAGATTACTATAAGAGAATGCGGCACATTAGCTACAGACAATGCCAAGTGCGTCTGGGTTTACTACCGGGCGCCACAAATATGCGTGCAATGTAAATTTGATACCCGGAGTGACGGGTTGTGGTCAGACACTGGCTTTCATCTATTCAAGTTATGCCACCAATCTCAGAGGGCATGTTTTGATAAATTGCTACGGACATACGACAACATTTTGTAAACTATCTGTATATGGTCAATGTGTAACTCATAGTAACTGGTACTGAAAATTAATTCTATTATATATTAATCTCTTAATTCTATTATTCTTCTAATCTGATAGTACACTGTCTAAAGTATTCAGGTATTAAGGAATATATTGTATGGTAAACATATAATTAAATTAAAAAATACAAGTAATATTTTTTATAATTTAATTTGCGCAATGAGACGAGTGGTCTTAGGATAGATGCATTTTTACATTAATCATGCGTTTATTCAATCATTCCAATGTTTTCATTTTACACTTATTTATTGAATTTGTAGTAACAATGATATTCTTAAACTCATTCACTTCAATTAGCATGACATACCAATTTCAAAAGAATTCATTCATCAAATGAAAATAAGTAGCTCTATATTCTCTTGGGATAGCATTTTGTAAGAAGTCTGCGGGCTTAAAGTAATTTAACTCAAAGATTGCATTACGTTGAAGGTCAGTTCTTCATCGGTTGGCAATCCCTCGAGGCTCGGTAGGTGAGAAGGCGTGTGACCGAATACTCGTTTTTGAGAAACGTGATGCTTTTGTTAAGCGCTCCCTGGTTTCGGTTCAGTGTCTGCTGCCTCTAGTGAACATCGATAGTACAATTACGTTCCATCGATATTTTCATTCAGTATTATGTGTTCGAAATTTAAACTGAAGATTGTTGAAGTTCAAATTTTATTTTGTTGGTGGGTAACAATTTATTTTCAAATTTATAAAAAAAATATTTTATAAATTAACATTTGCTAGAGTTATAAAGTTTTGTTAAAATCTCAAAGTGGATGTAATAAATATTCTGGCACTAGAGGCTAATCCTCTTTTGGCAAATGTTGTGAATAGGGTATTTGACAATTTTTGAAAATTGATGGACATCGATAGAGGACTCTTCACTTATAGCCCCCGTAATATTTTTATTATTGAAATATACTCAATTTATATAAAATCCGTGATTAAATTTTTTCATATATAATTTCGCGCTAAAACGCGTTGTCACGTGACATTATCTCTATGCGACGTCATCGCACATATACAAACATTCGTGACACCTAACAAAATAACAAATTATTTGCATTTATCTGTAAGTTTTTCCACAAAAATGAATGAGCCAGCATACAAATATTGTTCAATGCCTTTGTGTAAAATCTCGACACTAAATCCCGATAAATTGTTCATCCATGTGCCAAAACCCAAAGTTTTAAGAAAGAAGTGGCAGATTTCGACTATCAGCCCTGGTAATGCCTTCTTCCATTCTTATAGAAGACTTGAAGACGAAATTAACACGTTTCCACACGTTTACACATCGAAAAATATGTTCTTCCTTACAATTTTATTTGTCGTAGGATGCAATGTTTATGAGCGATGTCGTCACGAGTGATGGCGGCCGGTATTGCTACGTTTTTGGCACCGAGTGATACAGATTAAAAATTCTAAATTTTAATGACGAAAATAAAATGTTTATAATACATTTAAAATAAAAAAATGTATTTAATAAATATGTTTGCCCACTATCCTTTCTCCTAGTGCAGTTTTATATTTTTTGGTTACACCAGTCAAACACCCTATTATTGACTTAGCCCTGTCGAGTGACAGGTTATAAAATGAAATTCGAGTCATAGTCTCCTTTGATTTTCAGCAGATTTTATAAAACTAATTTAATAAAATTTAGCACTGTCTATTTTTCTTTTTAGTATTTTTAGATAAGGTTTATTGTCAACAATACTATCGCACTGTATTTTAAGACTAATAATAATACTTATACAATACATCGTGAAAGTTATGTTGGTGATTTGTCTCGAAAGTCGCTTCTCGGAGTGTAAGGATTTACCAATATACTTATGTAGATTCAACTGTCGTCGGGCAGTTACATAGATGCAAATCTTTTTGTATGTACCTTGATTCTTTTTATTTATTCCCTTTTAATACCCTTCTCCCTTCTGGCTAATATAATCTGCATGCGAAATCTTTAAGTTACTTTATTTGTAACATTTCATATTGATATGTTATACAATGTTAAAAAAGATTTATCATGTACCTATTTATTGAAATCAGTTTTATCTTGTATAAGGTGTTAAGAATACTCTAAATTATTTAGAACGTTTTAATAAACTTTTGTAAAATTATTATATACAAATGTATCGTATTAAAAGGGTATTTAAAAAAAAACAACTATTCCAATTTATTTTAAAACTTATTCAGACTATTACTTACGTTTAATAAAATAGTCACATCGGTCTAAGTTGACAGTTTTGTCTACAAAATAAACGGGCCGTCAAGTAACAGCTTACTGTGTTTTGTATGGCGAGTTTTTACAGTCTACACCCGTGAGAACTCCAATAACGATCACAATAATATAATGGTGACAAATCTAAGATTTTTAAATAACTAACGAGCCATATGCTATGATTTCCACACTATTTACAGACAGATATTTGTGTCTGGGGTCTGGGTGAAAGTCTCTCGTGGGCCCTTAAACCCACAACACAAGACTCGTATCTTAGTGTGAGGTCGGGGCTATGTGTGTGACTGTTGGGTGGGTGTTATTTACTTACAAAATATAAATCTTTTCTAGAACAAGGTATTTTACAGGCCAGAGCGTCACCTCACCACGACGTTAAGCACCTGATTTATGAAATAAAAACCGCAAGCCATAGCGCAACCAGCGGTAAGTAATAAATAATAGATAATAACTTATAATTTACCACCAAATACCCTGTAAATAACAGTGTTTCAGCAAAATGTATTTAAACATAAGGTTATTACGATATCGGTAGTTTTTTGCGGCGCCACTTTATTTTTTCTATCAATAAAATATTTTATAATAAAATATTATAGTTATTTACTAAACTATAAAAATATATATTTATTTGTAAGCGCACCCATCAAGAAAAACTGGACCGATTTGGCTGCCTCTTTTTTAATGTTTATAATAGTATAAATAGGATTTTATTGGAAAAAATTTAAAATGCTTACTTGGAAAATTAGGGAAAGACTTTTTCTATGAGATTTGTGACTCTTACGTTACCAATAACTATAGCTCAAAATTATTGTGAAATTACACAGCAAAACCCCCATATCATGTACCTTTTCAATGCACGTATGTTATGCAGAAAAAATCTCAATCGAATTCCTAACCATTTTGCATTTAGGTTTAGCAGAAGATGGCTTGTAGGTCGATCCCGGATTTTTACGATACGCTGAATTTACAATCGCCTACGAAAGCACACTGTCTCGAACAATCCCTTTGTTTGTTCTATTCAAATCCAATGCTAATGCGTTCACAGAATCAAAGCGGACTGATGTTCTTTGCGTCGTGGAAAGCGAAAATTCGAATCGATGAGAACTGAACAGTAACTTTGAAAGAACTATCTTTGTGTTAATTTTGTGTTCAGTTATAACTTTTATAAAGTACCATATTTAATCGACTGACTTTAAGGCCAACTTTGTCTGCAATCTGCATGAAATGTCTGTTTGTCTGTCACGACAAAAAATAATTAGTTTATATCAATAACTATACCAAAGCTTATAATTTCATCGTTATTGATTATAATATTCTTTAATTTTTTTAAACTGTGCTGTGAACCGAGAGGCCGCGGGTTGGATTCGCGCACTAAGCCAAATATTTGGCAGACAGATAGATAGATATTTCTTTCGGGTCTGGGTGTTGTGGGACCGTAGTCCCTCGTAGTTCTTGATACCCACGTTACATGTTTAACCTAATGTGGGGTCAGCACTATGTGTGTGACTGTTGGGTGTATTTATTTATTTTATTATTCTGATGACCTTGTATAATTTTATGATAATGGTATATAATTTAACATACTACATTTTTCTATAATTTATAATAATATGTAGTTTGCTCAAGTTTTTTTCTTGTTTCAAAGTATTAGTAAACAGCAAAAATGCAGACATGGTATTTAAAGTTTGAGCTTTGTATTAACTTTCTTCTTTGAAGTGTGGGCTAGCAATTAAAAGTAGAAAACACACGCGACACACAAGTTTGCCCAATAATGACATTGTTAGGTGAAGCGAGCTGAGAGCAGTTGCGGCAACCGCATTAGTACCCTGGTAATGGCAGTAGCTGTCCCGAAAAGTTGGTAACTTGCGGAATCTATCGGCGGACGCACCACTTTTTTATGGGCTACCATTATCATCGCTTCTACGTTTTCCGATAAAACGTGTTCGTCCTACTTTTAACGGCCATTTTCAGAAAGTTTAAAGAGCCTATAAAATTGTTATATTCAATTTTTTTCTCCGGTGCCCCGACCAAAATTGTTGCGTTATTGTGACAGATTAGCCGCGCTGTCAAAGTTTATGATTTAGATATGAAGTTAAGTGTTATAGTGACCGGTGCTCGTGCTAAACTGTCCATAAATAAAACTGAGACCGCTAACTTTCCACTTAACTTCTTCAAAGTGTTGGCTTCCTGTTTTTAAAACTGTGTTGCTTTTTTGCTTGGACTCAACCGCTTAGAGTTGTAAGTTAAAAACAGCTTTAACCACTCTCATACAAAGTTTTGAGCCTCTTGTGTGTCGTTTTTGCACTAGCGCCTTGAATATTATTGCAATAATAATTTGTTAGGTTGAGGTTTACGCTTTTAACATGTGAAGACTTGTTAATAATTTATCAATTACGGCCATAACGAGGTTATCTATACTATAATAAAACTGACGAGGCACTTTGTCTGTACGTAAATTACTATAAGTGGGAACTTGTAATTATTTTTGCAAAATTTTGATTCCGTTATGTAATAATATCGATATAAAAATATATATAAAACACTAATAATTTTTTTTTTGAAATTAGTCTGACTTTTTATCTGTCTGTCTGTTTGTCAAACCATGGGATTACATACTTTTTCTCAAAAAAAAACTTCCTTTGGAGGAGCCGCGGGCATCGGTTAGTATTTAATAAAACTATATAGTGAGAACATCCATGAATCATTATTAATTTTAGGTCTAATAAAAAGCTATTCTGTAAATTATGCCCTTTACTATATTTGAAATTATGAATCTTAATGTTATTTCAATACATGATATCCACATTTCTTAAAGTATAACCTTATCGGCTATTATTTAGTACAGCGGTATATTAAATATACATCGTACTGCCCTTTTTATTTCCTAGGTAAACTACCCAGGCATTTTTAACATCATTTGCTATTCGCAAGATAAAACAATACGATTCTTAAACCAAGCTAATTCAAGTCAAAGTAAGTAAATAATTCCACAACATTCAGAGAGAACAGAAAAACAGACGTCTTAAAATAAAACAATAAAGGGAAAGTAAACGATATGCATCGCTTGAGGTCGTTGGGCGGAACGGTAAGATGTCTGAAGCGACGCTGCCTCCCTCCGAAATGACAAGCTAGGTAATGTCGACTTACAGTTTTAGTATCTCCAATCTGTTCATAAGAATTTAGGGGTGCATGCAAAGTTTACAATAAATTTAAGAAATATATTATTTTTGTTTTTTAGATTATTGAAATTAACAGCATTAAGGGGAAGGTAATTGTGGATTTAATTTATTATAGTTGGTAATGGCTAGTTGGTTAAGTCAGTTGTATTGCTATTTTATGTTACATTGTATTGATTTATATGATATATTCAATAATTGAACAGTTACAATTTGGTAGACAGTTTCTAAACGAGAGGCCGCGGGTTCGATCTCGCTTCGAGACAATCTTTGTGTTATTGATAAATATCGGGTTGTTTCGGGTCCAGATGTTGTGAGAACAAAAGTCTCTCGTAGTTCCTGTAACCCATGACACAACTTGTATCTAAATGTGGGGTAGGAGCGATGGCAAAATAAAATTAAAATTTTGTAGTTTTTAAGTGTCTCGTACTTTATTTATATTTTTTGGTATATCACCTTTGATAAAAAACAAAGTCTCTGACATTTATATTTAGAGGTCGCTCGAAAACATACAAAGTACTCTATTTTGAAGAATCTGAGCGACCTGTAGTAATCGAAATATCGATTTGATATTTTCAGAATCTCTATTATTTTCAACCTACAAAATAATATCGGTACGAGAAGAAAAATAAATTGATGAATTTGGAAATTTTAAAAAATGTTGATCGATCCTTAATAAATTTATATCGAGCTAATCTTTTGACAAGAGTCTCGAAAAACAATAATATTCATTTTTTTTGGCCACCCTAATAGGCCCATTTTATATACACAAGAGGAAGGTTCATAAGTTTAAAAAAATAAAAATATAAACATTAAATGCCCATTGCTTAATAAAATTTAAAAGAATACCGAAGGAGCGATTTCCTCGGCGCTGCCGACCAATTGAGCATGAACACGTTTATGCATTTCGCTCGTTTTTTATTTTTATTCATCGCAGAGGAAATGGAGATTCTTTAGTTTTTCTAATTGGAGTAAAAAATCATTCCAATACGGAAGCTTTTTGAACAGTTAACAGCTGGCTTCACAATAATTGCACAGTTGGAACTGCATTTCGTCCGCTTGTTTATGATAATATAAGATTTTAATACATAAGCTTAGTCATTAATCCTAAAAAACCATAAGTTAAACTTATTAAAATATCAAATGTCAAAAACTGTAAAAACACGTCATTTTATGAGATATAATATTTTATAGAAAATATAAAAATAATTTTTCACTCTATGAAATGTCATTATTATATTCCGTCAATATTTTTTATTTTACTGCCAGTTTTAAATGAATTACAAAAGAACTGGCAAGAAACTAGCATTGCTCTATGCAAAAACTGGTCATAACATTTTAATAATAAATACTGGTCATATTTATATTGCCGTATAAGTTTTTACCACTAGCTTGCAAAAATTAATTGAACTACACAGGCCTCCTGATACGGAGACTGCTGCCTGTTAAATAAAATTTTTAATTTTGCTCTACCTCTTTTATACAAATAACTATGGTTTCTTCGTTATTTAAAACTTGGTTACTCGTGTTAAAGATTTTTTCATCTATGAATGAACTCTGATGAATATCTACTTAACACAGTCAAGCTACATTTATTTGTAAATGTTTCTTTACAAATCTACGAGGTAGAATATTAATTTAGTGCCTTTAGAAATGATAGTTTGAGTGCGTTTATCATCATCATATTGCTTATAGTATGTTAACAAATAACCCATACAGTATGCATGTAATTTTGAATTTTTTGAACAGAGGGGCAATCAGTATACCCATAGTTTGCTTTATTTTCGTTATTTGATGTTATAGGCGGTGAAGGCGGCGGCTACCGTCATATCGGGCACATATTCCAATCCCGGGGAGATTATTTGTGATTTTACGAATAGAAAAAATCATACACAACTAAGATCCCCCGACCTGAGATTTGAACCCAGGCCCTCACCGGTATACATGAGTACGCTACCACTAGATCAATGAAGTGATAGTTTTATTTACCTTATGTAATATCACCAGTATCATATAAGGGAAAACTAAAGGAGAAAACATTTGTTTCGGTGCGGGGATCGATCGGCTGCTCCTCTCTCTCTCTTCTCTCTACGCTACTCACCTAAAGACTTTATTATTCCTCGTTTACATGACTGAAGATTATTTATTATAAAATTAAGGAGCAGGCCTTACTTGCGCAATATTTTAATTTATACAATACTAATTTCTGTCAGTCCGTGACCACGGTCGATGCAACTTGGTTGAAACGTCGGAAATAATTGTGATATTTATACCATTAAAATTTTACGTGGTTAAGACCCGCTCCTTAATGTTATAATATGTATTCAAATCGCGAGAGTCTAAAAACATTTAATGATGTTTATTTGTCAAACATTTTGCTAAGTGAAACAAATCTGAATATACTTCCATTACAGCTACCTCAATTATGCACTTACAAGGCAGACAATGAGTAAAGCCTATCACATGAATCTGTTGGTCCCACCTGACGCTCGGATGTGACATGCGGATTCCCTTTGTGTATCTGGCTTCGGTCGCTCTACCTCCAAAGAGCATTATACTCCATAGACAATCAAATGGCATTTACTAGCTGCACCATTATTGATTATTTAATTTCGTTTTCTATTTCACAGGATTTTTAAAATAAACTCAAATTAAAAACGAGCAAGTTTTAATTTGTCGTGTATACTTTTTTATGAACACTACCACTACCTATATACCATTTTTATTATGCTTATATTAAATAAATACCATTATATGGTCCTCCGGACCTTCGGAATTTGTGCGCGGGCTGATCATGAAGTGTATTAGAGGCTCGTTAGGTAATTTTCTTCTAATGTAATGTGTGTGACTGCCTCGGTGGCACAGTTGTAATTGCGCATGCGTTACGACTGCTGTGCTGAGGTCTCGGGTTCGATCCCCGTATTATATATCACACCCACGGTACGGTAGGCAGCGGCTTTGCTGTGCCCTGGCATTGTCAAGTCTATGGGCGGCGCTGTATACTTACCATCAGGTGGCCCGTCTGCTCGTCTGTCTATCCAGGCAGTAAAAAAAACACCCGGCACTACCAGCTAAAACCCCGCGATGGCCTTCGTTTGCGGAGTTATACTGTATATAAATTAGGATTGGCGCCGGAACCGCCCCTGCGCAATGCCGCCTTATCTCTATGCCTTACGTCAATCTATGGGAGCCTATTCAACGGTAGTATCACTGCTATCGTCGATATGTCTCTGACAGACAACGATGTCATTGACGTTTGTGTCTGTTACTTGACGTTACCATTGAAACTCTGCAAATATCACATAGATAGGTTTTACTAGAAACCACATATTGAACCGTATTTCAAACGCGAATTTTATAATAATTATCTATACATATAATATATTTGTAACTGATCGCTGTCTGTACATGCATGCGTCATGGAAGATATATGAGAAAAACAATGGTTGGGGGTCTTTATTAACGCAATAGAACTCAAATCAATGATTTTTAGAATTTTTGTCTGTTTGTCTGTTTGTCGGTGCCTTTGTTCACGCTAATCTCAGAAACGGCTGAACCGATTCTGTTGTGGTTTTCACTATTGTATTGTGGTAAGTTTCAATTAAAATAAAATTAGGGTATTTTTTATTCAAATCGGTTCATAAATAAAAAAGTTATATCAATTTAAAGAATCACGCCTGAACATTTGTTCGAAAAAAATGGTATAATTAGTTTAAGATAAGGTTATCTCGGTAGCTCAGTTGTATCTACATACGCGGTATGACTTCTGTGCGTGAAGTCACGGGTTCGATACCACGGTCGGGTGAAATGATATTAGATTTTTCATCTTTAATCTCAGTATCAGCCAGGCGCCGTCTGGAATTGTACCCGGTGTGGCGATAGATTCGCCCCCATCACTTTATGTGACGGTAATAAACTCGCCGAAATGTAGATGTACTGATTACACCTCTTCCCGCCGCTTCGGAGGTTACAGGTGCTTACAGTGCTTACGTATGTATGCGTACTATCTTAATATCATAATACCATCGGGTGCAGTGTGGTCACTTAGAGGTGCCAGGATAACAAAAAATCTAAATCGACATGTCAGGATTCTCCACGAGTTAATAAAATCATCTAATACATTTATATTTGCCTAACTAATATTAAACTGCCTGGTGGCGCATTTGTAATTGGGCATGCGTTACGACTGTTGTGCTGAGGTCTCGAGTTCGATCTCCGGGTCGGGTAAAGTGATATTGGGTTTTTCTATTTAGAAATACTAAGTATCAGACCGGAGCCTGGAATTGTGGCCGGTATGGCGATCGGCTCGCCCCTATCACATTATGGGACCGTAATAAAAGTTCCACTTCGGCGAAAAGTGGTATGTATATGTATGTGGTATGTTTTCTTGGCATTGAATTCAATCCTATTCCTGATATCATGCAAAAATATGAGACCTAGGGTCTGGTTGAGCTCTAATACAAGATCCTCGCGTCTCCACATAGTGTCCGCCCGGCATCCGGCTACTAGGCAGATGCTAGAGGGATGTAATAGCGTAATATACCTCCATGAATTGTAGGTCTTTTCTCTCAAAAACAACATCTACGCGGGCGGAGCCGCGGGCAAAAGCTAGTTGTTAATATGTTTAATAATATTAATGTCTTTTTAAATAGCAATGCAAAATTATTACAATATTATCTATAACTTATGCATCTATACTTAAGCGAAGTTGTAAGAAATTGCTGTCAGTGGCGCGAATATGTTTACACTTAGTTAATTAAAAGATTACACACGAATGGGTAATTAACAGCGGATTTGTTCTCTCATCTGTTACATAGCTTCATCGAGTTTAAGCCTTTATAGCGTAGGTAATTTTATACGTAAGAGTTACCTACATGACTTTTAGTTGGTAAATCATATATATTGCATTATTTACGTCACATGTAAAAGTTGCAGAAAATTGCTAATTCCGATGATGTATTTATATACATTGAGTTATCTCAATACGCAAAAAATGTAGTTTAAATCAGATAGCTCGCCAACCGGGATATAACACGGGCATGTGGTGTGTGTTGCGCATGGGCACCCGAAGCGCCACACCGGCCACCAGTTCTTCAAAGTCTATTTTGCTATTTACAAATCATGAAGAAAACGCATGTCCATTAGTTTACGACTTTCCTCTAAGGTCGTACGGGCGGCAATCTTCGATATAGGAAACAGCTGGAGTGCGTAAACGGTAAATAAGGTGGTTGATAAACTTCTTTATATACTTTCAATTCGATTAATATAAACTGAGTATTGGAGCGTCGATTTGTGATTAGCGTACTCCATAAAACTGCGTACGTATGCATAATATACCATTTTAACATATTTTTTATTCTGGCGCGGTAATAATAATAAAAAGAGTACTATATTATATACTGTCCCACTGCTCGACACGGGCCTACCTACTAATGCGAGAGGTTAAGCCTAAGTTCCTGGCCAGGCTGGTGGTAGATTCCACACACCTTTGAAATGCGTATTCAGAATGCTCAGGCATGCAAGTTTCCTTAAGATATTTTGTTTCACCGTTTAAACAAGTGATAATTAATATTTAATACACACTTTATTTAAAAAAACAGTAATGTATGATGTATGTTTTTTTGGGTTTCAAACCTGCGACTAGCCTAATCTATACTATTTCTAACTAGGCTATCGCTTTTTCTAATATTTTATGAACAATTTCATAATAACCAACGGTTAAATATAAGCCTAATAAAGTTTTCTACAACAAAGACTTTATCAATAAATACGTTTGGTATGGAACAAACCTTAACACTCCGTGAAATTAGAATACATCAAAGGATATGAAAAATCGATTGCTCAAAGAGCCGGAAACATTCAATTGATCAGTGGTCAAAAAGGGATTTCAGGGTTTTTGTTGGATTTTAATTCAAAGTTGTTTTGCTTTTCCGTCATTTTTAATTGTTAATAAATGTTTGCAAATAAAACCAGATAAATGGCCAGTCTTCTCTTTGTGGGTGTCGGGATGTTATGTAAATATTATTAGGGATTTTCACATTGTTTTTTCAGTGTTCGTGGTCTCAGTTTTCCCCTCAAGGGGTCGACTGAACGAATATAAATGAATCTTATATTTATGATACTTTTTCCGTTGCCTCTCTTCTTGGTAGCATTTTATTGCTCGTGAAAGGGTACGAATTGTTTTGCTGACAGATTTACGAGGAAAGATTCGGCGTTTATTTTATCTGTGACTGTTTCACTCTTGAGAAAGGCAACTCTGATTGTAGAAACGTTGAATATAAATTTATTATCGCTCAAAATTTTTCATTTCATCCGAGACATTTAATTTTGGTGTTTGATATATTGTTATACAAGTACATTTCTAACCATCGAGGGATGTGTTATGTGACGTAATTATCAAGATTAGATATCGCAACGTGTAACGAGAGTGCTAGCTATTAATTCCTTCCGGAACAGTTACGTTGGAGTGTTCCTGGAGCGAGGAAAGGCTTGAAGGCTGCTAACTCGATAACAAGACACAACAGCTTTCCTAATTGCAATTTATTGCAGGTACTACAAACAAGTCTGTTTCACTCAACGCTCACGTATTTTAAATTAATTTGCAAATTTCGAGAAGAAACTACATCTTGCAGTGAGAACGGTTTTAGCTAACTCATTTACACTGGTGGAACTTCAATTTGTCGCTTAATAAGTGTTACTGAGATCCGGAAGATAATATGCTACGGTCAAAAACTGATGAGTATTTATCATATAATTATTATGCATATTATCCTGGACTTTAAAGTATCATATCAACATGCTTACGAGTATATTTTTGTACTAGCTTTTGCTGGCGGCTTTGCCCGCGTGGTATTTATTTTTGAAAGAAATGGTAAAAAATCCATGGAGACATCTTAAGCTATTACATTTTTCTATATAATGATATACCATAATATAGAAAAATATAAAAAATCTATGTCATTCTCAGACCTCTCAACTAACACTATGCAAAAAATCATGTCAATTCCTTGCTCTATGTAAAATAAAATCGAAATTATCCCATGAGAACCGTAGGTAAATTTTCCGGGATAAAAAGTAGCCTATGTGCTATTCCAGACTATAATCTATCTGTGTGCCAAATTTCAAACAGCTCCGTCCAGCCGTTCTGGCGTGATTAAGTAATAAATATCCATCCATCCAAACATTTGCATTTATAAAAGTAGTAAGACTACAACAATGCTACATATTATAGAATGTTGTATGTTATAAAAAGTACACTGACTTCAATAAAAAACAAATTATGCGTTACTAAAAAATTTGATTTTTCTGAGATCCCATCATCAGATCATTACTTGGTGCCAATGGGACCACCTGGAAGTATACCCTTTTAAACAAAAAAAAAATCTCAAATCGGTCCAGGCGTTTTCGAGTAATAGGGGAACATACATAAAAAAAAAGATTCCGACGAATTGTTAACCTCCTCCTTTTTTTGAAGTCGGTTAAAATAGTTCTCCATTGATATTATTTCTTATAATAAAAATTGTTATAATTAAATATTATGATAGAGTTTTGCGTATACAGTTTCGTTTTATAAATTTGGCGTAGTGAAAAAGATTGGATGTCCTTTCATTATTCTGTTCACTTTGTAAACGGAATATTTGAAGCCCTATTTACAAATTGTGAGGAAAGCAATTAATTTAAAGTCAACAATAGAAAAGTTCTTCGTTGTGATGCATTGTATACCACTTAGCCGTTTGCTTCCTTGAATTGAACTGGTTTTATTCACTGATTTCCTTTATTAGCCGCGTATTGAAATCGAGAAAATAAACGCGTTTGTTCTTGGCTTATTTATTATAATTTGCTTTAAACAAACGACTATTGATGTCAAAGGCATTCTATAAACAGATAATAAAATCGTTAATCTCTTCAATATTTATAATTTATAACCCCTTGACATCAAATGTTTGATATTACTAAAAATATTCCCTAAATGTTTGTTTGTAATTCGATAGGGAGAAACAACAGTGGCCACACAATAGCATCGAAAGGAGATTAATTTGTTGACAGTAAATTGGATCCTAATGAAGCAAAGGCTCTTTAGGTAAACAAGAAGGCTGTCTTGGCTCTTGTTTACATGATTCAACGGTTCGTTAGCTTTGTTTCAAATCTAATCGCCCGTTTACTATACGACCTCTGTCTTCAGTTGTCTAACGCTTACTATAAAGGTACATAATTTATTTTGTATTTTGTATTTGATATTAAGCCTTGGTATTCAAATAAAAAATAAATACACACAACAGTCACACACATAGTTCTGACCCCACACCAGGTAGAACCTGTATCATGGGTATCAAGAACTACGAGGGACTACGGTCCCACAACACCCAGACCCGAAACAAATATCTGTCTGTCACACAAACATTTGTCTTGGTGTGGGAATCGAACCCACGGCCTCTCGTTTCACAGCCGGCTTCTCTAAATAAAATATTTTAATTTGTTTGTGTAAGTTATTGTCGTGTATTTGCTAAAGTTTTATATAAATATATAAAAAACACGTGTCATGATGTTCATACACGCTAATCTCGGAAACCGTCCAACCGATTCCAATGAAATTTTGTGAATGTATATGATTAGCTTGAAAGACGGGATTATTTTGTATTCGATAGGTATAAATAGAAGGTGGTATGTGGTAGGAGAACGTATGTCGGGGGCCACTTGTAAGATTGTTTCATGAGTTTAAAGATATTCAATAAAATGTTTTAGCTCATAAAAGCAAAGAATTGTTATTGTGTTGTTGTGGATTTAATGTTCTATAAAAATTATATAAATAAATAATAAAATGCATTAGTATGCTTGATTTTATTGTACTTAAATTTTAATCAGTATATATTTTAATATCTTGTTTAAAATATTACTAGAAATATTTAAAAGAAAACAAACAAGTATAAAATCGGCTAGTTATAATATTTTAAAGGTTGTGTCAGTTTTCAGAATCAGGATGTCAATGTAACGCCATAGAGTTTCCCGGCCATTGCACGATCGACGCACATGCCCTAATTACTACGGCATAATTAATAGAAATTTGATTGCTCCGCACGAATTAGTCTTCTATTGAGGCAACTAGCTGCTCTAATAGGTGTCGGTTGTTGCTAAAACACATTTGCATATAAATCGGAATACCTATGAATCGCATCTGATTTGTATGATTAGAAGTCACCATATTTAACAGGCACAAATTATGAATGATTATGCTCCGTTTGTAATGTAAATTTCTGGCTCCATAGATTATAGTTTGTGTACATTATATTTAATACCACATTCAGGCAATGTAATGTTAGTTCTTTATATACCTTACTATTAGAGGTATATTGTACGAAACACGTGTATGTGTATGACTATTTTAATTTGTTTTTTTTCTTCTTCTTTTTTTGTGTGATTTTGTTGTTTGTATGTAAATTTGATTATTATAATAAGTAGGTAGGCACATTATTTTGTTTATTTTAAGTTTATTATAGTATATTTTATGCATAATATTAAGTGTACCACCTGACATCCGCACGTCAGACTAGGGCCCTCATTGAAAATCAGCGCTGCAGTACTGCTCACTGCTGAAGTTACTGCAGCATATCGCTGAATGAACCCTGTTGCTGGAGCATAGTGTATTTTTTAACTGACTTCAAAAAAGGAGAAGGTTAACAATTCGTCGGTTTTTTTTTATGTATGTTACCCGATTACTCGAAGACGCCTGGACCGATTCGAGACATTCTTTTTTTGTTTAAAAGGGTATACTTCCCAGTTGGTCCCATTGGCACCAAGTCAGGATCTGATGATGGGATCTCAGAAAATTCAAGGAAAATCAAATTTTATAGTGACGCTTAATTTGTTTTTTATTGAAGTCGGTGTACTTTTTATGAATAAAAAAACTTTTACTTATTTAGGTTTAAGTTTTATTTTGTACTTGTTCTATTTTATTTATTTGTTCTAGCAATTAAAGACTTTTTCTTTCTTTCTATATTGTAGGAAATTATATAAACGTGGAAAATGTACAGTAATTTGACGTATGGATTTATTTGCCGTTTAATGTTATTAAACACGAGTGTAACACGGTGAGATATAAAAGACAGACGACAAAACACTTTTGCTTTGTTTTATCGAGGCAATTTTTAACAACAGTTAGCGGTGAAATGATATAGGCAATGTTACAACTAATCATTAAGCGTAGTAAGTACGTGACACGGATGCAGCCCATTAGCGTCGGTATGTCACAAATCTGGACCCACTCTTATATTGATTACGACACCTGAGGCTTTAAATTACTTTATCTGGCAATCTTTGATTTTTATTTCTTTGATTTTTATTATTTTAGATTATATTAATACGCAAAAGAAACTCTTTTGTGAAAACAGAATCAAAATTGCTTGAAAAATGAGTTCACAATATTTATTTTAAATATTGGTATGAGCAAAAATGGGTGCGTAGTGGGAATATCTCACCATCTCCCTCGCACAACGGCACAGTAATGGCCATTCTGAGAGGTGACGTCACGGCTCATATTATGCATCCTTTTACTGTCATCTGAGAATTACCCCTTCCAGATCAAATATTAGAATTTAAAAAAAACGTGTTAACTACCGTATTGCTATTAAACGATATTGGAATTGTACCTGATACAAATACGTATACCGATACCCTAGCACATTTTTATTTAACATCATCGATAAAATAGGTGAATCCGTTTCTCTTTTGCACTGTTTTTATACTCGCAGCATACGTCTTTGATATTGCTGATATTGAAGCAGATATATTGTATACATTGCGGAATTTGGACACAAAAGGAATCATATACACCATAATAAAAAAAGAGAGGTGTCTTATGGACATCCAGTTGGAACAAAGGTCCTTTCGCTATATCTTTTTTGTGTTTGTATTAAGCAATGATTAAATAAAAGTATAAATATTTTTCCATATTCTCTAAATTAGCAGCGATAGCCTAGTTGGTTGCGGTACGGACTGCCAAGACGCAAGTCGTAGGTTTGAAACCCAAGTGGCATACACCTCTGACTTTTCTGAAGTTATGTGTGTATTAAAATGTTAATTATCGCTTGCTTTAACGGTGAAGGAAAAACATCGTGAGGAAACCTGCATATCTGAGATTTTTTCGAAGGTATGAGAAGTCAGCCAACCCGCATTAGGCCAGCGTGGTGGACTACGGCCTAACCCCTCTCATTAGTAGAGGAGGCCCGTGCCCAGCAGTGGGACAATGTTTAATACAGGGCTAGTATTATATTATTTATTATATTCTCTAAATTGACGTTTTAGTTTCCCAGGTGATCGGGAAGTGCATCAAAAAATCACGGTTTTTGGTGTCGTATTTCATTTTTTACACTTTTTGCGGTTTAGCCCCTCAGCCCGCAAACAAATGATAACGTGCAATAAAGAACTCCGTTCCAAATTGCGATAATATTAATTTTCGTTTGTTTACTAGTGTTAGTTTCGTGTAATTTTATGCTACAAGTGTTGGCTTGGTAGACAAGTACGCTGCTAGCTATTTGTATTAAAAACTAACTTCTCAACTGCGCGCCGCCGGTTTTAAGCTTATTTCAAGCACTGTGTTTGCAGTATACGGAATTCGTACATAAATGTAAACTATGACTCTCCATTTTACTTGTTTACTTTCTTATTTCGCTTCGTGAACTGTTGTAACAAAACATGCTGAACTTTGTTCCATATTTGATATTGTAACAAACGTTGCAAGTTTTGAACTTATACACCTGAATATTTAAGTACTACACTCACGCCTGTAATCCCCGAAGGGGTGGCAGAGGTGTAACCAGTACACCCACTTTTCGCCGAATTTCGGTCCCATAATGTGATAGGGGGCGAGCCTATCGCCATACCGGCACAGGTTCCAGACTCCGGGCTAATACTGAGAGTTCTAGATAGAAAAACCCAATATCACTTTACCCGACCCGGGGATCGAACCCGTGACCTCAGCACAGCAGTCATAACGCATGTGCAATTACAACTGCGCCACCGAGGCAGTCAGTACGCAAGTATAATGCAATGTTTCTACCCTCCATATAGTTGTTTTTTAATTTTCATTTATTGTAGCCCGATCTACGCAGAAGGAGCTCACAGTGTATTGAGGTCTGGCAGCTGGTCTTTTGGGTTCCGATTTCATTAAATGTATAATTGGATCCCAGGCTGATGCTAGCTTCCAACCATCTTCTCTATTGAAATTTGGATGTTTTTTAATTTCAATAGCCTCGCGTATCATCCTAGTTAGGAATTGTTTTTTGGTGGTTTTTGGCAAGGATCTGTGGTTTGTCAAATCGAAGATAATGATTGGAGCCTTCTTCAGAATGTTCAGCAACTGCAGATATCGTGGAGCGTCGGTGTTTCACATCAGCTATGTGATCTTTTACGCGGGTCCCTATGATTCTTTTTTTTTTACCGATGTAGGAAAGCCCACAGTCACAATCTATTTTATATACGCCCGGTTGCGTGACGTCATACAACTCAGTCTGCCCCGTTACCATGAAGGCTGTAAAGCTTTCGAAACGTCGGCATAAAAAAGTTAAATAAACCGTAAAAATTAGTTTTATTTAGTGACAACAGAATTGACATGTATTTATAACACACAGACAGCCTCCGTAGCGCAATAGGCGAGTAGCCGGCTGTAAAATGAGAGGCCGTGGGTTCGATTCCCACACCGGGATAAATATTTGTGTGACAGACAGACATTTGTGTCCGGGGTCTAGGTGTTGTGAGACCAATAGTCTCTCGTAGTCCCTGATACCCACAACACAAGACTCATATCTTAGTGTGGGATCGGGGCAATGTGTGTGACTGTTGGGTGTTATTAATTATTTATTATTAAAAACACGGTATCACGAATGAAAGCAATAGCAAACGGTGAAATACTCCAGCAAGTTATACATAACCAGTTGTTAAAAATAGTTCGAAGTTGTCGGTTTGAAAATCTACAGAGTTATTGCCTAGCGGGGCTTACAAATGTCGGTTTTAAAATCATGTCCCCGTTAAAACTTTCCTCATGAATAATTTACGAATTTTCTTCCGAGATATGGTCTTGCCCGGGAAGATAAGAATTAAATTACGCGAATTAAATTTTTATTATAACATCTGAGTAAAAAATAAAGGGAGCAATTTGAATAATTATCGGGGATACCCCACAGTTTTATCCAGCTTTTGCGGAGTACCCGTGATTGCCTTAGTTGTTTTTAATATTAATTATTGTAGACTTGTTATAATGCGTTAGCTTTGTATATTTATTTAGAAAATATGATTTATTTTTCATAAGGCGATGAATATTAAAATGAGGAAATCAGTGTAGATTGTAGCACGATTTTGTATAAGAGTAATGCAGATAATAATTTGAGTTCAAACCTTTGGGAGTGGCAGTTGAAGAGGATGAGACCGCCTTCCCGTAATTTTCTCAAGTACACCCTCTAAATTGAATGAGAGCACTTATATTCTGAATTTATAATATTATTGCTATACATATTCTAGATTTTCAAGCACCATGGACCGTGGAGGTAAAGTGGCAATGAATTGTCAGAATGAAACTTTTTTAATTGACTTATTATGATATATTTGTTATAATGTTGTTATTTTTGAATGTTTTATAGCGAAAATGGTTTTTTATAATAATAGTAATTTTTATAAAATAGGAGTAAAATTTTTATCGTCTGAAATAAAAATGGTATGATATTATTGTTTTTAGCCGACTTCAAAAAAGGAGGGACTTAATTACTCGCGTATTTTCATGATTTTTTTTCATTGTAGAAGAGATCTTTTACCTCAGTACAATTATTTACTTTGTTTATACAGATTAATAAATTGTTTTAATTTTAACAACCCATTATGTGTTGACTAATTTAAATTTTGCAACGAATGATGATTTTAATGATGTCTAATAATATTTTAATTATGAATTCTGACTAAATTCGACAATACTTCTTTAATATAGAGTTTCACGTGCTTCAAACTAAGAATTTCATAGATTTCAAGAGAGTCTTAAATAAATTATAGTAAAAACCACTGTTTAATAGCTAGCTGAATTAAAAGCGCGGGGTTATTATTATGATTTAGTAAAAAGCACCCCACGCATTTTTTACAATCAAATTGATAGAATTATTCTATATATTTTACTTCATATAGCCATTAAGGAGTGTTTTTTAGTTGTATAAACTATATTTAGAATTATTTTTATTCGTTAATTATTTTTGCATATCTAATATAAACAAAATTAAACACCTCAAATTACCTTATTGAAATAAATATCATTTTGTAGAATTTAGAGTATTCCATGTAAACATACAAATGTTTAAAATATTATTGATATTACCTAAAGGTACTTATTGAATATTTTAAATTTCCCAGTATGTCTGTTCATAGCAAAGACACGTTGTATAATAAAACAATTACACTACATTGTAACTTAAAGACAAAGGTGTGCTAATGAGAGTGGCGTAGCTAGAGCATAAGACATGAATGTTGATTAACTGCTAAAAAGACATCCCAGCCAGTGGGGTATGCAAACCGCAGTACGAACTCAGTGCTTCGTTAGTATTTATTGTAAAATATTCCTGCTTCTTTATATGATGACTATTTTGAGTTATTTAAATTTCCGTAGGGGTAGACAGAGGTGTTACCATTACACCCACCTTTCCCCGAATTGAATACGGTAACATAATGTGATAGCAGGCGAGCATATCGCCATACCGGGCTCAATTTCAGACTCCGGGCTGGTACAGAGTATTCCTAAATAGAAAAACTATTTAGAAATTCATTTATGTGTATATTATTATCAAAATAATTAAAATTAGCTCCCACGTGGACGCTGTTAGTGAAAATTAATTAATTACGCTGCTTTGGCATCTCATAAAATTATAAGTGTAGTGGTGGCTGATGTAGGGCTGCCAAAATTGCTAATGACCGCGACTACCGAGTGCGGTAGTGCATGGTATTGAGCCAAAAACCAATCACCACCACTCTACTCACAGCGTTACATAGTTGGTGTTTATACTCATCGATAATACGACCAACTTATCAAAGTATTATAAAATTAGCAAATATTGTCACAGCGTCAGGAAGCTATTAAACCGACAGTGTCCACATTTGATTTTCATATAACTTTAGCATTATAATTATATTTCAATATAATAATGTTGTTGTTATTACTAAGGTATTTTGACATATCATTTCATTCATTATATAAATGAGTAAATAGGCGGCTAATTAACCGACTTCAAAAAAAAAGGAGGAGGTTCTCCATTCGACGTGTATTTTTTTATGTTTGTTATTTATATGTAATTTGTTGATATTATGGTTATGTAATTTGGAATATGGTTATTGTATGAAAAAGTGCCACCTAAAAACTCACTCTACATAATTCATTTTAATCCAAAATTGGTCAGTATATTAAAAGACAGACCCAATACAAGGTGGAAGGATGTAGTGCAGAGGGACATGAGGGAATGCAATTTATCCGCAGACGACGTCGAAGACAGAGCAAAGTGGAGGAGAAATAGTAGGAAGGTTGACCCTACCACCATGTGGGACGAATAGCCAGGAAGAGAGAGAGGTCAGTATATTAAAACTGCAGTTTCATATTTTAGTTTATTTTCTTAATTTAATAAAATAATAATATATAGTCAATGTCAACGTTTAGTTTTGTCAATTGGCTGTTATCGCTGAGTACGCAATGTACAACGTTACAAACTTGTCAAACTTCATTATCCCGTGATTTGCGGTTTTTATCGACAGAATCAATTGTAGTGTTTCCGGTTCGCTACGGGTGAAATTTTCAATCGCCACTTACCTAATTAAATTGTTTTTTAGAGGCGATCTGAACAAAAACTTTGCCCAGTCTCGAGAATACCGATAGAAATATACCTGGACTTTTGAACGCATATAAAAGTTTTCCAATTTACAGGGGCTGATTGGAAAATTTTCGCCAGTTTGGATGTTAATCGAACCTTGACTTCTCTCAGCCTTTTGAACCGAATTAAGTGTTAATGCTATCACGAAAAAACTCCACCAATCGTTTATATGCGCGTATTACTATTTACATTACATATTTACACGTATAATTTAAATATGTTTATAAGATAGTCGAATATGAAATACTTAATAAATATAAAATTATTATGGATTGTTTTAGTTTTACAGTCGGTACTTCGAGCATATTCTTGTAAATAAGTAATTCACGTCACTTATTTGTACATTTTATATACCTGTATTTGAAATTTGCTTATTTCGTATTACAATAATTATAAAAATGTCAGTGTATATATAAATATTTTACAAAAATCCAAATCTCTCGTTAAAAAGTTTGCTCATGAATATTTCTACTGAGTTATGAGTTTGAAGTGGAAGATAATAAAATTTGCTACAATTTAATTTTTATTGCAGCCCGTGAATGAACAAAGGGGGGTTGGTTTGAATAATGATCGAGGTATTTTCGCTTTCATAGCGGTTTAGATGATTAGGTACAATCATTCTTAGAAGAACAATAAATTATAGTATTTTAGGCAGATATTGTGCATTTATTCAAAAGAATAATTCAATAAAAATATAAATTTATTTATTGAACAGTTTAAGTGTAATATATGTTTGTTTTATGGTATTATGATAACAGTATAAAATATTACTTGAGATTTAAATCAGACTCGAAGAATTTTTTAGCCAAGTAAATATATGTTCGCATATTAGTTATAAATAATTTTATACGATAACCTTTCCTGAAACTTATATCTTTTTCAGTATAATGTTTATAAATATAAAATAGCTTGACATAGAATAAATTGTATATTAAAAATGTTGCAAGTATATTATTTTAAAAATTGTTGTAGAAAAAAACCGTAGCTGCTATTTTAGAGTCACTAAATATTCCAATTCACACACATTCACATGTGAATGGCTACTGTGATGGCGTGTCATAAGTAATTACGTGCAATGAGTCTACGTGGGACATTGGTCAACATACAGACCACAGAGAAAAGGCTTATATTAAACATTGTAAATATTCCAAAACGTATAAGTCACATTTTTAGAAGATGCTGTAATGCCACAAGAGCATTGTTAACAAATAGCTTAAAAACACTTTTTGGGTTTCTGCCATACGGTACTAAAGGGCCATACTAAAGGGCACGATTTTTTTTTTAAATCAGAAAATCATATAATCTTACCTCGTTTCGACACGAGAATTGTACAATGGCAATGTGTAATATATTTTTGGTCTGTGATTAAGTCTCATCACAGAAACCAGAACGGTTAGTCGTTATAGCGCCAGATACTTCATTCTCGGTTCTCTTCCTGCTAAAGTCAATTTTAGATACCAGTACACAAGCAAAAATAATAAAAAATCTCATCATGACTAGTCAAAACTTTTTTTATAGTTATTAAGGGTATATAGCTCTGCATTATTTTGGATTAAAATAACCTATCGTTTGCCGATTTTTTTGTTTGTTAAATCTAAAAATAACTTTCTTTTGACTTATTTTCAATTTTACTCCAGAGGCGGCACACAAAATAAATTATCAGCTCCCGCAATATAATTCCAGTAAACGAATTTTTGACTATTGATTTGCGGTTCTGTCGAAACCGGTATTGGATTAAGTGGAGCGTTACTAAAATAAAATTAACGAGGGGGCTTCCCCGGCGGAAGGCGACGCCCGGAAGCGGACGCGCCGCCACTGACGAAAACTTATCTATATCTATAACGAGATCTTAATAAACTTTATGAAATATATTTTGTTTACTTTAACCTCATACTTGGGCTTAAATTTTTTAGGAATAATAAATAAGGGGTAGCAAGGTTTAGGTTTTAATTAAAATATAAATTTGCTCATGTTTAGATTGGTACAGTACAAATATATGAGGTTTTTATGGATGATTGTTAAAATTAATCGTTTCGCCCGTGGCAGCCATGATGAATGACACAAGGAACGAATTCAAGTTACGTACAAATTGCGAGCATAAATTACGCTTTAATAATTTCGTGTACGGCCTGTTCGCTCTCTCAATCACTGACTATGCCCCGCCAGGTGTCGCTAACATAAATCCAGTATGTTAAAAATTATAACATGTCTTTTTATTTTGTTTTTATAAAAAATATTGTTGAACTGCTCTTTTTTAATTCAACACTTAATCGACAAATGTAAAAAAATAAATTATAGATTCTATTCTTCTTTTATAAAAAGTTAACCTAGGTTGACAGAAATGTTATAGTTAAACTGTAAAATATTAACGAATTAAATATGACGAAATCATAAAATTGGAAATAAAGAAAAATTTTAATTTAGTGGAAGAAGCAACGAACCGTTTTCTTTTTTATAGCTGGCCAATTGAAACGTTTCCAGCTCTCTGAATAATTCATCTTTCGTTTGAACAAAGACGAAGTGGGCCGCGCGGCGATTCTTTGATCTTTTGTAATTGGAATCGATGCTCATATTAAAAAGAGAAAATCTTCAGAGCAACCGATGAAATGCACCGAAGCCATTTTCTTCAAGACGCTTAAAGGTATGTACTAGTGATTTGTCGCCGCCGTAGTCCGTTCCCTTTCAATAGAGCCTTGGCATGTCTTTCTTTAAAATTATACTAAGCCTTTTTGTTGTTGGTAGGTCTTACAAATACCTTATTGTGATTTTTAATTTTCACGATTTTTTTAAGGTGGTACTTGTCTGCCTACAAGAGACTTTTAAATATTATGCCATAAACTGTAAGACGAGCCAACAATGTCCGGTCAAACTAAATTTGACTTCATAAAATATATTTTTTGCCTAAGAGAACTTATAAATTCAGCAGTTTTATTTAGTATTTTAGTATATGATAACTCATAAAAAGTACACCGACTTCAATAAAAAACAAATTATGTGTCACTATAAAAATTGAGGGTTGCCATAGATTTTTCTAAGATCCCATCATCAGATCCTGACTTGGTGCCAAAGGGACCACCTGGGAAGTATATCCTTTTAAACAAATAAAGAATTTCTCGAATCAGTCTAGGCGTCTTCGAGTAATCGGGGAACATACATAAAAAAAAAGATTCCGGCGAATTGTTAACCTCCTCCTTTTTTTCAAGTTGGTTAAAATACTAAATAGGTTTCCTTCTAAGAAATATTAATATCTCGTCCATATCATGACAAATCATTTATTTTTTGTTTGGATGGCACTTTCGTTTATTTTTCTGTCTAATATTGAATACAGCTGTGTTAGTTAGAATAAGTTGGGCAACTCTATCAATAAAGTACGAAACTTGTGCAATAACATCAGCAATCGATTATATTATAAAGGGATGATTTCCTATTACCAGATAGCTGTTTCGGTTTGTTTATTTTATTGAAATACGATCTTGACGACTTGTGTTTTTGTTATACAGCTGTATTATATTACAAGTTGACTAGTTTTCCATGTCTTCATATTGATAGATATATGCTAGTGGTAAGATATTCATTTCTGCCCAGCTAGCGACCACCGTACACAGGGTGTAAAGCCCGACATAGTGGCACACGCAAGTGTGTCGCGTTTCGGGATCAGCCAGTGTACATCCGATTTTTGTCGGGGGTTCTATAGTTGGGGTACGATATTTGGCCGTTTAGCGATAGCAGCGATAGCTTAGCTGGTTGCGGTACGGACTGTCAAGACGAAAGTTGTAGGTTCGAAACCCAAGTGGCATACACCTCTGACTTTTCTAAAGTTATGTGTGTATTAAAATGTTAATTATCGCTTGCTTTAACGGTGAAGGAAAACATCGTGAGGAAACCTGCATACCTGAGAATTTTTCGAAGGTATGAGAAGTCTGCCAACCCGCATTAGGCCAGCGTGGTGGACTAAGGCCTAACCCCTCTCATTAGTAGAGGAGGCCCGTGCCCAGCAGTGGGACAATGTTTAATACAGGGCTAGTATTATTATGTATATTATTATATTTGGCCGTTTTGCGGCCTTTTGAACTCAAAAGTTCTCAGTCAGAGTCAGAGTACTCTCTGACACTAGATCCTCGAACGCTTCTTCATCTTCTTGCCCATGGGGTAGTGTGAAGAAGCAGGCCGGAATGATTATGTTGAGTAGCAGGGTAATGATTGGCTCTGGCTACTGGATACTCTAATTGGACGGCACTGCGCTTACCATCAGGTGCAGTGTGGTCACTTTGCCGTGCCAGAATAAAAAAAAAGATTATTCATAAATTACAAACGAAGCCGAAAGGAAGATACGATTTTATTGAAACACGATAATAATATGGTATCGATTAATCTAATAGCCTTTTTAATTAACCTTAAAACTAAAATTTACAGTTTTTTTTTGTGCTTTGATAGGCAGACGAGCAGACGGGCCACCTGATGGTAAGTAGTCACCGCCGCCCATAGACTTCTGCAATACCAGGGCACAGCAGAGCCGCTGCCTACCGTTTAAGGACTACTCTTCTTAAGCCTCGTTTAAAGAAGGACATGTCTCAACAATTAAGTCATGATTGTATAAATGCTTTATTAAGCGTTTTAATTATAATTTAAATTGGTTATTTGTTGCATTAAATAAAAAATGTGTTACTGGTTGGTTGAATTAAGATACGCATGAGTTAATTTAAATGAACAATTTCCACTGTATTATAATAATTTCACGAATCCCATACATAATTTGAAAATACTGTGAATAAATCTAACTTATTTCAACTTCATGAGGATAGTCAGTAGAAGTTTAAAATTTAATCCCAGCATGGTAAGAGAGTAGAAAAGTTAACTACCCAAAACTTTGAAAGTCAGTAATGTACAAACTTCCATTTTTATTTTCGTTGTAAAATTATCTCTTAAAGGAGACGAACTTCTAATACTGTATTATATAATATGATGAGGTTAAGTTCTTAAACTGATATTAAGAGTTCTTAGTGAATGTATTCCAGGGAATTAGTAAGTTATCTTGAAATGGATTTAGTTTGAAATATGTTAAATTTGTGAAAATATGAAATATAATTATCGCTAATAGAGTTAATTATCGTTTGCTTTAACTGTGAAGGAAAACATCGTGAGGAAACCTGTACCTGAGAATTCTCATAAGTATTTCGAAGGTATGTGAAGTCTACCAACCCGCATTAGGCCAACGTGGTGGACTAAGGTCTAACCTCTCTCGTTGGTAGAGGAGGCCCGTGCCCAGCAGTCGGAAAATGTTTAATAGAGGGCTAGTATTATTATTAAATATATTATATGAAAGTGAAAATGATCCAGCAGGGAGCAGACTCGATTGATAAACGAGTCGTAGGTTTGATTCTAATCTCCAAGGAACATTGCAACAATGAACCAGGGTGGAACAGTGTATAATACAATGATTAATTATAATAATGATAACAATGATAACAATGATAACAATGATAACAATGATAACATTGATAACAATGATAACAATAATAACAATGATAACAATGATAACAATGATAACAATGATAACAATGATAACAATGATAACAATGATAACAATGATAACAATGATAACAATGATAACAATGATAACAATGATAACAATGATAACAATGATAACAATGATAACAATGATAACAATGATAACAATGATAACAATGATAACAATGATAACAATGATAACAATGATAACAATGATAACAATGATAACAATGATAACAATGATAACAATGATAACAATGATAACAATGATAACAATGATAACAATGATAACAATGATAACAATGATAACAATGATAACAATGATAACAATGATAACAATGATAACAACGATAACAATAATAAAATACTTTTTTTACACCCTATAAATTATGCAGAAAAGTTCTTGTTTATGTCATTCTGACTCCGCAATCTCTGATCACTTAATTTGTTTATAAAACATAAATGTTCCTTGACTAATAATTGCTACACACATATCTATCGATCTGTGTCCTATAACCTTAAACTACATATATAAAAAAAACTAGTATATGAAACTTAATGACACCTGCAAAATTAAAATAGCAAATACGGCGTACTATGGAATTCATAGTGCTTGAGCGCATGGTCTTTTAGTTTTACAAGCATTATTGAGGCCTCTAAAACTAATTTTTATCTTCTTCCAGTTTTGTGCTCCAGATCAATAGTTTTTTTTTATCATAGTCCGACAAACGAGCCAGTGGGTCACCTGATGTTAAGTGATATCCACCGCCCATGAACATCCACAATACCGAAAGTATCATGTATGCGCTGTCGGCCTTAAAGGACAGGAATAGGGATTAGGGAAGGGAAAGGGGAATCTGGGCCTCCGGATATCTCACTTACCATACGAAACGCGACAGTGAACTGTCACTTTACGTTGGTTTTCTGTGAGACAGTGGTACTACCCCGGTCGAGCCGGCCCATTCATGCTGTAGATAGCAATTATTGGTAAAAAATATTTCAGTATGTCCTTGTAGTTTACATGAACCAGGCAACCTGACACAGGCGCGGGTCCAGCTTTCAAAAAGGGTTGTGGTCATAGCTATAGCTCGAAAATCGGCCAAGTGCGAGTCGGCGTATGAACCTGCTCATGATCGACATAGTTACTTTGCTGCGTTCCGAATCACGCACGATTAATTGTTTGTTTTTTATTAAGGCACTGATATAATATTATCAGCCTGTCAATCTCAATCGAGAAAGTGTGACATCAAGTCTATTAGGGTTGTGGGCATGCCCATCGTGCCCACAATGGTGGATCCGCGCTTGACCTGACGACATGGCTAGTGAGTTCAAAAATTGGTTTACCTTTTATAATAAATACGTCACTTTTAAACATTATTTAGATTGAATATCACAGACTCACAGTCCTGAAGTTCACCAATATAATTATACACATATATAAAAATATCGACAACCATTGCGACGCAATTTTGAGATAGAAAAAATATTATCTGTGTTTCACTATTCAATGTGTAAATTTTTTTCGAAACTACAATATATCTTACAGCATATACGTAAATATCCATCTCGTCCATATTTTCCCATTCAAAATATTTAGTTGATGTTGTATATTGTGACTCGCATCACGTTGATATCATTGTTACGTAACGCGTGAAAAACTTTTGCAGAAAAGTCGCGTCGGGAACCGTGCCATCACGACGCATTGGTATCAAATTCACACTGAGTGAATTGAATGTTACCTTCAAAGCGAGTAAAGGATTAAAGAGATATGTACAAGCACGCTACATTTCTGATGTGAGTGAATTGAGTATAATGTATATACGAGTATACCTATATACTGAGGATATTGTAAGATAATAAATATTGATACTGATACTGAGGATATACCGTTATATTTATTATGTACTTCATTCACCTTGCAAATTGTAATTAATTTATTTGTAACAATTACAAAACCGTATCAATGTTGTGATTTTCGATTTTTATTAGTGTAGTTTATTCAATGTTTTTCTTTTTTTATTCAACAAAGCGTTAGCAGTAATAGTAACATATGTTGCGCGTTCTGTAAGGGTCAAGAAAGGATAGCGACGTGTTCAGTGAGTTAGCAGAGGAGAGAATTTATACGATTTGCAATTTTGGACTTAGTGATATTAAATTAATATAATAAAACCAATTAGTGAAGTGGTAATCGTACTATCATTCCTCATGGAAGTTATAAATTTAACTTAACTTTTTTTAATATTTCCTCAACTATGTATTTTACAATTACAAAAAAAATATTATATTTGAAGCTCAAACTCTTTCATTTGATATTATATCACATGATTCAATCTGGTTTTATTTATTTTTTATATCTTTTGAAATTAACTTTCAAAACCAAAATTCAGTTATTTGCGCTTTAGGATGATAAATTAGGTTAAGTTTAAAATTATAATTAGACAGACAAGTTCCTAAACACACGATTGTACTGATATTTTTTTATCAGGTGTACAGAAACATTAAAACAAAGACTTCAGAATTAACCTCCTAAATCAGAATTCGGTCATGACCCTATTAATAGGACTTATAAGTACTTCCGTGATAGCCCTATTTAAGTACCAAATTATAATTCGACAGACTTAGAAATAGACTGACACATACGACAGTGATCCTACTGTGTTCCTTTATATAACAGATGTACAGAAACATTAAAACTATATTTTTTATTGTAAAATGACAACTGTTATATTATAATTTAAAAACACAATAATTTAAGACAATTTTAAATAATCAATTATTTAAAATGATTTCCGCAAAATGCACGCCACAAATACATATTTCGATAATAGAATTATTGAATTTTAAATTGTCAGTAAAATACATATTAATCATGTCCCTCTAATGTGACTTCTGACCTTATTGTTAGTGTGCGTCATAAAAAGGAAAAAGTTAAACATTTTGTCAGGGCTATTCGCTAACAAAGCATGTTTTATGTGGTAAGATAAATAGGCTCAATCCTAACTTCAAAATAGGCTGTATTCCCTCTCGTATACTATAAGGTATGTATAAAAGAAATATTAATAAGAATTTCTCTATGAATAAACTCTAGGTAAGGCTCGGTGATCGTAAGGGTGTATCTCATGGGGTTAACAAACTCGCTATCTTATTATAATGTTTCCCATATGTTTGGCTTTCTAGGGTTGTAGTTTTTTCGTAAGATCATTACCGAATCCAAACCTTCATACTCTGATAGAAATCTCATTTTATAGATATAATAAATAAATCAGTATTATACAGTGTCTATTTGTGATATCGTAAACAATCGTTTATGATTTCAAAAGTGTATTCAACTTCCCTTTACTATAATCACAGAATTCTTCCCTTGAAGATTAACTCCTTAAAGAATTATCAGTTTTCCCACCGACCTAATAAGTGCTAATTGTTTCGTTTAGTGATGCACTTGCTCTATCGCTTTAGATTTTTTGCATTAGCCGAGTCAGAATCTATTTGTCTCCTCATTTTGTGACCCGACTGCCGTAGACAGAGAACACGTCTATATGGCGTTACAGGTTATCTGTTTTTACTCCAAATGAGCTAGCTATAACTAAAGATTCTGCTATTCTTTGAGAAAAAATATATTTATTGTTAAGTTTAATTTCAACTAGATTGAACCGACATTTCATGGGGACTCAATACCAGCTATCAATACATTGCGTAAAGGTGTTACTCGAGTTTAAAGACTATGATTGTTTGTGACATGTAAACACTAGTTGGGAACATCTGAGGGCATCCAACGCAGGTGTACCCTGAATGTTAGATTATCTCGATATCGCATGCGGGTTCAGAGCAAAGACGATCTGTGTCTATTGGCACATGTTAATGTGTAGTTAATGCGTTCTGGAAACTTCTACACCATTTATTCATTATAACAGCTGTAAATACACAACTGTATCCCGAAAGGAGTATGACATTAATCAGTATGCTAAGCTTCCTTTTCGTTCAATAATTAAAACATAAAACATATACACTCACAGCTGTAATCCCCGAAGGGGTGGGTAGAGGTGTAACTAGTACACCCACTTTTCGCCAAATTTCGGTCCCATGATGTGATGGGAGGCGAGCCTATCGCCATACCGGGCACAGATTCCAGACTCCGGGCTAATACTGGGAATTTCTGGATAGAAAAACCCAACATCCCTTTACCCGACCCGGCGATCGAACCCGAGACCTCAGCATAGCAGTCGTAAACGCATGCGCAATTACAACTGCGCCACCGAGGCAGTTCGATAATTAATCAATATATTATTCTATTAACATTGTTTCCTTCCAAAATATCATATGAAGATAGATATAATATCTGATACTGGGCTCAATTTTTTACTTTGACCTCCTATCTCATTCTGTGATTTTCGAATTGAAAAATAAACATAAATTATTATTTCCCGACTCGGGAATCGAACTCATCCACTTTATTCGATAATGTATATTGCTAGTTTTTACCTACAGCTTTGATGCGTGGTTACGCTTATCATAAATATGAATTCGTGCCAGAAGACAATTTTAAGGCATGCTTTGAGACACCATCATCTCCCCGTCGAAAATATGTCTAAAATACCAAAAAACATAAAATAAATCGGTTGAACTAATCGCTACCAAACTTCATAGGATCACCCACTGGGCTAATTTGAAGATTGCCTGAAAACTATCAAAATCGGTCTAGCCATTTTGGAGTCCATAGGGAAAATACATACACACGATCGATATTTATATACATAGATAGATATACCAATCTTGTGAGTGTATAAAAGGCTGGTATTATCATAGTATTGACAAAAACTAAAAAGAAGTGAAAATATATATAATATAATAACCTTGGTTACATCATTAGTATCTGCAGAGGGTGAAGGTTTATTTCTTTGAGCAATAAAGTTCAGATAAATGACTGATATAAAACCTAGGTATTTTAAACACGAATGTAATTGGTATGATCCTTTGTTATCTGTTAATAGCAAAAGCACTATCTTCACGGTATTGAACACAAGATTTCATTACGCGTAGTGGACGGTATCGCCTTTATAGTGTCATAAACGGGGAAATAACATTAAAGAGGAACATAAAAACCACGACCTGTGGCATTGCATTCCTCGCCTAACGTCAATACATGAACATTATTCATCTCTATTGTTTGTATTGATCTTTAATATCCAAGTATTCTAGTTTCAGTCACGACTTTATAATGCGTTCTTAGTTCTGAATAGCCATATTCATATTTCATAGACTGTCATTTGTTTTTGCATGCAATACCTTTGTAATAATTTTTGATAATTATAGAATGACCGATTGCCATACATAATTTCTAAACTTGGCTTAGGTTTTTGACAACCTAAGTGCCGCAGTAGGTTAGTAGCCGGCTGGGAAACAGAGGCCACAGATTCGGTCTCACACCAAAGCAAACGTTTGTGTGACCCCACACTGTACTGTGAAACGGAAAGTCTTGAGAAGTTCTGGCTACACATGGCATTGTTTAAATTAAATAATTAAAGGTTAAAATGTACAAAGTTGAAAATAATCGGAATAATGAGTAAGCTTGTGATTTCACTAAGAAGCTGTATAAAGTACCACTACTAAAGGAATCGTAGTCGAAAAATTGATTTTCTTATCAAATTATAGTACGAAATATTCTAAAGAATATTCAGGTTAAAAAGAGTTGTTGATATTATACAAAAAATAATGAAAGATTGTTCACGTTAAGCAACGTTTCCCGTGTGTTACCGACCAGCAACGAGACATTAATTTCCGTCAGGGTCTAGCCTAATTTATCTGCAACTATTGAGTGTGAAACTACGCTTCAAACATTGATAATATGATAAATAAACAAATTTATAATGGTAAGTGGATTTATGCATAAATATATAAAATTTTGAACCAGAGTTGCTTTTGGAGTCATTTCACTTGTTATAATTTTTTATGTTAATTTATTTCTAAGTATACGTGACAAGCAAATATAAAAATCTAGCCTTATCAGTAAATGCTTGCCTTAATCGGATTTTGGATATCTTAACCTGTCCAAAGGCTTCAAGACACATAGATTTTTTGCAGTGAATTCTGGATATTTATACTACGCCAATAAAAGTCTTCTAAGCTCATTTTCCTCCGTAGCGCAGTGGGTGAATAGCCGGCTGTGAAGCGAGAGGTCGTGGTTTTGATTTCCGCACTGTGACAAATGTTTGGGTGTCTGGACCATAGTCCCTTGTAGTTCTTGATATCCACGATACAGATTTTCCTAGTGTTCGGTCAGAACTATGTGTAAACAACTGTTGGCAACATGGCAAGATTTGACACCCGAGTCGACATATGAAGCTTCCTGGCTGACAAGGAGCGGGATAAAAGAAAAAGAGCGGGCGACGCGGGCATTGTGTCTTTGTGTAGTTTGCTATCACTACTTACTTCAACAAACTTACAACCAAAATCACAGCAAACCTTTTACCCGAAAATAATATGGACCTTCATCGTTGCCATTATTATTAAACCAAATAAAATTAATATCATCCGCACTATGACACAAATAACAAAGTCAGTAAAGGCACACCACACAAAGAGGACAACAGATGCGACCGTTAAAATTAACATGCCTGTTAATTGATGTAAACAAAGCATAGGGTAGTAATGGAAGTAAGGTATCACTCCATTTAATTGCCCATACATGTGCTGAGGTTACCACGTTAATTGGAACTAATAACGTTGCCAGAACCGCATTGAACTACGTGAGTGGGGGGCAAAAGTTTCATGATAGCGTGCTTGACATCTATGCAACATAGAATATTGTGAGCGTGATTTTTTTATTGCAGTATTATATAATAATATGTATGTCATAATAATGAACAGATAAAAAACCTATGCTCAATACTGACAATTACGAAGAATTGTTTTTTTTTGCAATTCTGACAACTGATGTCAAGAAATGCACTTTGCATTTTTTTAATCGTTGGTATTACGAGATCAGAAGGTCTCACCTGGCGGTTAAGTAAACGCTATACTAGCCATGAGTAAGCAACACCATCGAACTACGCTCGCTATCCCGAAGCGTAAGATATTAAGTCTCAATAACACCCAGTAATTTCACCAATTTCGATATCCACTAAACCGGTTTACGCCAGTTCTGGCAGACTTTTCATTAGCTACACAAATAGTAGTTGTATCTACCTACATGTAACTTGATATAAGATAGTCCAACCATCTATATAAGTGTTATTAGAGTTTAAAATAAATATTGACTTTATTCTTAGACGCGTTATTAAGCGAAAACAGAGTTGTTTATTTAGTAAGTTCTTAATAATTCAATTCAGTTTTTCTTCAGTTCTATTATCTACATTATAATGAAATGAATAACATAATTGGCGTGTATGTGTGTATTACAAAGTAAATAGTACTTGAGAAAACTAAGCCTAAGTTATTCTTATTAAGAAAACATCTAGTAAAATCAACATCGCTGAAAATCTACAGAGCCGCATATTTGAATTCGTAGGCGGCTAGACGTTGTAAACAGTGGAAACACTAAGTAGAAAGGAGTAAGTAACGTGGCTAATATGTTACTCAGTGAAACAAAGTGCCTCGTTTGCGCTAAGACCAATAGTCGGACAGTGCATTAGTTAAATGGATATGCTTTGCTCCATAGTTCCGTCTAAGTTACTCCACAATTCGACGAGCAACTTAGATTACTACTGTTTGGAGTCGAATTGCAAACTATGTCGATTGCAGCTAGATGAAATGTCAATGCCGATGTGACAGTCTGTGGAATGGGCTTCGTCTCGTTCCTGGGTCTTGTTGTTCATATTTTATTTGATGCAAATGGATCAGTATATTGTAACCTCCATAAACACTCCCTCAAAAAGAAAATCATGCGTGCGTTATTGACCTTAAGGAACGAAGTGATGATTGGAAAACTATTAGATGGTAGGAAATTTCACTCATCGTACGCAAAGCTGCCACTCACATCAGTATTCTGGGCGACACCGGGATGCCGATCCATTTGTCCTGTAAACAATATTGTCTACTTAAGAATAGTTTATCGGAAAATTTATACTTTTTCGTACAAATCTGAGTGCGTTAAAAATACTTTGTTTAAAATTACAATATTTCCAATAATCGCGTCAAGCGTTAGATATGTGAGCGTCAGTAACATATGTCAACGTCAAACTGTAAGCGCTAAGGTGGTAGTGCATTAGTTACGCCACCGTCAAATAGTCTCCAATAGCTTTACACTGTGCTTAAATATAAGCACGCAGACGCGGCGGCATATCATTGATGCAATCTTGGGAAGACTAATAATAATAATAATAAGCCCCCTAAAACCCAACCACACGTCCTGATCGACCATCTGATCACGTGGGGGGCGGACACACGATTAATAAATTACTGGCGTGGCTAACGTGGCTCTGGTTACCCCATTTAAAATGGAGACACGATTAAGAAGTAAACGTTTAGGACCGCTTCCCGGGGGCGATCGCCGGGGCGCACTTGGAGCTGACGCTGAGTGCCACAGTATGCGAACCGTCAGTGGTAGTGAGTTGAACAGGCGGGCTCCTACCGGGTCACCCGAAATAAATGCGACAGCCGAATCAATTTCTTCTTCTTCTCCTAAATCTCTTTTCTCATCTCTTCCATCATCTCCACCTTCCTATCTAAACTTTCACTCAGAGCGTTCTTCTTCTCCGCATTCTTCTATGTTATCAGAACTAAGAACCGAAGACGTTGTGCAGAGGACAATTGTCCATAACACTGCACCCGCTAAGGTTCAACGTTTGCGAATCAAATGGAGCAAAGAAATGAATATCTTTATCCTACGCAACTACTACATACTCACTAAACTTGACACTGATACCAAGTGCTATCTTGACCAGTTACATCAGAGATTTACAGAACAGTTCCCTAATGTTGAAGCTAGTAAACAAAGAGTCGGAGACCAACGTAGGGCAATTATTCGTAATAGACTGCTTTCTAACGATAAAATTAATGAAATAAGAACTGAAGTAAAAACATATTTACAACAGCAACCCAACAACTTTTCTCAAAACCAACCGGCAATAAGACAAAGAATGAAATGGACAACTGAACACAACGAAAGTATAATGAAATTGTATTATAAGATCACTCAATTAGAAACAAATAAAACTGCTTACAGAAAGATTTTATACCAAAAGTTTATACATATATACCCTCAACTCTCCCATCTGAGTGAACAAAGAATAGCGGACCAAAGAAGAGTTATAATAGCCAACAAATATATTGATACTAATAGGCTTAAAGAAATTAAACAAGAGGTCGCTAATGAATTGCGTTTAGGTTCATCAAATGTTAATAATTTACAAAGTAACCAAGTACTCACAACAGAATTTCCCATATCACATGATACAGAAACAAATTTTAACGAATTAACACTACTTACCGATATAGAAAATAATACAAGTGTGAATGTCAACTTAACTCTGATACAAGACACACTCGATAACGTAGAAATAGACTCGACATTTAAGAATGCCTTAGATTTTTTTAGTAACGTTAACCCCGAGCAACGGCCATATATTCCTAAACAAAAGTCATCAAAAAAACTGAACACAGTTATTAACCATATTAATAATAAAACGTTACCCCAATATGTCAATTCAGATACAGACTTCCACAAGTTACAAACAATTATTTATTGCGCAGCATGGACAGTTGCTAAAACTAATGGATCCAAATTAATTATACCGCCTACTGCTAATAAACAACATTTTAATTTTAAACCTTCATGGCAAAAAAGATTAGAAAGGAAAATAGAAGACCTACGAGCAAAGATAGGGAGAATGACACAATATATGACTGGAAATAAAAATAAAAAACTTAACAAACAAATTAATAAAATACTGAATAAATATAAAATACATACAAATCACGAATCACCAAACACAAATTTAACACAATTTTTAGATACCCTTAAACAAAAACTTACCGTAGCAAGCAGTCGGCTGAGAAGATACACAGCGTGTTCACTTAGGAAAACACAGAATAATCAGTTTCAAAATAGTGAAAAGAAATTTTACCAAAACTTATCTAAAGTCACCAGTAATTCAACAATTTCACGTAATCACGAACATACAATAAATAGTATAGATCCTGAAACTTTGAGACAGTTCTGGTCTAATATCTGGGAAAACACTACAGATTACAATAGAGAGGCAGAATGGTTAAAGGCAGAAGAAGAGAATATTTCAAAGATACACCCAATGGAGTTCAATGTTATACCTATTGAGATATTTCATAATGTACTTAAATCCACTCACAATTGGAAAGCTCCTGGGTCTGATAAAATACATAATTTTTGGTACAAGAAATTCTCTCAAATTCATGCACTTTTATACCATCACATTAATAATTTCATTAAAAACCCGAATACTATGCCTTCCTACATCACTTCTGGTGTCACTTACATGCTTCCAAAAGATCCAAATGATATGGTTAACCCGGCAAAATACAGGCCTATAACTTGCCTTCAAACTATCTACAAAATTATAACTGGATGTATATCGTATCTTATTTATCATCATATAGAAAACAATAATATTCTTACTGAACAGCAGAAGGGATGTAGAAAGTTTAGCCAAGGCTGTAAAGAGCAATTGACAATAGACGCCGTCATTTTGAAACATGTTCAAAAAAATAAAAGAGATATGTACAGTACGTATATCGATTATAAAAAGGCTTATGACTCCGTACCGCATTCGTGGCTAGTCAAAATCTTACATATATACAACATTCACCCTCAAATTATCTCATTTCTTGGTATTTCTATGACTAAATGGACAACACGACTTCACTTACAGCTTACAGGTAATACCATAGAAACTGAACCAATACATATTAAACGTGGCATATTTCAGGGAGATGCACTTAGTCCGTTGTGGTTCTGTCTTGCCTTGAACCCCTTATCAAATATGCTTAATTTAACTAATATGGGATATTCTTTTAGTAAAACAACCTCGCAAATGGATACACCAGCAAATAATACAGATTATAAAATAAACCATGTTTTATATATGGATGATATAAAAATTTACGGATCATCTCAGCCAGAGTTAGAACATTTAATGGCCATTACAGAGTCATTTTCACGAGACATTTCAATGGAATTTGGAATAGACAAGTGTAAAACGAACTGCATCAAAGCAGGACAGAACCACCAACATCAATATCACTTGCATGACGGGAATATAATCGACCCCCTCTGTGATGGAGAATCTTACAAATATTTAGGATATCAGCAATCTAAGTTAATACACCATAAAGACATAAAACTAAAGATAACAGACAATTTTAAACACAGGATAAATTCAATATTAAAAACACAACTTAATGCAAAGAACACTACAAAAGCGATAAACTCATACGCAATCCCGGTACTTACATACTCTTTCGGTATTATTAACTGGACTAAAAACGACTTACTAAACCTGCAGAGATTAATTAACACAACAATGACGAAAAACAGAAAACACCACCCTAGAGCATGTATACAAAGACAGAACTTACCCCGTAAAATAGGAGGAAGAGGCATAATTAACATTAAAAATTTACACAATAGACAAATAACAACACTAAGAAATTACTTTCATAACAAAGCAGGAAGTTCCACCCTACACCATACAATCAATAAATATGATACCAAATTTACCCCACTTAACCTTCAAACCCAAGAAAAACAAGGCAATGAAATACAAATGGAGCAACAAGACCTTCTCGATCAATGGGCCCTAAAGTCTCTACATGGACGACATTACCAAGACTTGAGCCAACCAAACGTCGATAAACAGGCATCGAACGAATGGCTCAGCCGAGGTGAACTCTTCCCGGAGACTGAAGGGTTCATGATTGCAATTCAAGATCAAGTGGTTGAAACTAGGAATTATAAAAAATATATCATGAAAATAAATACTATTCCAGACATATGTAGAAGATGCAATAGCGGTTCAGAAACCATCCAACATATTACCGGAGCCTGCAAAGCAATAGCCCAAACTGATTATAAATACAGACACGATCAGGTTGCGAACATTATACACCAAAAACTTGCGATAAAGTATAATTTAATTCCCACACCAACAAAACATACTCCTTATTACAAATACTCTCCAGAAACCATTCTAGAAAACCCTAACCATAAACTTTATTTTGATCGAGCCATACTGACTGACAGAACAGTGCACTATAATAGACCAGATATAACTCTTGTTGATAAGATAAATAAAACCGGTTATATTATTGACATTGCCATACCCAATACTCATAATTTACAAAATACCATAGCTGAAAAGCTTACAAAATATATTGAACTAAAAGATGAGATAATCCGTATGTGGCGCTTACAAAAAGTTATTATAGTTCCTATCGTAATATCAACCACCGGAATAATTCCTAAACAGTTATCCCAGTCTCTGTCACTTATAGATCTCCCACACAAAACATACATACAGTTACAGAAAGCAGTGATTCTAAATACATGTAGAATTGTTCGAAAATTCTTGCAGACAGAATTATCACCCCTACCGACTCTTCATAATATGTAGTTTCAACTACTAACAATCACTTGGCTTAGGCCCGTGGTTATTAGTATATTTACCGGTCATGCAGACCGAGCAGCAAAATGCTAAAAACAAATAATAATAATAATAATCATTTATTTACCAAAAAAAATTTTACAAGAGGTGATACATAATAGGTGTTCTTAGGCTTATATAACTATACACGAGGTAATTAGTGTGAGTCGGTGCCATCCACACTAGGTCGAGCCTGTCTCGTGGATGGCTTGGTGCCGTTTAACAAACTTACTAACTTATGACTATAACTATACATGAGATCAAAATTAACATTTAGATTAAGTAGTGAAAATATAATTATTTAAAGTAATATACAATTTAATAGGTAATAATGTGTATGAGTTGTGTGTGCATGCTGGCGTGTGTGTGTGTGTGTGAGAGCGTGTGTATGTGTGTGTGTATGCGTATGGGTCTGCTTGTGCTACGAGTGAACTTTGATGATTTTTTCGGATTCTGAGTAGGTTAGAGTAAGTAACCACTGGCGTACTTTTTTTCTGGCCTGATATAAAGAACATTTTTTAAGGTCGCATACTTTTACTACTTTGTTATATATAAAAGATAGCATAAATGGTTTCATGTGTTGCGCGAAAGTAGTTTTAACGATGGCATGCTGACATTGGAATACACGACGTTGTAGTAATTTGGGATATACGGCGGATTGTATGACGTTACTGTGTTGTTTAAGTACTATTTTCAGTATGTAAAGCTGTCGGACGTTTAGAATGCCTGCATCAGCATACAGTCGATCAGTGGGATATCTATATGGTTTCCTTAGCATTACCTTAAGAACTGCGCGCTGAGATCTCTCAATGGTTAACATAGTAGTATTCGCGATGCCACCCCAACGCCTGTGCTGATACTTATAATCACAGGCGTTAATAATATTATTTAGGCATGAATAAAAGCTCTCGAGTCAAGGCGATTCAAATTATAACAGATTTTTTTTGAACAATAATTAAATACAAAGGATTTATTTACCGCATATTTATTATATTCCAAAACATATTACAAACTATTCAAAAGTATAAAGACTGGAATTAATGAAGTGATGAGTAAATTCCTACCGACCGCCCCAATTCCTGTGTGCGCTGTGAAAACCATATTAGGTCAATTAAATTTGTATAATTATAAAGTGCCATCGAAATTTGAGCTCAACTTATAACTCATGTATACGATTTACTTTAAAATATATTATCAATATGCTTACGGAACTCATTATATAAATACGAACCAAATAGAAATATAACATTGTGTTATTATGTAGGTATGTTTTATACCAATTTGCATTGGGCCTTAAAACAAAGATGTTTCTACAAAAAAAGCAATTACTACAACCAAAAAACAAATCCGGGGTGAGAATCAAACACGCTTTTAAGTGTAATTTCAAGCCTTTAAACACAAATCGAACCAGTAAAATACTATTTGATCAGACAAAATTCACAGGCAAAAATATGAAGGAAAAAAATTAAAGACAACTTATCAGACAAGATTTGCATTATATTTCTATTTATGTAGAAGTATCTATGCATTGTGTTTTACTAATTGCATTGATGAAGACCTATGCCTATGTAGATCCTATTTGCGGAACTCAACGATATTTCTTCTACTTTACGCTAATATAAGTTGTTGTTTTTTTTTTACTGAAAATGTATTTAAAGTGTTATAAAATGGCAAAGATCTACCTTTCCCAATGTATTGAGAATTCAATCAATATGAATTAAGTACATGGTCTTGAATTTCAATAATCTAAACACTGCATGGCGTGTAATATGTATGCAATTACGTTGACCATTAGTGCGTTAATCCGTCCAATGTTCATGAACTGCAAACTATATGTACTAAATAAATAAATAACACCCAACAGTCACACACATAGCCCCGACCCCACACTAAGATACGAGTCTTGTGTTGTGGGTATCAGGGACTACGAGAGACTTTCGGTCTCACAACACCCAGACCCCGGACACAAATATCTGTATGTCACACAAACATTTGTCCCGGTGTGGGAATCGAACCCACGGCCTCTCGTTTCACAGCCGGCTACTCGCCAACTGCGCCACGGAGGCTGTCAAAAAAATGTACTGTATTGTAATTTAAAAAAAATAGAAAAAAAAATCAACTGAATGTGTTAATTAAGCTAACATATGTGCATATTATTACATAACATATTTGACATGAGTATTTCTGCTTGTAAAAGGATAAAGCACACAAGGCCACTTCACAAAAATTATGAGTAAAAAGTGGCACTGAACTCAAGGCTCGTAGAGATAGTGGCGTTAAATGCAATATTCAAAACGACTCGGCAATGGGGCACTCGGGACGAGCGTGGCACACGTATGTGTTGCTGATTGCTCTGAGAATAGTACTCTAGCCATGAATCTGCGATGCTACCACAGAAAAAATATAGTTAAATTCAAATTTATTTGCAGTAAAAATTAATTAAAAACACAGAATGAGGCTTATTGTAAATTACGCATGATGACATACATTACATTATATACATACATACATTTGATGGACACGCTTCGCAGTTCATGTCAGTAAATGCCGGAGTACCACAAGGTTCTGTGATTTCGCCCACCTTGTTTCTTCTGCATATCAATTATATGTTGTCGCTTGGCAACATTCATTGCTATGCAGACGACAGCACGGTTCATGGGCGTTATTGCAGCCAGCCTCCTGGTTGCCGGGTGGATACTGAGAGGAGACGCGAGGATCTTGTCATGGAGCTCAACCAGGCCTTGGATCTCATATCATCATGGGGTACCAGGAATCGGGTTGAGTTTAATGCCAAGAAAACCCAGGTGTGCGCGTTCTCGTGCAAGAAGTCTCCGTTTTCTCCAATCCCCGTTCTTCAGGGTGTTCCACTCGCAATGCGGAATGACCTTAGTGTCCTAGGTATGGATATCCGCTGCGATCTTAATCCAAGGAGTCACATCGAGGGCGTAATATCCGCCACTTCCCGCAGGGTCGGAATCCTGAACAGGGTGCGGCGGTTTTTCACGCCCGGTCAGCTCTACCGCTTATATAAAGCACAGGTGCGACCGGGAATGGAATACTGCTCGCACCTCTGGGACGGTTCCGCAAAATACCTCCTCGATGCCTTGGACGGGTTGCAGCGGCGGGCCATCCGTATTGTGAATGATGCAGACGTGAGTAACAGCCTGGAGCCGCTACAGCTGCGTAGGGATATTTCCTCGCTTAGCGTGTTCTACCGTCTGTATCATGGTGAATGCTCTGAAGAATTGTTTGATCTTATCCCATCCTCTCCCTTCCATACCAGAACCACGCGTACTGGATTGCGGAGCCACAGCTTTGTGGTGTCTACTACCCCGGCCCGAACTAAGAGGTTCGCAAACTCGTACTTTTGCCGCACCATCAAGCTGTGGAACAGTTTGCCAGCTACCGTGTTCCCTCCTTCCTATGATCCTGGGTCCTTTAGGCGTAGTGTGAAGAAGCTACACAGCAGGCCGGCATGATTGTATTGAGTAGCGAGTGATAATCTATCCCTCGCTACTTGATACTATAACTGGACGGCACTGCACTTACCATCAGGTGCAGTGTGGTCACTTTGCCGAGTCACGATAAAAAAAAAAAAAAAAAACGCAAGTAGTAATTTTTTAATTTTTGATGGAACATGTACAATTTATTACTCTTCTTGCATGATTGTGCAGGCAGGCATATCGGTAGCACGTTTTTGATATACCTACATAACTAGTCAGCATATCACAACCAATTCTCGTGTTAATAAATTGTGTATAGGTGTACATATGGACCCTCGATATGCCTACTGCATCACATTCCCAATAACACAAATTATATTAGCCCTGTATAAAAGGACACGGGCCTCCTTTACCAGTGAGAGGAGTTAGGGGTAATTCCAGTCTGTAATAGCCAATACATGCAATTATACATCAATTATTGATAATAATTAACAAAAATGTTTTGTTTTTTATTCAATGCATATTTTGAATAATGTTTAAGGAAAACAATTGAATGAGTACCCCGAAAATTGGAAATCTTGAGAAAAATAAAGTGATTTTTGTATGGGATTTCAGTCTCCTATGATACTGATAAACTACATCACGCATCTGGACATCGTTTAATAGTTAGTCAGTAATAAATATTTTCCAGTATAAACTTGTTTTCATTGACCCATTGCTGCATCAGCACAATATATTTTTATAAATGCTACAGTAAAGTTTTGGCCTACGGTTTTGCGAGCCGCCTGTCTGGTGTCTTAGCTTCTATAGTGTTAAGATAAGATCTGTGTAGGATTATAGCTTATATTAAATTTGCGGTTACCGAATGCTAACATTATAAAAATATTATTATTGATCATCATATTAATTATGAGTAGGTATTGTACACAGTCAGGTCATAAGTATTGTCACACAGTAAAAACTTTTATTTTAGAATGCTGGCCACAAAAAAGTTTATTGAATTCGAATTTCAAATTGTTCATGAAAATAAAAATGTATACTTTTTAGAATTTTACTCATTTTTAAATATGGAGTGGACGCTTAAAGAAGACCGTGTTGCAGTAATTGCGTTGCATCGTTGCGGTTACGCGCCAATTCAAATTTTTGACATACTGAAAAATTTTAATATAACCAAAAGATTCGTTTATCGTACCATCAAACGATACAATGAAGACTCTAGTGTAGATGACAGGTCAAGAAGTGGTCGCCCTCGGTCTGTTAGGACTCCAGCAGTGATAAAAGCTGTGAAGGCGCGAATTCAAAGAAATCCCAAACGTAAGCAGAAACTGTTGGCCCTTCAGATGGGGTTAAGCAGAACCACGGTGAAAAGGGTGTTAAATGAAGACTTAGAGCTTCGGGAATATCGAAGAAAAACAGGACATCGTTTGAATGCTCGTCTAATGGACCTGAGACTGAAGAGATGCCGCGCTTTGTTGAAGTGGTACGCGGGAAAAAAATATCGGGAAATTCTTTTTTCAGATGAAACAATTTTTAACGTAGAAGAGAGCTACAACAAACAAAATGATAAGGTGTACGCACACAGTAGTGAAGAAGCGAGCAACCGTATTCCGCGTGTCCAACGAGGTCATTTTCCATCCTCGCTCATGGTATGGTTGGGAGTTTCTTATTGGGGCTTAACAGAGGTACATTTTTGTGAGAAAGGTGTAAAAACGAATGCAGTTGTGTATCAAAATACAGTCCTGACGAACCTTGTGGAACCTGTTTCTCATACCATGTTCAATAACAGGCACTGGGTATTCCAACAAGATTCGGCGCCAGCTCATAGAGCGAAGAGCACACAAGACTGGCTGGCGGCGCGTGAAATCGACTTCATCCGGCACGAAGACTGGCCCTCCTCCAGTCCAGATTTGAATCCGTTAGATTACAAGATATGGCAACACTTGGAGGAAAAGGCGTGCTCAAAGCCTCATCCCAATTTGGAGTCACTCAAGACATCCTTGATTAAGGCAGCCGCCGATATTGACATGGACCTCGTTCGTGCTGCGATAGACAACTGGCCGCGCAGATTGAAGGCCTGTATTCAAAATCACGGAGATCATTTTGAATAAACTTCAGTGTCATAAGAATCTATGTTTTGTTAAGTTCATTTTGGTATATAAATGGTTACATAATGAATAAACTTGTTTCAATTATTTTATATTAAACATGTAACAGAATTTATGACCTGACTAGGTATAATTCTCAAACTACATAGAAATGAATAAGGACCCTGTTATGATTTTCATATAAAAAACAATTCTATGGAAATCTGTTGCTCAACCATGTTATGTAAACCGTTAACGAGAACGAAAAATACTCCTCTTTTTATGAAAAATACTACACGGAATGAAAAATCGTTTTTTTATTCAGTGAGGTTATTGGCAAAGGTCGTGCGTTGTCAACCGTACATATTTGTTCACACAAACCAACGCATGCATGAAATCCTATTTTACGGCTCGTATCCTTCCGTTTAGAGCGCCTTTTGAATGGGCTGTGTCTGAACTCGCTCGAATGTCTTGACCCATATATAGAATAGCAGACGTGTTGGCGATTCGACTTGATTCATTTGTCTACAATGTTTATAAATAATGCTTTCCTTTTTAGCGATCTTATTTTAATTTAAATATTTTTTTATAAAAATCTTCAAATTACATTATCAATGTTGTATTTTATATTACGTGACTTTGCTATATTATTTTGCTATATAACTGGGTAGTATCTAAGCCGATTTATTTTGTTTCGTTTACATTATTGCCTCAGATATGACTAGTAGCACCTTTATACCAATCACGTTCAACAAAATTACAGCCAGCTTGCAGGTGGAATAAATAAAGTATTTCAAAATATTATCGTAATACTTTCGGTTAATTTATGAGCCCGTACGCGGCATATGGAAATCCGCTGGGCGGGTTGTAGAGTCGTAGATATAGAGTACAGCGCCTGGGCGTCGTGGCGCGTGCACCGCCGTCGCACACCTATTATAAATTAACCCATTAACTCGAAGACAGCCTTTGTGCATTTCTACTCATTTGAATATCTTAATATCTGATTAAAGACTAATATGTATTGTTTAGTATTTTATTAATACGAATATAATGTGTTTGATAAATGATAATAAACTCTTCGATGAATTATATACTATTTTTCTATTACTTAATATGATTATTTTTAAATAATATATTTGTTAATAATAATTAATAAAATACCAAAAATATATAGTTAAAAAACAAATTTATCCAACGACACCAATTGTAATATACTAGTTATAATATGAGAGAACACACCGCGGAGCCTTTACTTTGACAGACAGTACTATTATTTATGATATACTAGCTATTTCCAGGAGGCCACCCTGCTCGCCTCGTTCGCAACCGAACAGGTGGTGGGCAGGATTCGGCGACTGGGCCTTAAGGTGGCCCTCAACAAAACCGAGGCCCTTTGTTTTCACAGGCCTCGGATTCGGCCACCTTTTGAGCCCCACATAAGTGTGGAGGGGGTGCGGATTCCCATCGGCTGTAAAATGAAGTACTTGGGATTGATTCTGGACAGCCGCTGGGATTTCCGTGCCCATTTCAATGAGTTGTCGCCGAAATTGGTGCGGGCGGCGGGCGCGCTCGGACGCCTGCTGCCGAACCTGGAGGGACCTAATAGCCCTTGCCGAAGTTTATACGCTGGAGTCGTGCGGTCAATGGCCCTGTACGGATGTCCCGTATGGGCCGAGTCCCTGAACGCCCGCTGCGTCGCCCTGCTGCGCAAACCGCAGCGTTTGGTGGCGCAGCGAATAGTAAGGGGCTACCGCACGGTCTCCCACGAGGCGGCCTGCGTATTGGCCGGCACACTCCCTTGGGAGTTGGACGCCAAACTCCTCTCGTCAGCGTTCCTCTGGCGGGAGGAGGCGTCCAGCCGCCTTCAGGAGAGACTGGCCCCGAGGGAGATTGCGGCCCGGTTTCGCAGAACCGCCGTGGAAGAGTGGCATACCAGGCTGGAGAGCCCGACTGCGGGCTTGAGGACTGTCGCGGCAGTGCGTTCTGTCCTAAAGAGATGGTTAGACAGGCGCCACGGGGCGCCTACGTTCCGACTGACACAGGTATTAACGGACCATGGGTGTTTCGGTTCGTTCCTGTGTCGGATCGAAAAGGAGGTGTCCGCCGTGTGCCACCACTGTGGCAACTGCCGCGAAGACACGGCCCAACATACGTTGGAGGAGTGCCCAGCCTGGGACGAAGAGCGCAGCGCTCTCAGAGCAGTCGTCGGAGGAGACCTCTCGCTGCCGGCCGTGGTGACGTCCATGGTCACCAGCCGGAGGTCCTGGCGTGCGGTGGCCCACTTCTGCGAGAACGTCATCTCGCAGAAGGAGAGTGCTGAGAGGGATCGGGAACGATATGATCCCTCCCGCCGCCAGAGAAGACGTAGGAGGCGCCAGGTGGACGACTGACCGGCGTCTCCCGCCCTGTGGAATGGGGGCGTTTGAATTCCACCACGGTAACCCCTGCCTGTCGTACGAGGCGACTTATAGGGGCCATCGGGGGTCGCGGGCGCGCAGCGGAGGGCTGTCAGCCCGTATCGATGCACTCCCAAATTCGGAGCATCGTGCGACCCCGAGATGGACGGCAGCGCGGGTCAGGCCTCGTTCGCTGTCGTTGTTCGGTGCGCGGGGGCTCCTTAGCCTCCATGGAGATGGGCTGCTACGCAGCACCGCGCAGGGGCGATTCCAGCTGCAATTTTAGCACTCCTTAGAATACCCCGGGATCGCTCCGTAAGCGCCGAAGAAGGCCACCGCGGGATTTTAGCTGGTAGTGTCGGGTGGGTTGTATATAGGGGTTAGGGACTCGGCCCAGCGGCAGCACGGATAGCCATCATCCGTGCGAGGGGGATGCTGGGTCGTAAGACCGGCTAGTCCAGCATACCCGTTTTATTCTTAATCCGCTTCCCTCCGGAGCGGGCGGCAGTAATAAAACGCTTTCCCCGCGACAAAAAAAAAAAAATGATATACTAGCTATTGCTCGCGGCTCCGCCTGCGTGGAGGTTATATTCGGGAGGAGAAGTATACAATTCAAGGAGTTGTCTTCTGCACTGAGGCACCTGTAGCGATTGTCCAGCCTCTCAGGTGTTGTGCCCGAATCTTGAGATTGCCTCTAAAGAATACCCCATTAGTTTAACCTCGCTTTGCCCCTTTTAGGGATGATTTTTCAGAAACGTTGAAACACGTATTTCTTTATTTCCTACCAAAAGCCTAAATATGAATTTACAGATCCTTAAGTCGAGGAACTATGGATTTCCCATACAAACTTGGCACTCCTATTTGACCTCTTTTAAGGTTGTTTTTTGAGAAAAAAAGATAGCCTATGTCCTTCTCCAGGATATAATCTATTCCCTTACCAAATTTCATTACAATTCGTTCAGCCGTTTAGTCGTGAAAAGGTAACAAACAAACAGAGTTACTTTCGCATTTATAGTATTAGTATAGATAATTCTTATAGACAAAATCAAGAAAATAGCCACCTACAAATTTGAATAATTAGATTTAATCTACAGTCAAGTATTTCAGAAGAAAATAAATAATAATTATTAATTTTCAAATTTCTGTTTTGTAATGAATATTATTCATATTTTTAATATTGACCTGGCTTCTGTTATACTCACAGAACCAGTTAAATGATCCACTAACTACTAACATAAATAAACCAGTATATATTTTGTCTAATATTATAATTGTTCTACACCAATCGGTGATTGTTCTAGAGTGCGCTTATATAGTGTATACAGGGATTCCAATCGGGTTTTCACCCAATATCTGTAGATGTAATATCTAACATCAGAATATTTAATTATCACTGTCTAACTGGCCTCTACGTGTTAGCATCGGATCAATGCACGACTTCCAAAGGGACACTACACTTCCGGTATTAAATTAAGCCAATCAATAATAATATCAGCTGTGTTAATTATATTCTAATGAGAGTAATACGCATACCTACGATATTAATCTTGAAGTCGGGTATGCGAATATCCTTAGAATATTTTTCTTTGACGTTAAAACGAGCTGACGTTAAGCAGCGCCACACCGACTGCAGCGCCATCTGCCGGGTTGATTTGTGAATCTAAACCATCCAGGGCGCCACCCAAACGCATACAAAAACAATCATTCAAATCGGTTCGGCCGTTTAGGAGAAGTTCAGTGACATACACACGTACAGTAGAATTATATATATAAAGATAAGTTAAGAAGGAAATTACATAGAACGGCTTCTCCATATTTTATACACTTTGATTAGGCGTCCAATTATTTAAAAAACATAGGTAGTCATGGGGACTATCGGCAAAAGTGAAAACTTAAAACTTTGATCAGCATCTACGAAGTAGTAACTTTTTTGTTTTATTTGCTTGTCAATAATTATAGAACTTCATAGACGTGCTTATGTCAAAAGTTAAATAATCTGAGCGTGACGGTCACGTGGTCACTCGAGTTCATTGCCTTTTACCCGTCTCAAAAGTAGTTCGTAGCCCAACGTGCCTAAAAAGTTTTCACTTCAAAAATATACAAATAATATATAAAGAGGCACAGAATAATTTACTTCTACAATACATAAGACAAAGCCATATTCTTAGCTATTATAAGAAAACCCGGTGTGGTAAACATAAACAGTGCGAGAAATAATAATGAACGGATTGAAATGAGGTTAAAACTCGTGCAGTCACAAAAGGTCCCGCGGGACCACAATTTATTGTTCGACGCATTTTAATGAACCCTACCGCGGGCCCGCTGAATACCGATGAACGTGCTTGTGTTTTACCTCGTGTAATCTCTATACCTGCTTATTTTCCTAATATCCCGTGTGACATGGATTTGATTTACTTTTCAGTGTGACTTTTTGACGACTGTAATATGCATATTTAATCATATGAATTCGATTGATTTATTTCTATACAAACAGAATAATAATAATACTAGCCCTGTATTCAATATTGTCCCACTGCTGGACACGGGCCTCCTCTACTAATGGGTTAGGCTTTAGTCCACTTCGCTGGCTTAATGCGGGTTGGTAGACTTCACTTACCTTCAAAATTCTTATGAAAATTCTTAGGGTATGCAGGTTTCCTCACGATGTTTTCCTTCACCGTTAAAGCAAGTGATAATTAACAATGAATACACACGTAACTTTAGAAAAGTCATAGGTGTATGCCATTTAGGTTTCGAACATACGACCATCGTCTTGTCAGTCCGTATCGCAACCGACTAGGTTGTCGCTGCTATTATATGTAAACATAATATTATAACGTATATTAAATAATGTAAATTCAGTCTAAGCCAATTCTAAACATTATGAAAAGTTTATCATGGATGACATGCAAAAGCAGTTTGCATTAGTATGCATAGCAACTAAAGGAAAATATAAAATTCAAAAGTCAGGTGTGACTTAAAATATTTGCTTTAATAATGAAAACTGCGGGGCATTCAACGAGTCTTATCTAGGAGCTAGGCAAGCCATAAATTACATGACGTTCAGCGGTAAATCATGTCCTATAAGCATAATAATTTAATGCGATGGGCTAAGACGAATAACGGCGGCGGACACAATGAAAAATAATTAAAAGTAATAAATCTCTCGGCAGGTAACAAAAACCTGAAGAGCTTAATAAACGTCGCATGTCTGCGGCAAAAGCGTGGGAATTGTTACACTCGCTCCTAACCAAACCAGTATCGCATCCTTATTCAGGGATTTCTAATTACACCACACAGTCCGATTACACTGACCTTTCAGACAATTAAAGTTCATATCGTCATGATCATAATAAGTTTTGACAACGAAACTTTTCAACTCCTGTTACAAATTCACAAAGATATTTATTTTTATATACATAAGAATAACAAAATCGATATATATTAAAACCAGAGTTTGATATTTTTTAGCAGAGGTCAGGAAATGAGCAAAAGGTCAACAGATGATAGGTGATATTTACCGCCCATAAACATCCATAATACCAGAAGAATGATGCTTACGTTGTTCTTAGAAGAAATAATATGGATCTAGAAGAGAAAAATGTAACAGCAAGCTGTACTTTATGTCAGTGTTCTGTGAGTCAGTGCTAATAAGCCGATTGAAACGGCCTATTCATGCTGTAGACAAAACTATCTACAGTGGAATAAAAATAATATTATGTTATGTCTTTTGTCAGCCTCCGTGGCGCAGCGGGCGAGTAGCCTGCTGTGAAACGAGAGGCCGTGGGTTCCATTCCTCCACCGAAACAAATATCTCTGTGACAGATAGATATTTGTTTCGGATCTGGGTGTTGTGGGATCGTAGTTCCGCTTAATTCTTCATACACACGATATAGGTTTTACCTAGAGTGGGGTCAGAACTATGTATGTGACTGTTGGGTGTATTTAATATTATTATTTTTTCATAAATAATAATATACTGCCATACATAATACTGCCTCGGTGGCGTAGTTGTAATTGCGTATACGTTACGATTGCTGTGCTGAGGTCTCGGGTTCTATCCCCGGGTCGGGTAAAGTGATATTGGGTTTTTCTGCCTAGAAATTCTCAGTATTATCCCGGAGTCTGGAACCTGTGCCCGATATGGCGAAAGGCTCGCCCCCTATCACATTATGGGACCGAAATTCGGCGAAAACTGGGTGTACTGGTTACATCTCTGCCTACCCCTTCAGGGATTATAGGCGTGAGTGTATATATATGTATGTAAATATAAAAAGGTCTGTATTGCAGTTATGTTTCCTTAGCCTTTTTTCGTTTTTTTGAATAAGTATACAATTCTGCATTAAATTAAATAGTTTTACCAGTATTGTAATCTTTTTATAGTTTAACAATTGGAGTAGACCAATTGTAGCATATTAAAAAATAATATACATTTCTTTCAAACTAAAGATAATAAGATGAATTATCAATTAAGTTCTTTAATGCATGATGTGACTTAAGAATATATTTGGATTTATATATCAGCTACACCTTCCCTTAATTATTTAAATTTCAAACTATAAATTTTAAGTACAATTACGAGTGAAGCTACTAATGATAAATACACTGATATAACTAAAAAAGTATTGAGGTTTATTTTGTATATCATAAGCACATACATGGACTGAAAAGAGTTATACAGACGAAAGTACAAACAGATTCTTTATTCCTAGAATATAATATAATATAAGTCTGGCAAAAGTAGGAACCTTGATGGTAAGTAAAAATAAAATAAAATAAAAATCTTTATTCATCATGTAGGCATATAAAAAGCACTTATGACAGGTCAAAATACAAATGGGAATTCTCCATACGGAATGAGTAATCATGGTTAATGGCGTAGGACCTTGGAATCCACCGTCAAGGGCTGATAGGCAGGGATACAACGACGAGGATAGGACTGGAAAAGAAAAAAAGAGGATGATCGGAAAATTAAAGGAATCCTAATCTTCGGTAATGGAAGTGACGGGAGATGATGATCAGGAGAAGGGACAGGAACGGGAGAGGAGAAGTTGAAAGGAGACTGGACGGATTTGCAAGGAAAGTAATCCCTAGTCTAGCTAACCTACCAGCCTTTCACTAGCTATCTAAGCGATGACGACTCGAAGAAGAAAGGCAGAAAGAAACTCCGGGCTTATTTTTTTCGTCATCAATTGTTATAACTTATTTTTCTCTCATTTTAATAATTTTTTTTAAACATATTGTATCAATATATGGATTAATGCATACATAGCACCGCTAAAACACAAACCTTGATGATAGTATATAAAAAATCAAATTAAGGGGTGTATCATTGCATTAAATCCACATTTACAATGACCATTCATTGGCATATACCTACGATAAGACAATTTACATATAAAAGATAATTTAAAGGCAGACACTTTATGTGTGTGAAGTGTTATGCAACGCCCAAGAACACCCATGACACTAGAAGAATCATGGTTGCGTTGCCGGACTTAAAAATGATTGTGTTTTTTGTAGCGAGAGACAGTCTATCCCTCGCTACTCAACACAATCATGTCTGCCTGCTGTTTAGCTTCTTCACACTACGCATAAAGCACCCAGGACCATAGGAAGGAGGGAATATAGTAGCTGGCAAACTGTTCCACAACTTGATGGCGCGGCAAAAATACGAACTTTAAGTTTTAATTACTTAAATATTATAATCAGTAACAATCATGGATAATCCTATTTCTTATTTTTCGGTATTTAAAAGCCACGTGGAAAAATGGAAACAATCATAAATATTTTCAGAATACGGCGTCCGATAAGGATCCCCAATTGCCTTCCTTTGAAACACGAGATTAGAATGGACACCTGAAACCATTGCCATGCTTAATTACGTTTTAATTACTCATGATACCTTCTATCAATTTACATAAATAAATCTCATTTATCCCAAATTAATTAGTTACAATTTAGAAACGTTCTGTAACTTGTCTGTGTGTGTACTAAATTTAAACAAAAATTCTTTTGTTTTTGGTTTCTTATAAAATATATCAGTCCGTTATTCTGGAGATAGCTCCATAGTAGGAGTAGACCATAGGGTCTTTGTGTATTTTAATAAGGAATTGTACGTGATTCAAAGATGTTTATGCATAATTTAAACTGATTACACAATTATACCACATTCCAAATTAGAAAAAAACCATTTCATTCTAAAGTAAACCATGTAATTAATTACATAAAACTTTATATATTTTTCATAAGTATTTCACAGGACTAAGGCTGTGGCGGACTAGGGCCTACCGACATCCCCCTCATCAGTAGAAGAGGCCCGTGCCCAGCGGTGGGACAAATGTATTACACGCTGGTATTATTATTATATATTATAATCGAATATTTAAAGTTAAACAGAATAAATCATTATTTTAATGATTTATTCTGTTTTAGATTACTTTAATATATGATAGTTTGAATTCTTACGTTAAGGGAAGTGATATTTCTGCAGCATATAGTAATAAGGATCTTAAATTTGAAACCAAGATACATCATAAACAAAGAAGTGTTGGTTTCATGAAGCTTGTTTCGTGTTTGGTGGCGTTCGTTTTCTTGCAACAATAATGGGGTTAGGTGCGATATTTATGACCCAGACTGGATAAAATTATGTAGCGTCGCGCTAATATCGCCAACACAGGCATGTGTGAACTTTCCCACCGTACAACCTGGATGGGAAAGTTTTTTCTTTAATAAGTATTTTGGTCTAACATTATATTTTGGTTACTTATTTAATATTCGATATTATGTTTAGTATTTAAAATCATATCCAGGATGTTTTTAAATGTATTTTTAATTAGGTAAGTAGGCTGTGTGCTTCTTAATCTTATCCTAGCTCTTACAAAGTTTCTGTTCTTAAACTTTTAAACTTTGGGATGAATATAATTAAGTGTAAATGAATTCTTTTTTCTAGGAAATATAATATTAAGAGATGTCTTGAAAATAAATTCTTTAACTAAAATAAAAATATAGGTAAAAAGGCTTTAGTGTAAATGAATTGGCATTTACTTGGGGAGGCCTATGTCCAACAGTGGACGGCAACAGTCTGAGATAGTAATAATAAAAGAGAATTCAATATTTTATAAGATTAATACTTAAAAAGTAAACATGAAAACATTTTTCTCCATAACAACACATGTCACAGTGTTACGCGAACAACATTCGTTCACGACAAGTAAGTATATAGAGGGGTTGAATAATTTACGGGTGTACTAACTTTGGCCACGGCGGGACCCGTTCGGTACAGATGCCAGAGGTACATATATCAAACCGGGGCCGAAGGTTACAACTTCAATAAAACTTTAGTGAAACTTATTCAAACGCGTCGGCCGGTGAAAGCTGTTTTTAACTTCTGCCCACAAGGGATCACCCGTACAAATAAATAGTTAGGCGCTATGCGAAATTCTTTCGAACACCATTTATATTCGTTTATCCTACTTTGGACTGTAACTTAATTATTTTTTCATTTGTGAAGAATTCCTAATGTAAGTTCAAGCTTTATTAGAAACTAGCTTTTGCTTGCGGCTCCCGCTTAAGCCCGTGTTACATTATTACTATTTTTGTAGGGATACATTTTTTTTAATAATAATATATAGCTCATGTTACTCCAGAATAATGTAGCTATCCATATATGATTTTTTTAAATAGGTTTAGTATTTTTTGAGTTTATCCATTACATACGATTTTAAAAACAATCAAATCTTTCCTCTTTATAATATTAGTGTAGACTATTGTGTTTGGGAAAGCTTCCGTGGCGCATCGGGCGAGTAGCCGTCTGTGAAACGAGAGGCCGTGGGTTCGATTCCCGCTCCGAGACAAATGTTTGTGTGACAGACAGATATTTGTTTTGATCCTCGGTGTTGTGGGACTGTAGTCCTTCGTAGTTCTTGATAGCCACGATACAGGTTTTACCTAGTGTGGGGTCCGAACTATCTATGTGATTGTTGGGTATTTGTTATTATTATTTTATTATTATACTAGCAGTTACCCGCAGCTCTATACTGGAACTTGGAAGAAAAGATATAAAATCTATGGAGGCATCTTATGCATAACATTTTTCTATATCTGCCTAATAGTGAATTTATACAGAATCTAATATTTTTCTTAGTTAACATATTCTATGAGTGAATCCAACGAATAAACTATTTATGTGCCAAATTTAATACAAATCGGTTCAGCCGTTTTTGCGTGATTGTCTAACAAATATACAAACTTTCACATTTATAATATTAGTAGAATTTTTTAACAACATGATTATGGTATTAGTAAGGCGAACCAACATCGAGAAAAGTTAGTTAAGGTGTTGTCTAGACTTACTGTAAAGTGTACAACAGTTTGGCGTTCTCCAAAACTCTCGGAATTTATTTGGTCAAAATATTCGTGAAGTTTCTCAATACATTGTCAAAGAGTAAAATAGACGCTCGAAATTCTTGCCGATAATGTTTGAATAACTTTCGCACAAGTTATATTGCTAACTTTTTGAATATTTTTTGAATTGGTATTGGAGATGAAAACCACTCGTATAGCTATTTCAATTGATCTTTGCGTGTTTTTTATGTGTGCGTGATTTGTTTTTATAGTGACAATGAATAACGGTGACTTAGAAAGAAAGAAAGAATGAAATGAACTGAAATATTTATACTTTGGATTTACACTATATATATTTTAAGTCTATAGTTTATGTTGCAAGCGATAGGCTAGTTGGTTGTGGTACGGACTGTCAAGACGAAAGTCGTATGTTCGAAACCCAAATGGCATACACCTCTGACTTTTCTAAAGTTTCAATTTCAATGTGTGTGTATTAAACTCGTGTAATAATTTTGTGAGGCAGAAATGCATGTTTTCGTATAGCGTGTGGTCGCACAAGTTGCATCCGTGGAACAATATACGCATTTGCATAAAAGTCGAATTGGCCTTAGAGATGTGTATGCTGCCGGTACAATGCAACTTTAACCAGTGTTACTTCGAAATTACATAAAGTTTTTGTGTTTAACTCTAACTAGTTATAGCCTCTATGGTATTTTTGTTATTGCAAAACTTGGAAAACATGTTACGAAAATATTTTATTGAGGAAATTCATATATCTACTTTACACATATAATACTTATCAGAGACGGAACTGTCGTTGCTCGCAGCTTAACGAGTCAATACTACTTTTGCCCAGGGCGTCTTACATTGGGCCTGGATTAAATCTGTAGAGTAAGTAAATATAGTAAGTATTTGATCTACTCTATCATACAAAGTATAATTTTAATTTTGTTTTATAAATCATTCAATTCGTATATTATATCAACTTAAACGAAGAAAATGTTAAAATTACATACAAAAAAAGTTTATAAAAAATATACTATAGCATATGGACTAAGGTCTAACCCCCCCTCTCATTAGTAGAGGAGGCCCGTGCCCAGCAGTGGGACATTGTTTAATACAGGGCTAGTATTATTATTATACTATAGCAGAACTACGCATGCTGCATGTGGAGCCACTGCTTCGTGTTCTTCTAAATTCACTACTTCAAATCTTTGCCGTAGGTACTATAGATGTATGAACTAGTTTGCCGAATCACGTGTTCACTCCTTCGTATAACATTCAGCCCTTTAACTGAAACGTGAAGAAGCAATTTAGCTGGCTGGTAACCTTTCGTCAACTGGCGAGAGATAACCGTCTCTCGCCATTCGACATCTTATCTGGACGGTGCTGCATCGGTTGCAGTGTAATTACTTATCCAATATAGAATAAAAAAATTACCTTTATAGATTCTGACCATTGATATCTAAAATGTTAAGACTATTCTTCAAATCAAATCAAATCAAATAAAATCTTTATTGGTGTGATTTTTGGTGTGCATTAGGTGTTCGCAAATAACAAATGTCCTCAAAAAATCTACTCAATGGGTGTTAACATTGTCGAGAACACTACAAATTACAACAGTATACATTGTTTTCGTACTTAATATGTTTTTCATTAATTAATTTATATTTATCTTGGCTACCCAAATCGAATTCATTTTATATGTGTGTTGACTGCCATTTAATGAATCCGTTCAAAATCGTGTGGTATTCATCAGTGTATATCCCCTCAAGAAACATCGTACCAGTCAATTTAACATTTTGTTCATGTCAATACATCTGTAATAATATGCAACGTGGAGGCGTGACATAAAACCGAGTCAGTCTGGATATAAAGCAAATAAACTCGACTTTCAGGCCCCTCAGTTGACATCTGACTTCGAGAACTTACTCAAGAAGCGACACTCCGCGAGTGTTTAGCACATTGTACAAACAGACTCTCCATTGGGATTTATCACGCCTTAAAAATATAATTTACGTAGAATATTTATTTTTCATTTATTAAATACTTTTTAACTATATTTTTATTACTATAAATAGGCTTGCGTTTGACGACTATCTCGCCTGATGGTAAGTGATGATGTGGTCTGCGGTGGAGCACGCTTACCTAGAAGATAACTATTCACTCTTGACTTAAAGATGCCCAGGTTATAATTTTCGGGAAATATAGACTCTGGCAAAGAGTTACACTCTCTAGCGGTGCGCGTGGTAAATGTACAAGCAAATACAATTGAAATTAAATGTCGCAGAGTTATTAGCCTATTTTTTATAGTTAATTGTAAGTGTACCAACATTGATATAGAGTTCATGTAGATATATTTGGTTCAAGTATTTACGGCCTGTGTGGCGCATTGGGTAAGTAGCTGACTGTGAAACAACAGGCCCAGTACGATCTCCACACCAAGACAAATGATTATGTGCCTCATAAATATTTATTTCCGATTTGGGAGTTGTGAGACTGAGTCTTTCGTTGTTCCTGATACCCACGACACAAGACTCATACCTTATTGTAGAGTCGTGATTTCACCTGGTTCATATTTCTACTCAAATCGTTTTCGCCCATCATACACATGGGGAAACCCCGCTACGGTTTACCAAATCGCATTTCACGTTCAGTCGGTATACATTCCATTGTATCAGGCCGTAATTATGGTGATATAGTAATTATAATGGTCCACAGTATATTTGGACTGCAGTGCCAGCAGTTGCATCCAACTGCACTGTGCCAATGGCAAGTGAATGAAAAATTAAACTCAGGTTCTTAATAAATATATACCTATAAACACATTACGAATTTACTGTGACCGAGATCATAATAATATTTGTAGCGAAATAAATGTCGTCTCTCCATTGGGTGTTGAACGCGGAGACGAGAGCAAAAAGAGATAAACAGGTCCTACTAACGCTCGACTTGATTTTCCGAGCTTTCCAACACACCGGGGATTCGCGCACTTGTTTGAACAACTTGTACACACACGCGATATATTATTTAGGAGAAAGAGTTTTCGGTATTAGTGCGAAGTATCGTATTGTACTACAATTTATGATGTAGGTATAATCTTTTTGTTAACCGACTTCAAAAAAAGGAGGAGGTTAACAATTCGTCGGAATCTTTTTTTATGTATGTTACCTGATTACTCAAAGACGCCTGGACCGATTCGAGAAATTCTTTTTTTGTTTAAAAGGGTATACTTCCCAGGTGGTCCCATTGGCACCAAGTCAGGATCTGATGATGGGATCTCAGAAAATTCAAGGGAAACCTCAAATTTTATAGTGACGCATAATTTGTTTTTTATTGAAGTCGGTGTACTTTTTATGAATTAAAAAAAATCTTTTTTAGTTAGATTAGATTACATTTCGTCGGCCTAATTATCAAAATTATTAACTCCACATTCACATTTCTGCAACTATTCCAGTTCTATTATTTCTATCTAATATAAATACGTGAATCAATTTTCTAGTAAAATATTTACAGATAAACAAACAGTTTATTCTATCTCGTGTAAAATTTTGATAATTAGCCCAAGGATTTTCAAAATATCTGATTTTGAAAGTCAGTGGTAAATATACTTACTCATCACGACTATATGGCATATCCAGTACTATATTATCTAATAATTCAAGTATCTTATTCTGAATCGAATAACTTATACTGTGAATTGAATCAAAGACTTCACCGGTTTCACGGCCTAAGCACGCTACTGACAGACCGTTAAAGGCCAATTTCAATAGACGATCCTAATTCTAAACTATAGATCGTTTCGACAAATGAGCCAGTAAGAATTAAGTTTGACTTCCACACCTACGAATGACATAGTTTGATTGGTTTATTTCCTGGTTCAATCTGGAAATGTGGATTGAGATTGCTTATTGAAATTGGCCATAAGACGATAATAAAGACGAAACTACATTTATTTGTTATTTCCAAGTGTTTTTATTTTCCTAACATTTTTATTTTCATATCATTTTTCTTATTGAGTATTTTTAATACTTCTAGAATAAAATTTAAAGATTGTATAAGGTATCGGAATTTAATCAATGCTGTAAATATTTCAACAGATGCCTCGAAATCAAATATTCATACTTTACGACTAGCCAGTTTGTAATAGGAGTTTAATATGCCAGTATATTGAACTCGACAATAAATATGAAAATATCAAATTCCGTTAAACTTTTGAACAATTATAACTTCTACCCTGAACACAAGGGTCTACTTTTAGTTACGCCAATATTGATTTTATCCAAGCGTATGGATGTAAACAAGTAGCAAAATTATTCCTAAAATTTAATATATAATTGCTTTTAGGATGTAGAAATCAACACTTGTGATGCTATGTTATGTGTATATTGCATTAATTAAATTATAATAAAGTTTTTTTTAATGTAACATGGTCGACTAATTCAATGTACTTAACTCTTCTAGTATTAACGTGTATTTGACGCGTAGCTATAGGAATAACTTCGATTTGTATTGACATTTTTATTATTGACTAGCTGTTGCTCACGGCTCCGCCCGCGTGGAGGTCATGTTTGAGACAAAAAGTATACACTACAAAATACCAATTTTCATGCATTTAACTTCAAAAATGAAGGATTTTCATACAAACTTTCTTACCCTATTTAACCCCCATCGGGGTGGAATTTCCAAAAATCCTGAAATATATATTTTTTGTTTTTGATTAAAAGGCCAAATACTAATTTTCATAAACTTAACTTCATAAATGACGGATTTTCATACAAACTATCATCCCCTATTTTACCCCCTTAGGGGTGGTATTTCCAAAAACCCTTCCTTAGTGGATGCCTACGTGATAAAAGGTACCTACTGTCAAAATTTCAAGTCTCTAACCCCAGCTGTTTAGGCTGTCCGTTGATTGATCAGTCGGTCAGTCAGTTTCTTCTTTTGTATATATTTTGTTTGTTTTACTTTACTCTGAAATTGGCATTAACCTAATATAAGCTCTTACAATATCTTCCTGAATAAGATAAAATTGTCCTTAACAGTTATTATAATTTCAGTTTTCAAAGACTTAAAAAAATCAATTCCACACTCGAAAATAATTAATTTTAATGAAGTCGATTCTCGCAAGTCTATTAACGTGGCCTGTCGGCAACTTTTCCAATAACGTAGATCCGTGTTTCCGTGCGGAAAATCGAGTAATTTAGGTTTATAACATTATATTTTATGAGGTAGAAATTGTTTTTAAATATCAGTTTAGCTTATTTTCTTAAAACTCCACTAAAAGAACAGGGAAAATACGCAGATATTACATTTATAAGTGAAAATAAAAAAAGATATTGCGTCACTCATTTTCCGTTTTATCTGTATTATTGCCACTTCCTAATCTAAAGGTAGAAGACATTGTGATGGAATTCGATTAAATTAAGTTACTACAGCGAAAAAGAGAGCATTTTCGATTCTCATAGAATTCAAATGAGTTTTTTATTCAAACAAAAACCTGAGAGGAACACGAATATACGTTTTATCTTGTATGGGTTTAAGAGAAGTGAAGGTACAATTATAACTTTATTATTTTTTGTAATGAACGCTCTTTTTGGTTATTTCTTAATCTTTCTTAAAGAGTAATAAATAAATAAAGAAGGCATACAGTATGTTAAAGGGCTATAAGAGCGACAGCTTCCGCAGCACAGCGATTGAGTAACCGGCTGTGAAACGAGAGGATCCAAGTTCGATTCTCGCACTAAGGAAACTGTTTGTGTAATCCACAAATATTTTGAGTATTTATTTAGATTTTGAGGTACTGTAAATTCCAACAATCAAATACTTGGAGCTTCGGGATTGTGGTATTCGATTTTTTACATTTATCACAACGAAAGTCTCATAACACTCAGGGATAATGTTACTACTTAATAATGTTTTTTTTTAAATCAATCAGTAGTGTCAGAGTTTATCCCCCTACAAACAAAATAACAAACTTACCAACTACCTTTTTATAATACTATAGATGCCTGATAGTTTTGATTCTTGGTAGTACTATTTCCATAGTTTGATAACATTTACCGAACCCTCCTTCCTATCATTCTGGGTCCTTTAGGCGTAGATAAGAAGCTAAACAGCAGGCCGACATGATTGTGTTAAGTAGCGAGGGATAGTTTGTCTCTCGCTACTTGATACTTTAACTGGACGGCACTGCGGTTACCTGGCGCATTGTGGTCAGTTTGCCGTGCCAAAATAAAAAAATATAGAATAGCATTTAAGAGTATGCATTACGAACGATAATTATAATGTCCTTTGGCATTTACGGTCATTGTTGTTATGTAAATATCGTGTGTTGTCAATGGTTCACAGATTTGGTACCATAAACAGGGATTTGCATAACGAATTAAAAAAAATACAATGTATTTAATTATTATTTATTTCTAATACATCTTACACAAAAGCCAGCATATTATGTACTTAATAATTATGACATATTTTCATATAAATTACAATCTATTCGCAATGAGTAACGCTAAGATATATTTTAATTAAAGCTATAGATGCCATACAGCAGGTATATAATATTTTGAAAAGAAGCCAATATAAAATAACGGTCTCATACATACGTATTTATAATTTGATATGATGATATTTGAAATTTTATTTAATAAAATTATGATATGTAGTTAACAATGTTGACTAGTTAATATCTAAGATAAATAAATTGTTATAAATATTATATAATTTACAATATCAATTATCTTTTTTTGATTGTTGATGAGGTAACATAAAGGTAAATGTAATATTATTTTAGCTAATGGCGCACTTAAGCGACGGGTCAATTACTCTACTTCATTTAATTATAAACTATAATCCACTGCACAGATAATGGTTATTTGGAAGGTCTATCCGACAATATCTATGTATGTCTACCTAGTTTGGAGGTCGTTATAAAACATTTTCATAGATTTATAAGTGATATTCGCTTATATATATTTTTTCCTATCACAATATTTTTCTACTAGTATCTATAGCCACTAAGCGATAGTTTATTATATTACAAGTTTTTGTTACTTAAAATATGTTTTAGATCATACATACACAAGCAAGACAATATAGGACTGTACAGACGTTATGTACAACTTATATACTACATAACATAGTTTTCTACATAGCCTCTATATGGATGCCTACCGTTGAGAAATATTATTTAATATTGTGTCCAGCTTTTGGCTGCAACAATACAATAATCTTGTTATAAATATTATAAAGACATACACGAAACTTCCTGAAAGGTAGATATGCAATTAATACATCCCCTTTTTTTGATTTTAGTTCTATCCCATAATCCAAATTTAAATACTAGGTTATGGAAGTCATTTTAATGTTAACCAGTTAATTGTGTGTAATGTTAACCAGTGTGTAATTTTCTAAATCGATAAACATACTGCTTTGACCGAGCTGAGATTTGAACCCAGGATCTCGCCGGTTTCTCAGTCTAAGTACGCTGCTTTGATCGATGGGGATATTATAGTATATAAAGCTTTAATACAATACATTTTTAACTGAATAACCTACCTTTGTAATGCATATTCCTGTGCATGCTAGGGCAAGTTTTTCCAGGATACTGAAAATAACAAAACAATTAGTATCGTCTCTCAATACCATCTCTATGTTAATTAAAATATGAAACTTCATACAAATTACTTTGATTGACATTATGTGTGAGATCTTCTCTTTATTCGGTCATTCAAGTAAAAAGACGATAACGAAGTCGCGCTAACATCACGGACCCGTTTTCATTGCCAATTTAAACGATCTGCTGCTTATGAATAAGTAAGTCATTGTCTGTTATTGCCAAAGTTATAGCTCAGATTTACCAATTAGATGCTGACACCAATTGATTAGGTGTCGTAAATAAAACTGCATTAAAATCTAAGAAATATAGGTTATTATATGGTGTTATTTTGAGAACTATCAACACAGTGTTAAATATTAAGGATATTTTCTTGAAAACCATGCCTATTAACATGACAAACCTAACCTAACTGTTACTGTATAATAGATATTTCATTTATTATAACACTGTGTAACAAAGAATGCTTCAGATTACATATTATCGTATTGAAATATATTTCGTAGTTATAGTACTCTCCCTACATAACGTCTAACATAAAAACATAAGTTAATAAATATTGATTACCTTGCTCAAATCGAAGTCAATATTGGTTCTCACAGCCCTGTGATGAAGCGGTTGCGGCGGCCTGAAGTTGTTGCCGAGGGGAGCCTTCGGATGTCTCGCATCGCCTTGCATCAACCGCCTCAAACCGTGCAGCTAACACCACAAAATTTATAAACACTTCATCAAAACTTGTAAAATTTTATTAAGTATAAAGTAATAATAGACTTCCTCCAGTAAGCATATGTATTACTCGTAATTGTTTCTGATCATGTTGATTTAAACGACGACATATTTAAAGTACAGAATTGATATTATAAAGAAATGAATGTAGTATTAATTTTAGTTTACAAATAGCGTGTCAACTCGTGATTTTGTTCACACAATTGTTGATGTATGAAAAATTGGAAAACGTGTGGAGCTAGGAAATCTAGTAGCACTGTTATTTCGCGAATATTCAAATTGTAAATTCGTATACGTCACCTTGACTATAATGTGAACATCCATAGAAGTAGAGAGAAATTTCAAAGCGATTTTTTTTTCGTGAATTCGTGTAATTTTATATGTTGTCCGTGAATAAGGTAGGGTACACACCATGCAATACATTAAATTATATATTAAACATTCAGAAGATTAATATCTGAAGTATTATATTTCATATGTAGATGAAATACTACCAATAATAGGTATAGTGATAAACTTCGATCTTCATGTTTGTGAAATTTATTTATTCTCATAATGTTGCCGTCATGTACCTAATCAATTTGAGAATATAACATCGATATCATTTTCATCAATGTGCTACGAAATTTAATTTAAAATTTCCACAGTATGCCGAAATAGTATAGTGTTAAATGTATTTTTCTTCAAGAATACTTATTTTGAAAGTGTGAATAAAATCATATTCATTCTTAGTTCTTCTAAAGCACATACTATCGCCTATATGTGGTTGTAGTACAAGCTTTAGAAGTGCGATAAGCAACGGCTGAACCCACACAAGCTTCGAGGATTAACGGTGCCGGCGCACGCGACCATCAGTATCTCATTCGCATCGCTGTTACGACGTATTAAACAATTTCATTCTGATTATAGCCTATGGGTAAACTTTGATTTGCCTTCAACCAATTCGTAATTTATATTATTTAACGGTTATTGTGAGGAAGCTAAAATAACTTAAACTGTAAACGAGTTTAGAGTTTTTGATGTAATTCACATTGATGCAATAATTTTTTAAATTATTTTATCATTGGAAGTCAATATTGAGAATAATGAGTGATTGGTGTAGGATTCTGGGAAAGGCACTGTCAGGCGGTTAACTAAATATGTAAACGTAGAATAGCAAATTGCGCCTGAAGCTACAACCGCATGGCGTTCACTCAACTCTCCAGTAGATCGCAAGCAGTTTCCACTAGCACTTAATTTCCCCACCAACACAAACGGAAAACATAAACAATGATTTATAATAACAGCCACACAACGCGGCACTTTCAGTTTACTTTTAACACGTACATAATTCACGGCGGAGTCTTTGTCTAAAGGCGAGGGACGTGAGTTGTTTATTGTAGCGTGAGCACAAATGAAAATGTTATTACGCTGGCCACAACTACGCCTGAATACACATAACGCTAACGTTCTAACTGGATAAGTCACTGAGAAACTCTCGCCACTTGGACGTTTTCTCCAAACTGCTGCGTAATAATTCGATAATCATATGTGCATGACTAATGTACCTACTAAGGTGCAACAGTTCAACTCTGGAATACATATTTGGCCGTATCAGGGTGTTACAAATATAGTTTTAACTAAGTGGCACAATTTAAATAATAAATCTATATTTTCAACTCCAGATATACACTGATACTTATACTTATAAACTACTAAAATTAGTATATGCATAATCCAATACTTAATGAAATCGTAGAATTAGTAATAAGTACAATGTATTGTGAGAAAGAAATACACAATATGCAACTTTAATTCCTTGGTCCCTACACTAGGCATTGCCTGTGTCGTAGGTGATCAGTAACAAATCAAAGACTAAAAGAATATTAAGCCCGGATAAATTAATACATTTATAATTAAATTATAAAAAAAACGAACTACCCATAGATGCCATAATGAAGCCCCGTTTCATAATAAACAGAAAGACAATTGTAATGAAAAAACCATAGTTTGCTAGCATTACCTGTTGTTTAGTGATGTAGATCGGCTTGTTTATAATGATCCAGGTAACTGTTTCGAAACAAGCCGGAGCGGTGGTGGAGCCGTCGTAAGTCATGTAGTAGTCGGTGTCTGGCAGTAAACCACGTACGGACAATTTGTTCACGGGCATCTCGGCACCTTAGCATACATAATAAACACAGTCTTATGAATTCATTAACATTAAAGTATATAGCACTTCCTTCGAGAATTTTATTTGATCTTTACTACAAGAATAATATTGTATTGTATCACGTTGTTTATATTTTTTGGTTTTAGCTAAAGGCGCTTATTGTTAAGCTTTTGAGTAAAATATATAAATACATCCAACAGTCACACACATAGTTCTGACCCTAAACTAGGTAAAACCTGTATCGTGGGTATCAAGAGCTACGAAGTACTACAGTCCCACAACACTCAGACCGGAAACAAATATCTATCTGTCACACAAATATTTGTCTCGGTGCGGGATTCGAACCCACAGCCTCTCGTTTCACAGATGGCTACTCGCCTGCCGCACCACGGAGGCTGTCAGGAGGAGTGTTTTAATAAGTGGTCTTTAGAATGCAATATTGCTTACCTCCGTATTTGATGTTTTCTAATTCTTCTGTCAATACCCTGAGTTCAGGATTCGACAAGTCTCCGAGCTATAACAAAATATAATATAACATAATTATTCATTACAAAGACTACTCGTCTATAAATATCGTTATTTTTAAATGCTGTAAAACATATTGCACACGTTAGCGAGGGCTATATCATAAAGCATTAAATAAGGATAATGTTTTTATTGTTAAGATCCAAGAAACGACGGGCATCCTAGATAATATTGTTTGCAGTCTGAGCAGAAATAGCTTGCTTTAGCAAAGTTTCAGTTAACGGCGCCCACGAGCGAAATATGAACGTGTCTGTAAACATGTTCCCCTTTGGGACAACATCGGATGTGCTAACACTGGTACCGGCCCTCATTAAGGAAAACCATAAAACGATCGAAAAACATCTAATAGCGTGGCTAAGAAAAACATTACACATCACACACAAGAACATTAATTAGCAATCAACCTTGTAATTACGATTTATTTTATAGAATGATAATATAAAGTGAAATGCATAAGATGTTTAAATAAATGCTAATTTTATAATAGTTAGCTAACTAAGTGTTTTATTAATTGTAACTAAATGGTGGTATCGGACCCGACAGTGACTGGCACTATACCATGGCGCGTAGACAGTTCGTAATTTGAACTAATAGCTTTAGTGGCTAATCCAATAGGGCACAGAAAACTCCAATTTCCTTAATTAACTGCGCTCAGGTTTGGTCGGGAGCTATGAACAGGTGCGGCTTTGTTGATAACACCTCGTCGATAATATCAATTACGCGATTAAATGCAACTTTCTGTTTAAAATAACACGCTATCGTTAACTTCTAGTGCATTTGTAGCATGATTTCAAAGTGTATTTATTTGTCAAAACGCACTTCATATATTGATTGCTGAAAATTTCCATTAATAAATAGGTTATAGTATATATCAAATGTTTTTAAATGATTATTTAACAAGCGGTCTGTCGATTACAGAAGAAGCTATTATTAGGTAAATGAAAAATATCTAAGAATATAAATCGATTTAAATCATTATGATATCTTATCATTGGTCATTTTATCATTGGTAGCGCTGTCTGATTCCCGTATTAGGTAAATTCAAGACTTTTGGTTCCAGAAACACCTCATTCAAATTCTGATCAACTCACACGGAGTTAGATAGTATTGGGGGGTTTATGTTTTTGTATGGTCCAGTATCTTGTTACAGATTTTTGATATGCAATTTATTAATTGATACGAATAGTAAATAATCATATAATAGTAGTACCTGTAATAATAATGATATTGAAACAATTCCTTGCGCTTTGTGCAGTGCTTCCGAAAAATTGGAATACAGCTGCGAATTGAAGCCAAATATTTGTATCTGCAATAAGATAAAACAATTTATATAAAATTGTTAACTAGCTCAATAATATATCAATAAAACTATTCTCAAGTTTTAGAAACACTGAAATCACTATGGGGTTACGAATAATATTTGAAAACAATTTCACTACATTAAAATCTATAATAACAATGTTTTGTTTCAGGTTATAAAAATCTTCCACATACATTCTATTTTCAAAATTACAACAAAGAAATACAATACATTTGGGAACATAAAACCGTTATGAGTTAATTCAAAAATAGTCAATTCGTTCATCTCGTAACACAATATGAGGAAGCGGGCCGAAGGGAGCAACACACGAGAATAAGCACATGATTTTGGATTTAACGTGACTGTGTAAGAATTTGTCACATAAATAAACAGGAGGCACGGTTGAGTTGGCTCGCAGTAAAGTCGTTCGTCGGGATTACATTTGGGATTTGAGCGTCTCGAGGAGGGCGGACGGCCCGCGCCGCAACCGATGCGTGCCTAAACATCTGTTACGCTTTCTTTTCAGACGAATTTCTTATCATATTTTAACACGTATCCTGTTTAGTCGTGCATCTTTTTATTCTGGTTAGATTCACTTATATGGAATACGTTTTGAGGATTATCTCAAATGAGTTGAGAATTATTGTATTTGAATTATTATTTAATTTTAATAACGTTTCTTAAAATTTATTTGTTTAAATTTTATTTTATTTTTTAACTTTTTAATACCAACGTAATCTTAACATTGACGATAAACTACTATAACAAAAGATAGTATGTATATAATATATGGCTCATATAGACTATAACGATTTTATGCATCTAGAAAATAATTGTATGCACTCAAAACAGATGTAGGTACGATATTATTTATGGGAGTAATACAGAATAGTCGGTTGAGTAACATTTAATGTAATAAATTTGAAGCTGGATATTTGTACTATCACCGAGCGTCTGTTTGTTTGTTATTCAAGAGTATGTCTGCAAGCAATTAGTACAACGACATTCAGCCACTTCGGCACTTAGTTGAAGTTCACAGGAACTGTAATAATATAACTAATTTAATTAGGCGTCTGTGCAACGGTAACAAATATTCCGTCTGGTTATGAGTGGTTTAGTTATATTTAGCTAATCAACCGTTGTTGATTGTAGAATAGAGCTACGTATTGATTAAATAAGTATTTGCTACACAACAATTATCATAAAACTGATTCAAAAATAGATCATCAGTAGAATTTATCACCCATAAAACATAAAACGCGTAATAAAATCACTCGAAGAAACTATGTTTACTTGCGTGTGACGTCACCAGAGTTGCAATCAATCACAGAGTGTTCACATCTCATATACTTAAAATAAAAAAAAATGTTGTACTTTATTTCGTTTAATTTGCAAAAAATATACATTATTTTGTTTAAAATTAAGTGAAATATGGTTTTTTAAGCTATTGTCTAACAGGATGACCACAATTTTCAGTGTATTTTCAATGTTGTCAAATAGCCTATTGCATATTATACTGAAGAGCGTGTTGTACTGGTTAATGCATAATAGTAAATTATTTTTTTTCGGATTGCAACACCTAGAAGAACGTCTCGCCGTCTCGAGCTGTAAAAGTGTAAAAAATGCAATGTCATGTTTTAATTGAGTCGTAAAATCCACTTACCTCTGCAGGAAACGAGTATCCGTTAATAGCGTGTTCTGAGCCGAATTGATCGTGAAGTCCATAGTGTATATGGATTTCGTGGAACTGATATTTGTACGAAAGGGGGCCTCCAGTAATATTGATATGGTGTCGAGTCTCATTTTCTACAGTAAAGATCACTGAGTGGCCTGTGTTGCTTATTAAACCATTTATCTGTTGAAAGAAATACTGGTAAATACGTAACAGAACAAAAACGTATCAAGATTGCAATTCATTTAATAATGTATATACTAAGTAGGTTGTTAAAATGAATAATTTTATACATAAATATTGTTTATTGGAGAGGCCTATGTTCAGCAGTGGACTTCCAAAGGCTGAAGATTATGATGAAGAATGTATGAGTGCACAAAAGATATTAGACTAGACAAATTAAAACTCCTATCTTACTTCGAACATAATAATTCCTGCAATACATGTCCCTTTATGGGTGGATGGGTTAGGCTTTAGTCCACCACTCTGGTATAATGCGGGTTGGTAGATTTTATATATCTTGGAAATGTATAAGGAGAATTCTCAGGTCAGGCAGTGGTGGGGCTTTAGCCAGGACTTGTATCAAAATTTTAGGGTGCCGAAATGAAAAGTGAAGACTTTTTTGTGAAGACTTTCGTGGACGTTCGGGGCCTCTGTAGCATTCATTCTCCGTTTCAAACCCATGACTAGTCTAGAGAATCTGTAGTCGTGCCTACCATGCGAGATTTTATCCACTCACTTTTAAATACTTTCTAATACTACACAAAATATTTTGGACCCTGTCTAGTAAACAAATAAAAAAATGGTAGCTTTTAACATGTCATCTAAACTAAATTTTTTTTTACACGCCAGTCTCTTATTGACGACCGTTCTCTATTCACCATTACTTCAGGTGTTTTTGTTTATTTTAAATGTTTAAACTTCAACTTCATTTCAACTCTTTTCACTTGATAACTGTTTCATTATTTACATTTTATCATGTTAGTTCATTTAAAGACAATCTTAAAATGTATTAATATAATATTAGAAATGAAACGAGAATCATATTACTATGTACCATGCATAGTTGACATCAGTTTTAGTAAACAGTAAACAAACCAGCAGACTGTATCGACAAACAAGTGACCTTAAAGATAAAATGCATGAATAATTCATACCCTATGTTTGTCTATGTGTAAAAACCGTAGGTTCGGGTCGAAGAGAAGTTTATCCGGCTCCAGATTGACCGGCGACTGCCGCCGGCCCTTGTTGCATAGTGACCATTCCGGGTTGATCAACCCCCAAAACGCTGGACCTAAACACATAACGATTAACATGAATCACCAATGTTTATGCTACTTGGCTGCATACCAATGGAGTATACACTATACACGTGTCCAGTACCGAGCAGTGGTGATGGCCAAGTGCCATTTGTGAATTGTATGTAAATGGACGTTCCAATGGATAAATAATGTATGATATTTATTTTATGCATATATCGTGTTATTTAGAATAGATCAAAAAATTTATAGTTAAAATGAGACTAATATTACGAGCAAAGACATATCAAATCAATTTAGACAGCTTCTATGGCGCCGTGGGCGAGTAACCGGCTATGAAACGAGAAGCCGTGGGTTCGATTCCCGCACCGAGACAAATGTTTATGTGACAGACAGATATTTGTTTCAGGTCTAGGTGTTGTGGGACCGTAGTCTCTCGTAGTTCTTGATACCCACGCTACAGGTTTTACCTAGTGTGGGGTCCAAACTATGTATGTGACTGTTGGGTGTATTTATTATTATTAATTATATTTCATATCGAATTGTATGTTGTATTTCGAAATTTACGAACTATGACAAGATCGAAGCGTGTATTTCAAAGTTGTCAATAAACCAATGTTAGTTATTTTAAAACTCAAAGTATCAGTAAAGTAAATGTATAATGTAAATTACTAACACCCACAAGTAAAAGGTGATTAGGAAGAATTCGATACAGGAAAATGCGATTTGTAAATGTAATTTAATTTTATGAAGGTGTTAGATTTATTATTTTTGTGTGTATGAAATACATAAAAAATCACTTCTTCATTTCAGTTATTAATACAACAACAATAACAATACAACTTTAATTAAGCATATCAATATTAATTTTAAATAAAAGATCATACAATTATCCCCAACTCCTTAATATCGGATTAATACGAAAATACTACTACTACTAATAATAATAATATATAAATAATACGAAATAACCGAACACTAATATGACTAATAGCAGTAAAATCAAATACTTTCGCAAAAACTACGAGCATTTTCAGATAGTCATAACTTTGAATGGCGGCTTTAATTTCGAATATTACCTGTAAAAGTGAGCCCGATATGCGAAGTTACCACATACAAAATATAGGAAGGCAGCGGGTCTCCTGTGCTCTGGCATTGCAGAAGTTTATGGGCGGCGGTGACTTACCAGCAGGTGGCCCGTCTGCTCGTCTGCCTATCCAGGCAAAAAAAAAACAAAATACTACGCATATTTGCTATACAGTGGTATGAGATCAAATGTAGCAGATATGCTAAATATTATTAGATATTTACAAAAATCACTAATTTATTTAATACTTATATTCAACCAAAATCGATTATTTGTAAAGTATCAAATGTTAAGAAAGCTTACACCGATTTTAACGTTCGTTGGTACAAAAACATTAAAACCTTTCTAAAAACTTCCGCTCTGTGGTATTTCAATATTGGAGTGAAGTGGGGTGCGAAAGTAGCCAAAGTGCTTTGGATCGCATTCACGGTTTTATTATTTATGACCTTGAAAATTGCATGAGTAAGCCGGTGCGGCGCAGCGGTTGTGGTCACGCCCACTTTATGACCAAGCGTTAAGCGAACTTTCCATTAGTGGAAACGGTTTTTTTTGTTTTTATTTGGCACTAGTTCGCTTACCCACCGACATAGGGACGTAATGGTTACAGGATAAATGAGTTTAGGACAAAAACAAATATTGCTTGGAAAATACGAGACCAAATTAAACAACATTCATGATTATACACCTTGCAAAGCGATATGCGTAAGAAAATTCAAATCTTAGCTTTTTATTTTGATGATGCACCAATTTTTGCATTCTCATAAAACGTGAAATGAATTACAAATGGGATTACTGGTTTGTATTATATACAATGCCATTGTAGCTATCAACAATCGGAAATGCATATTATAATAGCAACTCGCGTTCAGTACATTAATGACACCTTCATTAACATTAATTGCATAATAATAATAATAATAATACTAGCCCTGTATTAAACATTGTCCCACTGCTGGGCACGGGCCTCCTCTACTAATGAGAGGGGTTAGGCCTTAGTCCACCACGCTGGCCTAATGCGGGTTGGCAGACTTCTCATACCTTCGAAAAACTCTCAGATATGCAGGTTTCCTCACGATGTTTTCCTTCACCGTTAAAGCAAGCGATAATTAACATTTTAATACACACATAACTTTAGAAAAGTCAGAGGTGTATGCCACTTGGGTTTCGAACCTACGACTTTCGTCTTGACAGTCCGTACCGCAACCAACTAGGCTATCGCAATTGCATAAAGCGCAGTAAAAAGGTATCATCATCATTAAAGAGCTCTGATACATTTTACGAACATGTTCCAGATTTTATTTAGCACAATAAAGCCACGTTCCGATATCATGTACCATTATTGGCAATAGCTAGTTTAAATGACCAATTAATGCGATGATAATAACGATCGTGTAATTGGCTTTTGTTTAATTTGTTATTGAATTTACAATGACGGTATATTCAACTTCGTGGAATTAATTATTATTAAAACTCTCTTTTTAATAGTTGTTTACATAATTGCATTTTTATTTAAATGTATAAAGTATACCTTTTGAATATGTGTTCATTATGCAAGATTCTTAGTCGATAAATTACTTGACATGACGTTTTTATAATTAAATGTATGTATTCGTCTGAGTATGAGAAAAGCCATAGCAAATTTATTGTTCATTGACTTATAATATGAGCCCTGTATTATACTCTGACCCCATCCAGGGCGCGGGCCTAATGTGGGTGGGTTGAATTCACATTATATCTAAAAAAAATTAAAGATAATTTATGTTACGCATTTTTCCTTACAATTCTTCAAATCTTTCAAGCATATTTAGGTTTATTTCAAGGTAATTAACAATGAATATACACGTTACTCCAAAAAGTCAGATATGGACACTATTAGATAGGGTTTTGAAACTAAAACTTTCGTAGCGGCAATTTGTACCACTGCCAACTACGCTAGCGGATCTTTAGTTGACTTACAATGATGTAATAAGAAACATTGCAAAGATATGTCGTAAAGTATGGTTAATCTAGTTTCTGTTTTGTCATGCCATGTTTTTATTATGTCTTGCTGGTGGTATGATATTCATATCCGCCCGGATAGCGACCATCGTACACAGGGTGTAAAACCCGCCATAGTGGCACACGCAAGTGTGTCGCGTTCCGGGGTCAACCAGTGTAAATCCGGTTTTTGTCGAGGGTCTAGAGTTGGGGTTTGTTACGATGTTTAGCCGTTTTGCAGCCTTCTGAGTACTCTGACACTAGGCCCTGGACCGCTTCTTCACCTTCTTGCCCATGGCGTAGTGTGAAGAAGCAGTCCAGCATGATTGTGTTAAGTAGCTGGGGAAAGATTGTCTCTCACTACTTGATACTCTAATTGGACGGCACTGCGCTTACCATCGAGTGCAGTGTGGTCACTTTCCCGAGTCAGGATAAAAAATTCCACTCTTTGTTTTTCAGACACGTCTTTAAGCAACGGGTAATCTAAATACTAGGACTCAAGAACTATCTACAGGTAGCCTGAACATCGTAGTATTAAAATATCACGTTTATATAGAATAACCTAGGTACTAGACTACAACATGATCTCTAAAATATTTTTTCAAACGATAAATTGTGTAAAAATATGTACAGCAATATCTCTGATTTGAGATATAATTTCAAAAATTGTGACATAAAAACAACAAATGCGTGGCATAGATTATAAAATTACGATCTAGATGTTATACGGTTTTGTATAACGATAACACACCTCACAATTTTGGCGAGTAATATGAATGCAAGATAAATCGACCGTATAAATTTCACGTCACGTAAGCCGGCAAAAATGTTATCGGCACAGAGAAATTGATACCGCACACCGAATGTTGTGGACTGCAGGTCAATGGTTTGAGATTTCTGTGTGATTTCAACACTTACCGCATTTTCATAAATACATGATATTCATCATTGGCGGGCTATTTGATTTAAACGACAATTTTGCGATATTGAGTTATATATTTATTCGGAATTAGCAACTTTTTTTGCATCTTTTGAGCCTAGTTTAAATTTTTTGTGTACTTTTTAACGCCTAAAATGACAGGTAAAACAAAGCTCATTATTTCAGGACACATTTATTTTAGAAAATAATGCCTATAAATCCATGAAAATAAGCCATAGCGTGCAATACAAGTAATATATTAGAATTCACGCAATAGTTTTTATATCGAAAAAACAAAAAAAACTACCCTCTCTTCTATAACTTTTCAAAAATGTCGCTTAGATCAAATAGCCCGCCAACTGTCAATTATGTTTTCACCAGTCACCATATTTGTAGACCATCGTATCCTTAGGTTAAACTTGGAATCATTAATTAATTTATTCATTTAATATCACATTAGTGTAGAAGGATATTCCAGTACCAATATCGTTTTTCTCAGATTTTTCGGTATTACTTTTTTTTAGCCTGGCATGGCAAAGTGACAAAACTGCACCTGATGGTAAGCGCAGTGCCGTACAATTAGAGTATCGAGTAGCAAGAGACAATCCCCCGCTACTCAACCGGGCCTACTCAAAAGGCCGGCATGATTGCATGCCGGCCTTTTTTTTTTTAGTTCTGGAAAAGGAAGGGTCAACGGAGATACGCCCCTCATTACCTTCCCTTTCCCAGCCCCTTTCCCTTCGGGGTCACCGGCGGACCGGCAATATCTGTTGGAGCCTTTGAAGCCTTGGGTACTAAACTTGGCCTAGATGGCCCGGCGATGGCGTATAGTGGCTGTGATGCCGCTCCAGCTCTGGCCTTATCAGCAGCTAGAGAGGGCCGAATGATGGGCTCCGGGGGTAGCCTCAAGCTCATTGCCTCCAAGCGCGCGTCTATGATACTTAGGACACGGCGCTCTAGCTGCTTGCAGCAATCTCCTCCTTCTGAGCTGGTCCCAGCTTGGGCCACCGACTGCGACAGTTCCAGAGCTTGGACAGTCGACAACATTTTATCGAGGGACTGCTGCTGAGCTGCGACGGAGGCCTTGAGGACGGCAATTTCTTTAGACATTGCCGTCTTTTCAGCCTCTAACCGAACCACCTCAGCGGATGCAGATTCCTCAGCCCACTCTAACAACTGATTGGCCGCAAGGATCAACTTCTTCTGTTCCGTCCCTTTGAGATTCCGGGACTTTGCCACGCCCCGGATAATGGCTGACAACTGTAAGCGCCAGTCCTGGTCATCAGCTGTCACCGCCATATTGGCGGTGTCATCATCTGGCATCATCGCCGGCCCCGTTGAGAGCGCAAGAACTTTTTAGGCCGGTTCGACATCACTTTCGCTTGTAGCGTCCAGCTGTCGATCCCTTAAAGTCCTCTTTGAGCGAGCCATTACGCCGCTCGTACTGGCTCGTACCCGAAAGCCGAGACAGTTAAAATGGCCTCGACATTCGCCTTTTTGGGCTTACACCCAGCGCTATCCATCCTAGGGTCGCTAGCGTCCCCCGGGATAGGCAGCTTCTCCATATCTTCGTCACGGTTGATTTTTTGTATTTGGTTTTCCATATTTATTCCCACGATTATGGGGGATATAAACGTCCACCCAGGCAGAGCCCCCTGTACCTGGGTAAGCCTTGGGATATCACGCACGGAGGGGCAGCAGGTACTCCGGCGGCGTGGTTCGCACTAGAGACCGAACTACCCATCGGCCATGCATCCCCTCGCGGTGCGCCGCCGCTTGGGATTCGGGGTGACTTTTTATAGAGGTTTTCTCCCTCGCGGCCTGGGCGGTTAATCCAAGACCCTCAGTCTCAAAAGACGCCGCGAGACATGACCACAGCGCCTTATTGAGATTCCGATATCGGCGGTGACTAGGGAGAACGAGTTCTACGCTAGTCTGCTCCGCGGCAGTGTTAGTGCACACGAAGCCCGTCCGTGTTCCTCCACAGTGCCCTCTGCTAATCAGAGGGACACGCGTAGGAAGCCCCTTTGCTGGTTTTGGTCCACGCCGTTTCCGGTAATCCCCCCCCCCCAAAATCGAGGGGGGTCCCCTATCCGCCACCCAGGGAGACGCGCCCGATGGGAGACCAGCAACTCCACACGGGACAATCATGCCGGCCTGCTTCTTCACATTACGCCATGGGCAAGAAGGTGAAGAAGCGGTCGAGATCTAGGGACACTGGTGTCAGAGTGCTCAGAACACCGCAAAACGGCCAAACATCGACAAAAACCAGATGTACACTGGTTGATCCGGGAACGCGAAACACTTGCGTGTGCCACTATGGCGGTTTTTACGCCCTGTGTACGGTGGTCGCTATCCGGGCGAATATAAATATCCTAACACCAGCAAGTATTTGATATTTTAACTAAATTTAATTTGAAATCTATTACACTCAAATATAACTAACACGTTTCGTGTTGTTTTGTGTTGCAGTTTACTCGTTTAAACGAAAAGTTTTTATCGAGCATTTAGTTAAAAATTATGAATTGAATATGGTATCACGCAACAATACGCATTGTACAATGTTGGCAGTTGGCGGTCATGTTTGCTTTTCGGTTCATTCATGTATGAACCGTATTTTTTGTTAATGCGCCCTTGTTTTTGTAGCTTTTATTTATTTTACTGTCCACGATACTAAATGATAAAGCATTTAAATATTACGATGTTTGATACCTTTTGTTAGGAACATCAACAAAACTATGCAAGATGGATATTTAAAAGGCACAAATACAATATTTTTAATTTATTAATTGATTTACACGACACTGTTAAACATCTCAGTGCTTAATATTAACAGACACGCATGTTAGGATTGACTTTAAGGATTCTCTTTATAATTAATCTACCAGCATTACCCTTTAAGCTGAACTACGCGGCCATTGAACTGTTTACACATTGATACACTTACTACCCCGCGAACGAACCACGAATATCCTGGCTATCACCTAGTCTACTTCACAAAACAACTGAACTGAACCCCGGAGCGCGGAAGGAACTCCGTTTTATATTAAACATTTACTACTCCCACTTTGGTTGTAATTATTAATTTACCTACAACTAGTCTCCTAAATACCTTCGTTATACCTTCGGTAATTCTAATAATAGGAAATACCCTAATACTTTTTATAATAAATTTCCACTTTGTTCACAAAATAAACACGCAACCGTCACGCAAAGTCTATTTGACTATGACCTAAGATAACTTGTACCTTCTATGGGTGCTAAGGACTCATGGTCGCGTAAAACCAGAATTTAACACAAATATGTGTGTCACACAAATATTTATTACGGCGCGGAAATGAAACGCGCGGCCTGTCGTTCCACAACCATTACTTACCCACAGAGCCACGGCCAACTGTGCGTAAGACACTATAAATAAATAATATAACTAACTGTTGACCGTGGCTCCGTCCGCGTGGTAGTTATTTTGGAAAATCCCCGTGAATTTTCCCCATGGGTCCCATGGATGACTCCATAGTCATCTTAAGCAATTATATCTTTCTATATTTTATATCTTACTAGCGGACCGTGCAAACGTCGTCCTGCGCGGAAAAGTAGCGCCACACCAACAGCAGCGCCACTTACCGGGTCCAATTGTGAATCTAAACCATCCAGGGCGCCAACAAAACGAATACCAAAAAATTCATTCAAATCGGTCCAGCCGTTTAAGAGGAGTTCAGTGACATACACACACACAGTATAATTATATATATAAAGATAGGAATCGTGCATTTTTCCGGGATAAATAATAGTCATTCTCGAATCCCTAAACCACCACTATTCAAAAAATCATGTCGATCCCTTGCTCTGTGAAAAAAAAAACTATCCCGCAGTAACCGTACATTTTTCCAGGATAAAAAGTAGCCTATGTCATTCTTCTAAAACTCTATAATATGTTTTTAAAATCTGCATTATATATACCTACAGCTATGGTGCTTCATCTATCGTCTCACAGCCCCGTAGTTTGTAATGCATGGCGGTAATGCGTTTCCACACCTAACTTTACTCCGAATATAAAAGCTTCGTGGCGATTGATATGAGAGAGGCATAATAGTTATAGTGAAATACAATAACTAACTGCCTCGGTGGCGCAGTTTTAATTGTGCAGGGACAATTACAACTGTAGACCTCAGTAGTCGTCTCGGGTTCAATCCCGATCGATTCTATTCGATCGGGGTTTCTACTTATAAATACTCAGGGTCAGCTCAGAGTCTGTAACTGAGCCCGGTATGGCAATAATCTCGCGGGGAAAAGTGGATGTACTGGTTACACCTCTGCCTATGCCTTCGGGGAGGACAGGCGTGAGTGTATATAAAATATAATAAAGTTACATCAGCGTGACACAAACGGTAAAATATATAATGTAGTGCTCACCTGAAATGCCATCGTAGGTCCACCACTCCTCCCAGCTGACGCCATTTACGACTGCAATCAAAGCGACTCTAATTAATTCTGCACAATTTTCATTATGAACATACCTCACTCCTTGTTATGCATGCAGCGCATACTGTGCTTAAAGTTTGGTGAACCCAAAAATTAAATAATCCACATCTTGTATTTTATTATAAAAATAAGATAATAAGTTAGTTAAAATTGCTACACACTGCCTTTTTCTTTTCCATATATCTAGGTTTGATGTAAACCGATAAAAAATTCTATAACCGAATAATTATTATTACGCTAATGTTTAAAATAATCGAATGAGAACATTTTTTTCTACCATAGGATATAAACTGCAAGATAATAACGGCACCGCAAAATATGTACTCGTATACAAATAGGTATTTATTATTCAACTAAGGTTTTTTTATCTTTTGCCTATCCTATTTCCTTTACTCAATGATTTGAATCAATGAAAACGAAATGAGTAAGCCAATGGAGTGGAAAAGCGTTATTCTTTTGAAACAATATCTTTTTTCCTTCATGTTGAATGGAACGATGCTCTGACACTCTTATTGTTCACAATTTGTAATATTACTGACGGACAGCTCTACATTTTTGTACAGCACATTTTATATTAAACTTTAATTTAAAACTTAAATGACTAGTATTCGTATTTAAAAAGCTATTTCTACATATAAATTATTTTAAAACCTATTTACATAATATGGCTCAATAATTTTTAAAAAGCTGGCATATTAGATTTAAATTTTACAAATATCCCGACTCAGGCCAGCATCTGTAATGATTTAACAGTTTAGAGCGTTACTGGCCAGTCGGCTGGCTTTGCAGTTTATTACGTCTATACAACGTAATACGTTTTACATATGAAATAGATATATTATTTTTAATAGAAATGATAAGAGGACAGGACAAATGGAGTAAAATCGTGACACGATGGTACCCTAGAGAAGGGAAAAGGAAAAGAGGTCGACCACAGAAGAGGTGGGATGATGACATCAGATGAGTGGTAGGAGTGACGTGGAACAGAGTGGCTCAAGAAAGACATGAATGGAAAAGGTTGGCTTATGCACTGGCAAACAGATCTGCACAAAATAAGTAAAAACCAAATACGAGACTAAGTTTTAATCTTTTATTTATGTCATAGATTACTAAGTTGATCTGAATTAATGGCTATATTATTATTATTTTTAAAAGAAAACAACTCTATTTTTAATGTTATTTTGAAGTTCAATATTATACAGTTGTCTAGTCAACTCTTTCACTAATAAAATTATAGTTGCGTCCTATCTGAGAAAGAACGATGAATATTGCAAAATATAAATGGAATAAAAAATATTATTGGCGTTAATTCCACAAAAATACCAACTCCGCAAACACGGGAGAAGGATTTACAGTAGATTAAAATTTCTAATTTGAGCTGGCTAAAGTTCTCTTAATTAAGATTATGAGATTATGATACTCATAATAATTTCAAAGCAATTAATTCAAAATACTTAGCCGAGATTCTAGCGCCGCAATTATTTGTGAAAATCTTTTCCTCATAACAGGGAGTGATACGATTGAGTTCTTTCAAATTAATTCTTGCGTAATTTGCAGAAGGTACTTATGGCTTAATAACTTGTGTATAATAAGATCAATTAAATGTCTTATGTTAAATAATAATAGTTTTTTAATACATCAAAAGTACACCGACTTCAATAAAAATGAAATTATGGGTCTCTAGATAATTTGAGGGTTGCCCTCGATTTTTCTGAGATCTCATCATCAGATCCTGACTTGGTGCCAATGGGACCACTTGGGAAGTATACCCTTTTAAACAAAAAAATAATTTCTCGAATCGGTCCAGGTAATCAATCAGGTCAGTAATCGGGGAACATACTTAAAAAAAAGAGTCTGACGTATTGTGAACCTCCTCCTTTTTTAAAGTCGGTTAAAAATATGGCTTTGTTTAAGTATTGTGAACTGTATATTCACAAATGTATGTACACTCGAATCTCAAAAGTTACTCGAAACACGGCAGATTTATGTTTTTAATTTAAATTTTTGCATTCGCCAGGCGAAGTTCGCCACGGACGCGCCGTCTGCATCGCAAATATATGTTACAGCCGAGTTCGAGGGATCGTTTGCAGTTTCGATTCGATACAGCTTGAGCGAACTGTCGACTTTTAATCTTTTAATGCTACTCAACGAACTTTAGCTCCACTGAATATGGTTCCATTTATATGAATCAGGTATTGCATTCACGTATTATATTTTTTTAATTTCATTTACATTTTATTTAAAAAAATCTAGAGAATTTTATATAGTAACTTACACTCTTTAGTTTTATTTTCTATAAACGTACTTAGATAATGTACCTACATATTTTAATTTTATATTTTTTTTAGAAAAGTGTGTTTTAATAAAATGTTTTGTAATTACTTTTTCATGTATTTTTTGTCTTATTATTGTTTATTTGCCTTTTTTTATAGCATTAATAAATGAGCAAATCACCAGATGGTAACTGATCTCCTCGCCTCTAAACAGTAATATTACTAGAATTATCATGGTTATGTCCCCGAACTAAATTCATCATTAAACTGTTACTTCGCGTCCTTTTACTGTGATATTAATCTGAATGATATAAAATTTTCTACTGGGTGTTCACTTTAATCATCATTTTAAAACACACTTATCAAATACCTTTTGAAGCTTAGCTCTTCATTAAGTGTTTTTATCCGCGATTACTGCATCGCCATTAAAGTTTCTTAAAGTATATCAAAACCGGTCAATGGTTATTAGTTAATGTTAATAATTATAGCTTCCCAACTTCGAAGGAGGCAACATTGAGTGAGCATCGCTAGCCTACGTGTGCACTAAGTGCAGCTCAGTGCGGCTTAGAGCAACTTTACCGACGAAAACAACACCTGCGACAATATTAGGAACTTATGAATAACTATATTCTATGCCTAAAATAATTAAAAGTATAGTTATGCCCATTCTAAAAGAGATAAATCTTATTCATTCTTATCTTTTCTTGATGCCTACAATATAGCATTGTTTTATTATTTTTAATCAGAAAGTTGTAACCAAAAACATATTATAGAAAAAATAAGTAATTAGTAGTCATTCTAATCTGGGGGAAAGGAAGTGGTCAAAAAAGGGAAAAGGGAAACACGATTTAATTAATAACGTCACGATTTGAAATTGGCTTTACTACAGTGGCGCGAGCGAGATAGTAAGATAGAATTACGCTCCATTTTTGCTGATACTTATAATTAAGGTAATGACTGCAGTATCATTTTTCAGTTAATTTTGATTCTGTTTTCGCAAGTTCGTTTTCACATTATATTTGGTTGCATATCGAATAAGGTATGAAATTACACACAGCAGACTAATCTTTTGTACCAGAGAAGCATTTTGCATATACTATGAATAGTGAAAATAAAGAAATCGATACTTAAGTGAGTTTAAAATATTAAATGTGTCGACTATAGATTTTCTGTGATTTCATTAGTATCTACTTCACTTGCACGTGATCCAATAATTTTAATAATCTGTCTTGGAAATACAGAAGGGGAAAAGTATTCCTGGTCGTTTTTTACTTGTCACCTTTAACAAAAGCCGTAACAGGAGTCGATCATGATGGAACATAAACAGTCACCAATCTAGCGAAATCATCAACATGACCATCAGTAAGGACACAACCAAGCTATAGGGAAAACTGGCTAGTTTGAAATTCGCATATAAATCAAGAACTGCTGGTGGTCGGTTATTCTGATCCAGCCGGATAGCGACCACCGTACACAGGGTGTAAAACCCACCATAGAGGTACACACAAGTGTGTCGCGTTCCAGGGTCAGCCAGTGTACATACGGTTTTTGTCGGGGGTCTAGAGTTAGGTTACGATGTTTGACCATGTTGTGGCCTTCTGAGTACTCTGACATTAGACCCTCGACCGCTTCTTTACCTCCTTTCCCCATGACGTAGTGAGAGAAGCTACACAACAGGCCGGTGTTATTGTGTTGAATAGCGAAGGATAGATTGTTTCTCGCTACTTGATACTCTAACTTGACGGCACTGCACTTACCATCAGATGCAGTGTGGTTACTTTGCCGTACCAGGATAAAAACGAATGAAAAGTTAATCTAGTGACAGCGTATTTAGGGTGAAATAATATAATAATGATTTCTTAGGTTTCGATTCTATGTCAGATGATTATTTGAGTTTATCGTTTCTATCAAAATGGAATTGAGTAAGCTCGCCTATCACATCATTAGACAAAATTAACCTCCACAAACCGTAGTCTATTAGTTGCCCCTCTACTATCTACCATTGTCATGAAGTCAGGAAACCTTTTTAGAGACTCGGCAAGCATCTCTACTCGGTGTCGAAAAACACGTGCTTTAGTCGATCCTTTTTTTTTTTTTTTTGTCGCGGTGAAAGCGTTTTATTACTGCCGCCCGCTCCGGAGGGAAGCGTATTACGAATAAAACGGGTATGCTGGACTAGCCGGTCTTACGACCCAGCATCCCCCTCGCACGGATGATGGCTATCCGTGCTGCCGCTGGGCCGAGTCCCTAACCCCTATATACAACCCACCCGACACTACCAGCTAAAACCCCGCGGTGGCCTTCTTCGGCGCTTATGGAGCGATCCCAGGATATTCTAAGGAGTGCTAGAATTGCAGCCGGAATCGTCCCAGCGCGGTGCTGCGTACCAGCTCATCTCCATGGGAGGCTAAGGAGCCCCCGCGCACCGAACAACGAAAGCGAACGAGGCCTTACCACTCGCGCTGCCGTCCATCTCGGGGTCGCACGATGCTCCGAATTTGGGAGTGCATCGATACGGGCGTACAGCCCTCCGCTGCACGCCCGCGACCCTCGATGGCCCCTATTAGTCGCCTCGTGCTTTTGTCGATCCTTTTTTTTTTTTTTTGTTGTCGCGGGGAAAGTGTTTTATTACTACCGCCCGCTCCGGGGGGAAGCGGAATAAGAATAAAACGGTTATGCTGGACTAGCCGGTCTTACGACCCAGCATCCCCCTCGCCCGGATGATGGCTATCCGGGCAGCCGCTGGGCCGAGTCCCTACCCCCTATGTACACCCCACTCGACACTACCAGCTAAAACCCCGCGGTGGCCTTCTTCGGCGCTTACGGAGCGATCCCGGGGTATTCCAAGGAGTGCTAGAATTGCTGCCGGAACCGCCCCTGCGCGGTGCTGCGTTGCAGCCCATCTCCATGGGAGGGCTTAGGAGCCCCCGCGCACCGAACAACGACAGCGAACGAGGCCTTACCACACGCGCTGCCGTCCATCTCGGGGTCGCACGATGCTCCGAAACTGGGAGTGCATCGATTCGGGCTGACAGCCCCCCGCTGCGAGCCCGCCACCCCCGATGGCCCCAATTAGTCGCCTCGTACGACAGGCAGGGGTTACCGTGGTGGAATTCAAACGCCCCCGTTCCACAGAGCGGGAGACGCCGGTCAGTCGTCCACCCGGCGCCTCCTACGTCTTCTCTGGCGGCGGGAGGGATCATTTCGTTCCCGATCCCTCTTGGCACTCTCCTTCTGCGAGATGACGCTCTCGCAGAAGTGGGCCACCGCACGCCAGGACCTCCGGCTGGCGACCATGGACGACACCACGGCCGGCAGCGAGAGGTCTCCTCCGACGACTGCTCTGAGAGCGCTGCGCTCTTCCTCCCAGGCTGGGCACTCCTCCAACGTGTGTTGGGCCGTGTCCTCGTGGCAGTTACCACAATGGTGGCACACGGCAGACACCTCCTTTCCGATCCGACACATGAACGAACCGAAACACCCGTGGTCCGTCAGTACCTGCGTCAGCCGGAAAGTTGGCGCACCGTGGCGCCTGTCTAGCCAGCTCTTTAGGACAGGACGCACTGCCGCGACGGTCCTCAAGCCCGCACTTGGGCTTTCCAGCCTGGTATGCCACTCCTCCACAGCGGTTCTGCGAAATCAGGCCGCAATCTCCCTCGGGGCCAGTCTCACCTGACGGCGACTGGACAGCCTCCTCCCGCCAGAAGAACGCGGACGAGAGGAGTTTTGCGTCCAACTCCCAAGGGAGGGTGCCGGCCAATACGCAGGCCGCCTCGTGGGAGACCGTGCGGTAGCCCCTTACTATTCGCTGCGCCAACAAACGCTGCGGTTTGCGCAGCAAGGCGACGCAGCGGGGTTTCAGGGACTGGGCCCATACGGGACATCCGTACAGGGCCATTGACCGCACGACTCCAGCGTATAAACTTCGGCAAGGGCTATTAGGTCCCTCCAGGTTCGGCAGCAGGCGTCCGAGCGCGCCCGCCGCCCGCACCAATTTCGGCGACAACTCCTTGAGTGCTTTTGTCGATCCTGGCTTATAGGAGTTACAGTGGCGGGTATATTGGCATGATTGTGTGGTATATTTGCGGTCTTCTGAGTACTCTGACAATAGACCCTCGACCGCTTCTTCACCTTCTTGCCCATGGCGTAGTGTGAAGAAGTAGGCCGGCATGATGGTGTTGAGTAGTGAGGGATAGATTATTTCTCGCCACTCGATACTCTAATTGGACCGCACTGCGCTTACTATCAGGTGCAGTGCGGTCACTTTTCCGTGCAAGGATAAAAAAAAAATTATATACCCGCCTCTGCATGATAGTCTCATTACCTTTGTTATGCATAATTAAATGAACTTATTATGCATATAACTAATAATATCTCTTGTAAAAGTTCTGAGACTCTTAAGCTATTACTCTTTTCTATATTTTGCTATCTCATAATAAGCGTGCATTTTTTCGGGACAAAAAGTAGCCTTTGTCATTTTCTGATCCCTAAACTGCCACTATGCAAAAAATCATGTCAATCCCTTGCTGTGTGAAAAACTAAACTATTCCACGGGAACTGTACATTTTTCAGAGATAAAAAGTAGCCTATGTGCTATTTCAGACTATAATCTATCTCTGTGCCAAATTTCAACCAGATCCGTCCAGCCGTTGTAACGTGATTGAGTAACAAACATCCAAACATTCGCATTTATAATATTAGAAGGATAGGATTACATTTTCCTCACGGCTACGTGAAAGTCTCACTCTAATCAAAAATAAAATTAATGAATTAATAAAATATATAAAGTTCTTGGAATGGAGAAAATTTGAGAAATACTGTAAGTTTTTTTTCTATGTTATTTCAGACACTTAAGGTAACTGATACACGTGATTAAGCGAATCTGAGGGCAAAATATATTACAAAAATAGACTAATATACCGTTTTCCGGTAGTCGCTATATTCATTTATAAGTACAAAAACAAAACATGCACAAAACAACTCAATAAGGATCAGAAAACGAGTAAATACATATATCGAAACACGTGAGATTGAATTCTTATGCATTGTTGCATTTTGCAGACGCTATTGCTACGTGGAGCAGGCAAGTGCTCGCCCGGGAGATGCCAGTCAGCGTCTGTTTAGTTTTAACTCTTGACAGACTGGAGACTGGAGTAGTACAGATGGAACACCGGGGAATACAAATATGTTTACATGCTCCAATTATAATAGAAGTGTGCATTTCAGTCTGTTATATTAATGTATTTAAATTTGATGAATGTTCTATTTTGTGATTGCCTATCTTCTTCTTGTCGTGCCTCCACTATTGAAGGTTGGCGGTCAGTATTTTGAATTTTTCTCGGTCTAGTGCAAGTCTGAATAGCTCTTCAACAGACTTGATGCCAGTCCACTCTCTGATGTTACGGAGCCAAGACATTTTTCTTCTACCGACTTTCCTTTTGCCTGCAATCTTGCCCATCATAATGGTTTGTAGTAGCCTATATTTGTCATGCCTGAGAACATGCCCCAGGTATGCCACTTTCCGCTGCTTGATGGTGCGCAGTAGTTCCAAGCTCTTGGAAATACGTCTAAGCACTTCCGTATTGGTGACTTTATCGGTCCAACTGATGCGAAGCATGCGACGATAGGTCCACATTTCAAAGGCCTCAATCTTTCTACGGAGGTCCAACTTGATTGTCCACGCTTCGCATTCATAAAGGACTATTGGCCAAACGTAGCATTGTAAGAGCCTAGTACGGAGCTTTAGCGATAGTTTCGACAGAATAAGACTTTCTTCATCGTCATGAATGACGTCCGGGCAATCTCGATACGTTTGCGGATTTCGGTATCGCTTTCCCACGTGTCTGTCAACCATGAACCCAGGTACCTATACTTGCCGACTTGCTCCAAGATGTTTGTACCTACATAAAGCTTGGGGTGAAGTTTATGTATGCTGTCTACCACCATGAACTTGATGATTGCCTATGTATTGCAGTAATTTTTATTAGCCATGATTGGCTATTAAAAAGAGTTCAAAATTATGGTTGAAATAATAAGTGTAAAGACGCTTACAGGTTTAAGTATTTATAAGAATGAGAGTAATACAACAGACTTATATGTTACTATTCGATTAGATTTGAATTGCAATTCTGGCATAGGTTTAGCGACTTTACTATCTGCTAACCACGAGTAAAATTATCACTTTATCGTTTTTTAACAGTATTAATTTTACCTAAATGTATTATTTTATAATCTTTTAGTACATGTACTGTGAATAAATTTACATGATTTCATTGATTTTCGCGAAGCCCAGAACAAACCACTGCATCTTTAAGCTGACATTTTGGCAGAAATTTCTAGAACCATCACATAGACAATAATTAGAAAGCTTTTTCGATATTTACTTCCCAGGGAGAAAACGAGTTATAAATCTATACTGTTTTATTAAAACTAACTTAATTTTTTGTGATTTTTGAAAAGATTTAGGATAAACGTATGGAAATTGTCTCTTGTTTTTTATTACAAGGGATTGTAAAATGGTTGCTTTCGTTAATTATTTGCATATAATTGCAATGATTACGGATGCCACGTTGAAATTTATAGCGGCAATAACCTATCATACGTATTGATGTCGCAATCAAATGTTGAAAACGTGAGCAATTCGCAACCGACGAACTTACAAAGAGCTTCAACCATGCATCGGAAATGAATCAGTTTCCGTTTTGAGTGAGGCAAATGATATATCTGCGTCTACGTTTGCAATCCAAACCAGACTCTACTGTCTACGCAGTACCGTTCATACCACATTTAAATGAACAAATTTAAACAGGATTCACAACTCACAGAGACACATTGTTCTATTCGTAAATTTTAAATGCACAACGTAAGTTCGTTAATGCACATGAATTAAATGTAATTTAATTGAAACATCGCTTTCACTGCGTGCGACGTGGATTAGCACTCGTACCCGCGAAGAGAGTTGATGTCGCCGCGTCGGGACTTCAGTAACTATTTTCCGATGCACTGAACCGTAACAAAACGAATGGAAATGTCATCGATGTATGAAATAAATAAATAAAATCACGTGGAAAATAGGCAATTTCACGGTGCATTGGGTGCTCTTTGCGTGGCAAGTGCAAGGCTGCGCCGATTCCGTCTCTCGTCGACGCCCGCATACAAAAGCTTCGTTGGTGCGAATAATTTTAATCGTATCCGTGTATGGATTTTCCTGCATGCGATTCTAAGCGGCACTTTAGAAGATACTCTTACATATACTACGTGTAACGGGAATGACGCACATCCTGAGACACCCCAATTTAAAAATATTATTACAAACATAATTCATGTATTGAAATTAGACTGCGATGAATATAAATATTGTTTTTTATGAAACTAGTTGTACTAATTTTCGACATAAAGTTCGTAGTTTTAGTTATTTGATTTTTTAAAGTGTTCGTTTATTATTGCATTTAGAAAAGACTTTATCGCATCGAGTTATGTTTCAGATTCGTTTGTCTTGAACGTTAAATTAAAGGGTGATTATTATTTACCTGAGAGTTAATTATTTTTGAAAAAAAAATCGTCTATAAAAAAATTGTTGATATCGATTCAGTCGCTTATTCTGAACAAACTACTTTCAGAGCGTGCATTAATCTTGTTACATGTTGTATATAACTTTTGAAGCACCTCGATAAATGTACACAAGGCAACAATCGACTCCGCCTTCGTAATAATAGCTTTTTTTAAGGGAAAAGCTTTATTTTTGTTGATCCATTGGTTAATTAACTCTAGCATCAGATTTTTATATAGAAATCATATTACGTTATATTCAAGAATTTAAAATTGATCCTTTTATAATATATATGACGGGTCGGGCGGTCATCGGCCGAGGCAGTGAGAGGGCTTACACGTCCCTCTCCGATCTCCAGATATAGTCAGGATGCATAGCGTATGATAGTTCGGTAATAAAACACGAGATTAACACTTCAGAGTCTATTTAAGCTACCACCAGTTCGGAATGCAGTCATCCATGGGGAAGAGCTGGCAAGAAACCCTCATGGTTGCTCTTTTAAACACATCACAGTTTACATTACAATAATAGGTACACAATAACACTTTCACAACACGTTAACTTACTACTTTAACAATATTTCGGCATTACGACCGACAAGTTACTAACGGTTTCAATAATTATACACGAATTCCGCACCAAAGACGAGGTGCACTTTTATATTGTGATTTTCGTTGTGACCCACTCCTCTGCGAGTGAGATCACTCGATAAACAATTAGTCGAAACAACCTTCTAAATAGCAAAACAAATGGCACTACCCACAGTTTACAATAAATAAAGTTATTAGCAAGTTCAATTCAGTGTCCATATTCATCACGATCCGACATATACATATTTCACTGGTAAAATAAATGAACAAGTGAATTCAGAGCTACAAGAAATAACATTATACACCCCGTATTTTATTTTGGACGTAGTGACAACAATACATTTAAAAATATCATGTAAATATATCGTGAAATATAAGTAAAAAAACTAGAAATAATAAGAACTATCCCCATTTTAAGATGTTTAAAAATGGTGGCTCACCATACCTTGTACTACTACACCTCATATAAGAAGTTATTTCTCTTCGTAGTCGTACACTCTTGTCAGAGTGGTCGTGGTCATGTTGAGGCCGATTGTTTAGCTGCCGTTTTCGCGATGCGTCGCCACGTGTCTCGATGTTTGGCGGAGCGGGAGCATTCGTTGATAGAGGAGTGCGTCGTCAACTTGATCAGATCCGTCCAACGTGTAGGAGCGCGTCCTCGAGCTCTTTTGCCGTCTACTTTTCCTTGCACAACTAATCGTTCTAAGAAGTTATTTAGTATAGTCTAGATCGCATGACGAATATAATTACCCCGCCATAAAGAGCGGATGAGCGCTTGTTATCCCTCAGTTGGCTATCACATTTCCCTTGGGATACGTGTATCGCTAAACAATCGGTAATCACAGCCTATCTTCTGATAAAGTTTTAGTCACTTCTTAGCAATAAATATCTATACTTAGGTTTATATGCTTTTTTTCATTAATACCTAATTTCGTGATCTAAGTAAGAAATAATTCAACGTAGATATTCAAAGAGTGATTGTGGATGAATTTTGCTCATAAACAAATATTACGCAGATAATACGTAGGTGGTTTCGCTCATATAAGCAATTCATAACCCCTTAGCATAATACGTGTACTTTTAGTCAATTGGGGTTCTCGATGTGAGATCATTGAATATTCACTCAAGCATACTTTTGCGTAGGCATTTGTCTATTACAAGTGAAATAATTCGTATTGATCCATCTCTATATTTGAGGTTAAGATGTTCTTACATTAGAGGTTATACTATATATTATGCAATGCAGTTGATTTATAGACTATGGGTTCTTATGTTTCCGCGAATATTACACATTGACCATAGGACAATGTCAGCTCATTCTGCATAGATCGGCCTACAATAAATACAATTTAAAATCTATGTTAAGGATAGAAGCTCTAAAATATCCTGTGGAGACGATGTACAACTCAGTCAGCCTCGTGACCATGAAGGCTGTAAAGCTTTCGAAACGTCGGGGCTAAAAGGTAATAATTAACCGCGATAAAATCCTAATTGAATAGATTTTTATTTCAACAATTTTTAGATACTGATACTACGTTGCTTTATGACTACACACACACATACACTCACGCCTGTAATCCCCGGAGGGGTAGGCAGAGGAGTAACGAGTACACACACTTTTCGCCGAATTTCGGTCCCATAATGTGATAGGGGGCGAGCCTATCGCCATACCGGGCACAAATTCCAGACTCCGGGCTAATACTGAGGAATTTCTAGATAGAAAAACCCAATATCACTTTACCCGACCCGGGGATCGAACCCGAGACCTCAGCACAGCAGTCATATGGCATGCGCAATTACAACTGCGCCACCGAGGCAGTCAACTTACTTTATGACTAAAATATCGTAAATTGCATATCATGTCATACATTCCTTTTTCTTTGTACTTATAAGTATTTTACGCAATATAATATACAACGTGACAGTGCTATTTTGATAAATAAATAAATGAATTCATCAACAGTAGTTAATAATGATTAATAAATTTTAATACTGCAATCACATTTTGTTTGATATACATAAATGCACCTGTAATCATCATATGATATGCATTTTAGACAACATACTGCTGTTCTGCGTCAACTAGTAATTAAGTCCATAAACTTTTGCCATTTATAAATGTTAGAATATAGTAGTGGATAGGTAGCGGAGGGGTAGATGCGATACACGCTTTCCCGAAATTATGTGATTATAGTGGGACTGCTCATATGGACACATATTAAATCCGTGCATATCTCCCGTGTATTAATACAAATCAAAATCTGTCTAAAAATGTAGTTGCTTAACTTTAAATTAGTCCCAGGACACTGGATTTTACAATCAAAGTGGCCTACTACTAGACCCATGAGATGATGTATAATATCATCAGTCTTATAAATCATGAACTGCATGTAAAATATAATTTGTAACTACTTCCTTTGGTCGTTCGTTTTTAACCGACTTCATATAAACAGAATTACAGCGCACGTTGCACGCATAACCTATGGTCGGTTTTACTTATTTGCAACGCTTATAGTGCTGCTAGGTGTGTATCGAAAGAAATATAGAATGCTCTGTGTGGCGTGCCATTGCAAGTGCAATGCTAAGAAACTGCAAGTAAATACATACGCATCGGGGATTACACCTGTAATCCCCGAGGGGGTAGGTAGTGATGTACCAGTACACCCACATTTAGCAGCGCTTAGTACCGTCCTATCACCATAGGGGGCGAGTCTATCACCACATCGGGCACAATTCCATACTGTGGAAATACCCAATATCACTTTTATCCGACGCGTATATCAAATCAGAGACCTCAGCACAGCAATCGTACCGCGTACGCAATTACAACTGCGCCACCGAGGCAGTCATCACGCAGAAACTGTCCGTATTTATTTATTTTGCATTATATGACTATACTAGATGTTGCCCGCGACTCCGCCCGCGTGGAGGTAATTTTTGGAAGAAAAGGTATACCTACAATCCATGAAGTAATCATAAGCTATTACACATTTCTATATTTTGCTATCCCATAGAAACTGTTAATTTTTCCTATGTGCTATTCCAGACTATAATCTATAAACAGTTGATATCACAAAATATGTGTCTCGTTTATGAAACAGCATTTCCAGCACGATACTGTAAGCGCGTTACGTATTCAGGCAGCGACGCGGCGTGCACTCTCCTACCTATGCAAATTCCCCTGCATTGGAGCGTCTATAATATCTTTAGCTGTTATCATCTTAATGGACTTAGTGAATATTGATTTTGATATTATCAACACGTGAATTCGTTCACGTATTTAATTATCAATGTATTGATTCGAATGGTGTGTTTAAAAAGATTAATACTAGAATTGTATTGATTTTTTAAACGTTTAAATACTTTAGGTGCTTCCGTATATATGTTTAATATGTTTTATTGAATAGTTAGTATATACAGAGCAACGCCAACAATGTTTTATGCAAAAAAATTGTAACAACAGAAATTATTATACATCGTTTTAGATAGCATTTAATATTAAAATAATTAACATGCTACTAAACACAGCCTAATATACGTTGGTTTAAACATCGCGTGTAGTTGAATGCATAATTCAAATTTCAGTGTAAAGACAATATTCAGTGAAGCAAAGTTAAATTAAAGTCGCATGCGGATTTGGCTGCGGTCCGCCGGAGCTTAAGGTAGGCCATGCCACCTGCGCTCCGTGCAGGCAACACTGAAAACACAATTTGTGGCGCGCCTTTTGTACTCTTGTTTACTTTATGCAATTTATTTTCACTTCTCATTATGAATTATGTCCTTCGTTTAAACCGTCACTTTGTGAAACGTTGCTATTCCTAGAATTGATCTCGTTATCCGAGTTTTAATTTTATTATCACTTAGACATAGTTCGATGTCGTAATATGCGTTTAAGTTATATTGATATAATAAATAATACTAGCCCTGTATTAAACATTGTCCCACTGCTGGGCACGGGCCTCCTCTACTAATGAGAGGGGTTAGGCCTTAGTCCACCACACTGGCCCAATGCGGGTTGGTAGACCTCACATACCTTCGAAGTTCTTATGAGAATTCTCAGGTATGCAGGCTTCCTCACAATGTTTTCCTTCACCGCTAAAGCAAGCGATAATTAACATTAAATACACGAGTAACTTTCGAAAAGTCAGAGGTGTATGCCTATTGGGTTCCGAACATACGACTTTCGTCTTGACAATCCGTACCGCAATCAACTAGACTATCTATATATGCTATATTAAGATATAAATATGTATTTAGTCTCTAAGCCGAACGAACTGTCTATTGACGAAAGAAAGTCTGTCAATTTTTCTTCACCTTAAAACGTGTGTAAATAAAGGAGTGTGAAACAATGGGGGAGAGCAAACAGGGTCATAAAGCACGTCAGAAGGACGAGCCTATATATAATCAGCTTAGTGATAAATTGGCAAACAGCACGCGAGCGACACAGCTGCTTCCGGCCTTCGTCGGACGCGCGACGCCTGACGCCTGTCTTTACTCGATTCCAGTCGCCCGCCGGCTAATGTCTGCTCTTTGCAGGAAATAAACAATAATATTACAATCTGCGCGAGACATTCCAATGAAATTTATTATTTTAGTTCTTAATTCAAATGTTCTTTGTAGACATTATTGTTCTTACAAAATCCCGACTTTGTTCGAGTTTCGTTTGAAATTGATACAAGATACCCATACAAAACGTAAATACAGTAATTTTCAGGAATATTCTTTAAGCACAGACACTACCAGTGTTTTTAATATACAAATTATTAATGCAATATATTTTATTTGTGGTATTTTTCGGTTTAGTTTATGCGCAGATAGACCGGAGTGAGGTTTAAAGAATGTTATTATTATTCGTATTAAATAAAGAGATATAGTTTTGGTACTCACCTGCGAAACACAAGAGTAGCTGCAGTAACGCTGACACTACAGCCGTACGAAGCAGGCTGCGCATTGTCTACGATGCGCTCTCCGTTCCCCACATTGGAACTTGTTTACATTATAAGTTTACCAAATTCTGGTCGTTTAAGTTTTTTCATTGTTAACACTTTTTGTAAATAACCATAGTTCAGACATTATCAATATATTGCCGCCAAATTTGTAACATTGTGTGGGTGCCTGAAACAAAAAAATATATATAAAATGGAGTACATAGATAATTTACACTTTCATTTGATGTCTATAGAATAAATTGTATTAAAGAATAATTGAAAATCCTAGTTATTTATAAACATTTAAAATTAATATCAGGCATATTCTCGTGGGGAAGCGGTTGAGAACTTGGCTGTGAAACAAGAGGCCGTGTGTTCGATCCATGCACCGAGACAAATGTTGTTGTGATCTACAAATATTTTGGGTCTGGGTGTTGTGAGATGGAAAGTCCCTCGTAGCTCTTGATAATACAAGATAATTGTATCTTATTGCGGGGTCGGATGAAATAGTTGGTTGTGTTTTCATCGCCGATCTTTTTTATATTTGACTTAAAATTTTGCATAGTAATAAAAATGGAAGTATATAATTTTAATTGCTTTGTAAGACTACGAAGACTACGAAGCCGTTAAAATGTTATTTTAAAGGTAAACTCGTTCGTGTTTGGGCAGTGGCTGATAATGGAAATTTGATATGTCGCAGTCCGTGTAGCAATGTTTGAATGTCGGACCACGGGTTTGTTCGCCTCATCGTATAAATAAGCGTAAAGTAGTGTTGAAGCACGCGAACCGGTCGTTAACCCTACTTCACGGTGTATTAATGGAGAGGTGAGGGTGTCATTGAGACGGTAATCTAACCACTTCACAGTCCGAATGTCAGCCAAGGAACCGGTGTAATTAACGGCAAATGAACTTGGGTTGGGTGCAAATTATGCACTCCGTAAAAAAGATCAATTTTAAGAAACAGATTGGTCATTTTATACTTTCAATAATGATAGTAAAAATATTCTGTACGAAGGAAGCACTTAGATTTTAGTTTCTTAATATAAATAAACTCGAAGAGGTAAGTCTCCGACGGATCAACTGTGAGTTTTTGGAGAGATATTGATATCGAATGTACTCGGGCCAATTTTAAAACACAATTACTGGTATACGTGCCAAGAGAAGGAATCAGATTTTGTGTATTATCTTGCACGAAAGGAATCTGATCAACATGCGATGGTTACCTTTTAATGGCGTAATGTATTGTAAAAACTCCACTAACATTAAATTACTTATAATTTTACAGATGCTAAAAATGTGACACAGTTTATGATCTAAAATTATGTGGCATCAGCCACTAAAGCAGGTATATTATGATGTTCCGTTAGTATACCTAGATGAGTGTAAGTACCTGCTATAACCATTTTGCTCAAATGATAAGTTAGAGTCGAAATGGCATATTATGATCCAGCAGAAAATTATGTAAATATATCAGAGGTATTGTGTTTGAAGCTTGTCTTTGTGGGTATTCTAAAGAGGGTCACAGATAAGTAATTTGAACAACATGAGAGTTTATCCAGCATGAAACGTATCTGATTTCGGATATTAATTAGATTTCTTTTTGTACTCTTGTGATGTCTGTAATAGAATATTTTAAATGTATGGTTTTTAAGTAATTGGGTCGCAATGCAGGGATATAAATGAAAACATGAATCGGTTCGGATGAGATATAGTTATAATTACCTTATTGGGAAACATTGACCATGATGCAGCGGTGACGTTAAAAAGCATCGAATTTTTAATTCTTTACAAAAAGGCTGCGAATGAAACGAGCGCACTGCGCGGTGGAATGTCAGGGAAATATTTTTTGAAAAGGTCCGCTTTTTGAAAGCCACGTCGTCGTCGTATTGAATGCGTTTTAATGAAAAAACATGCGCCGATTCGCAACAGTCAAGGGAATTAAAGCCTCTGCGCGGTGCTCGCGATCCCGAATGCATCGGTCGGAATTTTCATTTGTCCGAATATTATTTCCGCAGGGAATTTCACAGGCACTATTTTGTTTAAATTTATGGCAGTCTAGTTTTGTGATTTTGCTTGATAAACGGTTGGATTAGGTCGGAATGGTCAATGTTTGTTACGTTGCAGTATAATTTAGCTTTATGTGGGAAATCAAGTTTTAGAGCTTATATTAAATCTTATAATAGCAGTATTTACACGACATTGCATAGAAAATTCAATAATACATGTAGATACGGCACAAGATGATATAAAAAACAAAACTATTACGCAAAAGTTTATGAATGTTCAATAAAATACTTTCAATAATATATTTAATAAAATAGGCATATTAGTAATAAATGACATTATCTTATAATAATGTAAAATAAATTTTTATTAAGGTATAAAATGTATTATGGCATTAATTTAAGATATTTTTATCTTTTGAATTACTCAAATCTAAACTAAAATATAACGTATACAAGTTTTTATGTATAGTTGTAGGTACTGAGATATGACTTATTTTATAAATATATAATATTTATTGTAGATACTATTGTTTAATACATTTAAACTTAAGTTATCTTTAGAATTTAGCTTGTTGTTGAAAAAGTGTCAAGACTCGGAACTGGGGCCATAAAGGCTAGGTGAGGTCCAAAACGATTGTGCATTGGAAAAGTAAAATGTTCAACACTGAATAATACTAATTATTACGTAACACTATTAATCAAAATTTATATAAGAATGAGTTTTTATATTATGTACATCACATGTGTATCCCAGAATAAATGACATTTTATATGAATATTGCCATTAATGAATACGAATCGGAAATAGTATTTGTAAGTAAAGTTAATTTTAACTGCATACGACTATAAATTAAAATAAATGTAAGATATATTTCAAGGATTTTTTTCCATCATTACTAAGAGATTTTATTACAATCTGTGTATAAGCAGTATATTTTAGATTGTATAATTAGAAAATTAATAATTTGGAATAAAAATAAATTTAGATATTTAAGTTACAATTACAACCAGTTTTAGCAATGACAGATATTTTATGGTAGAAGCGTTTAAGTCACGGCTAAAATTGTGTATTACAAAATAAAATTAAACAAGCAAATACATTCAACATACTTATCTGATAAACTTTCAATGTTGAGGAAATTCTTCTACACACTTTCAAAACAACTTAAACATGAGTAATTTGTATTTTTTCACCTAATACTGTTCCAAATTAAATAGTTCAGCGATGAGTGTTTTTACGTATTCTGCAACAAAAGTTATCGAAAAGTTCCCGCCATTTCGTACGCAGTTTAAGCAATGGATCCGTCTTCACGCCAGCATCCGCGCGGTGCGACTGAAGGCTTGTTTCCTAACAGCCTATACATTCCCACTTACCTACCTTTCATGTTTTCCACTGGTCCATTCGAAACTAAAAGGTAGTAAGAAAACTTTTGCTTTACATTTAGTTTAAGCTCTATGACTATACTTTTAAAGCTTATATTTAACTAAATAAAGATTAATATAAGACATTTATAACTCACGTTAACATCGTCGCAGTTTGACGTGGAATTAAAAGGGATTACGTTCAGTCTCTCTGTTCATGAAATATTGTACTTTTTAGTCGCATGCAATAAGTTCAAAACTGAACAGAAGCGAAAATATGAAAACCGTACAGCGGGCCAGAAAACGCATAAATTTTTCCTTGTGAGACAGAGATAGATACAGTTTTTCGTGATAAAGGGAACGGCCTACACGCGATCTTAGTAGTGGGGATGGTCTTAAAATGTTCTTAGAATCTGTGTAAGAATGAAAATCGTCCATCAAGTAACATCAAATCTTATCACAAAGACTTTCATGTATGTATTACATACTGCAACCTATGCGTCGAGCTTCAGGTCTCAGCAGCTTAACGCAGTAGTTGCTCTAAAAGTGCATCAAGAAATATATAGAATCGTAACTGCATAACAGCTCATTCATAAAACATTAGCTAGGAGGGCAGCCTCTCAAAGGACCTAACTCCAAGTAAATGTTGTTTATTTTGTTAGAAAGAAAGCCTGTACACAACGGGGGACACCACATGTCGGAGCATGAATAAAAGAAGAGCAATGTTTCAGACTTTCAAAACTTCAGCTAGTATTTTTCAAAGCGATACCTACATTTTTCATGTCACCACTCGGTCGTTAGTGGGAAGTTTGAATCAATAACTTGTATCTTAGTTGTCATGACGACCTCGTTTTATTCAAGACGTGACAGGAATCAAGTGTTTTGTAACTGTATTTATTTTGCAAGTGGCGTTTATTTGTAAAAATACTTAGTATTATATTGTTTTATAAATATCTAAAATTTACTATACACATGATTTATCATAAGATTTGCAAAACAAGGTTTTTAAGTCTGCCTGCATGAACGGAAAAGTAGTGTAGCCATTCAACGCCTACTTTGTCACTTGAATACATATATTTATTGTAGAAATGATTATTCTTATAATCATCTCACAGATTTTTTTACCTGAATATATTTATTACACCAAAATTTTTAAAAATATATTAATCAACATTGAATTTTACACACGACATTAAAATAAATAATTAATATCAGTCTACGCTTAAAATAAAATACTGACGATTTGAGTAACTCCTCTATTTCTTAAGTCGGTTAAAAATAAATTGAATATTTTATTTCACCTACACTGCAATCAATACTATCTCCTAAACCTCTTGTTTTCTAACTTAAAAAGAAATTGTGATATTTATCAGTATCCCGCAGTTATTGTTATTTCAAGTCTCTCATAATTTTAGTAGAGATATAAGTGTACTTTCTATACGCTTTTTTTTATCCTGGCACGGTAAAGTGTCCACACTGCATCTGATTGTAAGTGCAGTGCCATCCAATTAGAGTATCAAGTACCGAGAGACAATCTATCCCCCGCTATAAAACACAATCATGCCGGCCTTCTTTTTTTTTTTGTTGTCGCGGAAAGCGTTTTATTACTACCGCCCGCTCCGGGGGGAAGCGGAATAAGAATAAAACGGTTTTGCTGGACTAGCCGGTCTTACGACCCAGCATCCCCCTCGCCCGGATGATGGCTATCCGGGCAGCCGCTGGGCCGAGTCCCTACCCCCTATGTACACCCCACCCGACACTACCAGCTAAAACCCCGCGGTGGCCTTCTTCGGCGCTTACGGAGCGATCCCGGGGTATTCTAAGGAGTGCTAGAATTGCTGCCGGAACCGCCCCTGCGCGGTTTTTCGTAGCAGCCCAAATCATGCCGGCCTGCTTCTTCACACTACGCCATGTGCAAGAAGATGAAGAAGCGGTTGAGAATCTAGTGGTAGAGTACTTAGAAGGCCGCAAAACGGCCAAACATTATTCTCCAATTCTAGACCCCCGACAAAAACCGGATGTATACTGGCTGATCCCGGCACCCGACACACTTGCCTGTGCCACTATGGCGGGATTTACACCCTGTGTACGGTGGTATCCGAGTGGATATAAATATTCTACCACCAGCGTTTTCAAAAGTCGATAAAAACAGGCCATACACTTTCAAGATTTTTATGTCGTTTTATTATAACTTGGTAAACGTATTACTTTGTGGTCTTTTCACCTAGGATAAAAGTATAGAAAGTAAAGGGCTGAACTATCTCAGTATTTGAAATAGAATCATAAAAGATTCATAAAAATTAGTTCAACGATTTAGATCTAAAACACAACTCAAGGGGTATAGGGCTAATGTAAAACCTGTAAAACAAAATAATATAAAACCTGTCAAAAATAAACTGCGTAAAAGTCTATTAACGTAGCATTGTGTTAAGTTATTGTCATGTGTGACCAGTTACTACAAATAATATACTAAAGTAATTTATAACTCTGGTGTTTGACCCTAAATTTGCGCAATAAATTATAGTTTACTTTGTCGTTTATGAGGGCGGCTGCACACATAACCTAGCGCGGAACATGTGTAACAGATTGCGGCAATAAGGGAAATTGTCTTTTTTATGAACGCCCGCCAACAACGTAAGAATTCAAGTGAAGAGCAAGTGTTGCGGACTGCCTATGACTATGCTCTATGGTTCACTTAATAAAAAACAAATTATGCGCCACTATAAAATTTGTGGGTTGCCCTTGATTTTTCTGTGATCCCATGATCAGATCCTGACTTGGTGCCAATGGGACCACCTGGGAGGTATACCCTTTTAAACAAAAAAAGAATTTCTCGAATCGGTCCAGGCGTCTTCGAGTAATCGGGTAACATACATAAAAAAAAAGATTCCGACGAATTGTTAACCTCCTCCTTTTTTGAAGTCGGTTAAAAAGAGTACTGAACTCAGATATAAATATTAATTTTGTAAGGTCTTTCATATAGTAGGACTCTATCATCAATTAAAAATCTGTCGTCCGTTTACTATAAATCGGTTAAGTGACATTCAATATACAAAGTAATAAAGCATTGTTTTTGTATATCAATTATGTATGCTTAGGTTTTAGGTCATATAAGTCTATATATATTAATTTATGAGATATAAAGATTACGACGCCCACGGCAAACCACATACTTTAGGGTGATGTATTCCACATTTTTCACAATAAGGTTTGTTCACATAACGGACGGCAGAAATATAAAATAATGAAATATAACAATATTATATTGTGTTTGAAGCAGCGATAGCCTAGTTGGTTGCGGTACGGACTGTCAAGACGAAAGTCGTAGGTTCGAAACCCAAGTGGCATACACCTCTAACTTTTCTAAAGTTATGTGTGTATTAAAATTTTAATTATCGCTTGCTTTAACGGTGAAGGAAAACATCGTGAGGAAACCTGCATATCTGAGAATTTTTCGAAGGTATGAGAAGTCTGCCAACCCGCATTAGGCCAGCGTGGTGCACTACGGCCTAACCCCTCTCATTAGTAGAGGAGGCCCGTGCCCAGCAGTGGGACAGTGTTTAATACAGGGCTTGTATTATATTGTATTATTTTTAATTCATTAATATACCCAATAGTTACACACATAATCCATTTTTTCCCGCGGGGAAAATCCATCTTACGGATACCTTCTGGACTTCGGGGGAGGAGAGATGGTTAAGCCGGACTCACCGAAATTCCGACCAATTTCTCCCGAGGGACTACTGGGTCGGGGCCCTAACGATTTTCATACGTCGGTGTACCGACTAAAAAACCCGCGGTGGCCTTATGCAGTGCATGTGGGACGATCCCGGGGGATCCTGAGTATACTCTGGATTGATGCCGGAACGATCCTTGCGCGTTGCCTTTACGGCCCATCTCTTTTAGGGCTAGTTGCCCTCCACATTCTATAGCAGCGCAATACTTCGCGTCGCCACCCAACTCGGGGTCGCACCATGAAAATAAGTATGTTTAAAAAGGCCACACATCCCCAGCTGTGCCGCCGCAACCCCCGTGACCCCTTTTAGTCACCTTTTACGACAGGCAGGGTATACCGTGGTAGATTTCTTCAGAGTCCCCAATCCACAGGGCAGGAGGCGCCAGTCCGTCGTCAACTCGGCGGCTCCTTCTCGTTTGGTGGCGAGCAAGATCGTTTCGTTCCCGATCCCGTTCAGCACTCTCCTTCTGCAACATAACACGTTCGCAGAAGGAGGCCATCGTACGCCACGACCTTCGTCTGCCGACCATGGCAGCTACCACGGTCGGCACACACATAATCCTGACCCAATACTAGGTCAAACCTATATCGTGGGTATCAAGAACTACGAATGACTACCACAACACCCAGACTCGAAACAAATATCTGTCTGCCACACAAATATTTGTCTCGGTGCGGGAATTGAACCCATGGCTTCTCGTTTCACAACCAACTGCTCGTCTGCTGTGCGACGGAGGCTGTCAAAAAAACTTGTACAATCTGTGATTATTTACATGGTTTCAAGTAAACCCATAGTTATATTATTATATCATTGGGATCACTTTATATTACAACTACACTTACACAATTACACTTTAAATATTAGTCGCACGCAGCAGTTGCACTACTAAGAATTACCAAAACTCGGAAAGATCACCTTTAGCCGTTAGAATAAATAAATACACCCAAAAGTCACACAAATAGTTCTGACCCCTACTAGGTCAAACCTGTATCGTGTGTATCAACTAATACGTGGGACTACAGTCCCACAACACCTGAAACTAACATCTGTCTGGCACACAAACATTTGTCTCAGTGCGGGAATCGAACCACCGCCACCCGCTTCATAACCGGCTACTCGTCCGCTGGGCTACGGAGGCTGTGAAGTTTATCATTCCATTAAGCATCCGGTAAACTCAAACTTGCTATATATATATTTATATCTATTTATACTGTAGATCTAATAAATACGAACGTTTTTTAACTCTATAATCGAAAATAATCTGCTTCGGTGATGCAGTTGTAATTGCGTACATAGTACGACTGCTATGCTGAGGTCTCAGGTTTGATCCTCAGGTTAGTTAAAGTGATATATCTATCACGAAATACTTATGATTAGCCCGGAGTATGGTTTTGTAGCCGCTATGATGATGATGATAAATAAATAACACCCAACAGGTGACTGTGGGTGTTATTTAGTGTGTGTGTCAGGGCTATGTGTTCACACACATAGCCCTGTGTGTGAACACATAGCCCTGACACACTAAGATATTAGTCTTGTGTTGTGGGTATCATTGACTACGAGAGACTTTCGGTCTCAAACCACCCAGACCCCGGACACAAATATCTGAACTCACGGCCTCCCGTTTCAAAGCCGGCTACTCATCAACTGGGCCATGGAGGCTGTCAAATGCGGATAATGATGTGATAGTATATATAGGTAATATGTGAGTACTGGTTACAACTCTACCTACCCCTTCGGAGATTACAGGCGTGAGTGTGTATGTATGTAAATTTATATCGTAAATATGTAATCGAAAATATTCATTTGATATTACTGTTTTTGACGAACGTAGTTAGTAAGTTGAAAGTTAATATTTCATATTATTAATCTTGTTATTGGGCACAATATTATAATAATTAAGTCAAAGTTATGTTATTATACTGATAGAACCTTTCCGGAAATATCAGGGCTATCGGATAGTGCGGTACTAACAGTTTATTTTGTATAATTTATAATAAACTAGCTGTTGCTCGCGGCTCCGCCTGCGTGGGGGTTATATTCGGGAGCAGAAGTATACAATCCAAGGAGTTGTCTTCCGCACTGAGGCACCTGTAGCGATTGTCCAGCCTCTCAGGTGATGTGCCTGAATCTTGAGATTGCATCTAAAGAATACCCCATAAGTTTAACCTCACTTTGCCCCTTTTAGGGATGATTTTTCAAAAACTTTGAAACACGTATTTCTTTATTTCCTACCAAAAGCCTAAATATGAATTTACAGATCCCTAAGTCGAGGAATTATGGATTTCCCATACAAATTTTGAACTGATATTTGACCCCTTTCAATGTTGTTTATTGAGAAAAAAGATAGCCTATGTCCTTCTCCAGGATATAATCTATTCCCTTACCAAATTTCATTACAATCCGTTCAGCCGTTTAGTCGTGAAGAGGTAACAAACAAACAGAGTTACTTTCGCATTTATAGTATTAGTATGGATATCCATTACGGTCATTTAACTTTATGACATAGTTTTCAACATAGAATTTGCGTTCAGTAATATTTATAGATAGTAATAAAAACGGATTCTTTTAGGACATAGAAATTTTCAAAATGCGACTGCTTGTCGAGTGAAATATATAAGGCAGTTTTAGTGTCCACTGCCATCAAGCTTATGGTTAGTACAATGGAATATAAATCAAATCCCAGCAGACTATAAAGCAATCATGATAAGAAATATAATTTCACAAATTTAAAAATTTAAAAACATAATTAATATAGTTGCTATGTGTTGTTATGTGTGCTATCGACCGTAGATGCTATACTTTTTTTTACTATCTGTGAAAACTTTTAATTGGCCTTCTTGTATTTATATATCTTTAATGTTTTTGTATGCTAGCTGTAAGTTTTCCAATTAAAAAAAAATGAGTTCAAGATAAATACTTAAGCAGTATATATACAACATTGCCAGCTAACACTCAAAACTATCAGCTTGAAACATATATATTCGCGACTATAGCCTCGTATTACGCGTGTTTTAGTAAACTACTATGCAAATAAACTGACTTACTTTTACTAAATACTTAAAAAGTTCCGCTCATGTAAGTAAGTACGGCGTACAATCTTGCCTCTCCGGCCATTTGTCTTTTGTACCTGAGAGGTGTCCAGTGGAACTGAATCCAGAAGTTAATTTCACGGGGTATTTCTCCTACTGCAAGAAAGCGCCTCTTTATTTTAAAGCACTCTAGTGTAAAATAGAATTAATTCATTTCGACCTGAAACACTTTGGGTGGGTATTACGTAAGACTAGTACGATAGAAGCAAAAAAATGTTGTAAATAATAATAGTTTTATAGTGAATTGTTTCTTTAAATCAATGTTTTATTAATTGGAATGCTTAATATGCCGCTCATTATGCATATTATATTTAGGATATATATCATTATGCGTCTTATGTAATTCCAATAAAATTATCTAAGAAGTAAAAGTACGATACTTTCAGCAAAGATATGATAAAAAAATATTAGAAAATATCAATGTTAGCGTTCATTCGTAAACATTCTTCCAGCAAACCGCCGACATGGCGAACGTTTTTAAGAAAGTAGTACGCTATTATTTTCTTGACATATTTCACAATGGTTGAACGCCGCTGTACCAACGTTATATCTGCTACAAAATTCACGATGCGTTCGAGAGAAAACATCTTCCCACACAACAAGGTTAACGTGTCGCTAAACTAAGTTGGCTCTTTCTGTTTGTCACGAAATGTTGCAAAATTTAATCGAAATGTAACATTTGTGTGTTGAGATATTTAGGTAATTTCCTACAGTCAATCAAAATGAGTGCGGCTGACTTCTCTGGAGATATTTAATTAAACTTCACAAAATCTGAACAAAAGTGTCACGTCGATGGAGTCTTGAATCGTTCATTGTTACTAGACCAGAAATCCGTTAGTTGCTGCACTCTGCTGTCCTTCTGTTTTATCTCTAAATCGTAATACATTTTATTTATGAAGTAGTTCTCATTGCCTTTATATTCTTGCTTCGTCTTAACTACGTAGAGTCATTGAATATGTTTTTGTACACATTGTAATTATATTTTTTTTTACGATTTTTAGTTTTACGATTATTCTGATGCTAAACCTTATGGGAAAGTATAAGCAATAATGAGTCAGAGCAATAATTGAGTAAATCTGAAAAATCTCACCGCACGTCTAATTGCGTTACACATACTCTAAGCACATCTGTAATTATAACATTGCCACTTCAATTAGGCACATGAAGATATTCCACGTTGAGAAGAAACGTGTACAATAATTATAATAATGCATTAATTTTCGACCTAATTTTCAAGCTCAGGTGAAGTTGTTCAACTGTAAATTAGTTTATCGATAGTCATTTTCCAATTAGTTGGTATACATCAAGCCAATATTTTTCATGTCCCAATTGTGACTTAAAAATCTGAAATTGAAAAGTTTGCTGGTGACAATACGGACGTATTGTATGTAGATAGAACACGAAGCAACAAAGTGAAAGCAAATCAACGATACGGTGCAGCCCGGGACGTTTTTATTTTGTCTGCCACGTAATTGAATTTTGTGGTCCGTTCGATCATACAGCCTCGGTTCGCGCGCTAGATTTGTTTACAAGTAGATAGGTATGCAAATAACCTGAAGTGGATTCTACACCGCTTACGGGTTGCGGCCTTTTATCGCTTTTGTTGCATGAAGAGAGAAAAAGAATATCGAGATCTGCTTATTCAATAACCGTTTGAAAATCGAATATTTAATCGAATATTATAATTTATTTTACAATGTTATTCTGGTGGATTGAGTTATGTTACCATGAAAAACTATGGATTATATTTACCTAGCATTTATTTTAATCACTCATTGGTTTGGTGACGGTCGAAATTTGGTTATTAATCCCAAATCAAACAGTCTCATATGTGCATTTTAAAATTCGGAATAGAGGTTATTTGCTAGGGAATCAGTAATGTAGCCTATATGACAGATTCATTCACTCAGATATTGTCTCTATAATCCAAAATTACATTTTCAAATATTATTCGGAATGCTTCTAGGTATTCCTTAGCGATAATATGCGTGATATCACTATGTTGCATCAGCCTGGGTCTTTTCCCGGATAGAGAATGCCCAATTTTTTTTCCATTCCTAAAATATCGAGGACATGTGTTGTCTCTAGGGTACGTAAAAGTGATAAAAATTTAAGCAAACTCGGTACTTTGAAATTAGCTGGGATATTTTTCAATCTACAACAGTAACATGAATACATTTTGTTTGAAATGTTTGGAAACAATTAAAATACGTTTTAAAGCATATAGAAAATTAATAATATATATTTTCACCCTCATTGTCTGTAGACAATGAATGAGATACTCTAGATTGCACGAGTCTTTGTATACGTATAAATTCAAAATAAAAAAATTGCGTTTGGAGAAATTTGTTGATCATTCACTAAAGTCTTTTATTGTACTACTTATGTATGTGTATCGGACAATGCTCAGAAAACTTATAATATCTATAAGATTCTTATTGCTCAAAAATCTTTGATATATATTGGAGTAATCTGTATTTTATAATTTAATTAAATATAAAATACTGTAGAAAGTATGGTTAGGAGATGATAAATGACAATCGATTCAGTTCATTTATAAAGAAATAACTAACAAAAGAAGCAGACACAATGGAGAGCCATCAGTCAGAAGTCATAAGTACGTAGTCAATAGCTGGTGTCAAAACACACTTCAGTTTCCATTCAATGTTGTCTGTTTATAAATAATTCAATATTGGCCTGAATGATGGTTTCACTTTCCTTCTGACAATGTAACGTTGGCAAAAATATTATATTTGTTTCATTTTTCATTTATTTATTTCATATTTTGAGCGTTCTATATACATTCACGCCTGTAATCCCAAAGGGGTACGCAGAGGTGTAACTAGTATACCAAAGTTTCGCCGAATTAATTACGGTCCCATAATAGGGGCCGACCCTATCGCCATACTAGGCGTAATTCCAAACTCCAGGCTGATATTGAGTATTTCTAAATAGAAAACCCAATATCACTTTACCCTACCCGGGGATCGAACCCAAGACCTCCGCACAGCAGCTGCGCCTTTTTAATTACATTAATTACAACTGCGCCACTGAGGCAGTCAGTTGAGCGTTCTATTGAAGTATAATAATTTCTCACATTAAATAAACATCGAATTAATAATACATAATTATATTTAGAATTTTTTATATGAACATGAAATCTCTTCTTTCGTTTCTTCTCTATCTTATCTTGTCAATTGTATACATGCCAAAATACCCACTAAACATATTTACACAAAATGTAATTTCTTCAACATTGTAGACTAAATGTTTCACATAAATGACCGCCGGCGTTTTCTCACCATACCTGAACAAAAAATAAGAGCCGTCTCGTTTATCTTGCGCGCCATTTCAAGTGGGGTCTGTAGAGTGATTATCATGAGTGGTGAACTTTGTGCTTCCGTTAGACCTTTATAAGAAGCGTACTCGTGCCAAGGGGCACGTGGTCAGCGAGATTTAGGACATGTCATTAAAATTAATAAGCAAACACTTAAGATTCAGGGCTTCTTATTTTATTATAATAAAAATATGTATATTGGATAAAGATTTATCATGTTGAGTTTGTTGTAAGTAAAACATTTGTATTGTGCGTTCATATTTGTAAATTACACATACTTTTTTTATTGGTGCAGGAATTGAACTCGTGGCCTCACGTTTCACAGCCAACTACTCGCACACTATGCCATGAAAGCTGTGAATAAATGCTATAAAATATTATGCTAAACATACCCTATAACAATATTGACACAATAGACAACAAAACCGTTTAAAAATAGAACAAGTTACATACAAAATTCAACTTTGTAACATTCAAAAGACCGGTGACACTGCTGTTTTAAACCGGCGAAAAGCTTTTGAGAATATGCTGTACAGCTATTAAAATACAGCCGTTATTTCTAAGAAATTCTTTTATGCTCAGAGAGGAAACGTTCCGATCGGTGAATTCGCCTTTTAAACTGATATAAACATTGCCATAGAATGGGAAGGAGCGTCGCAGACTTGTCTCTCGAGAAACGCAGTCATCGCAGCAATATTTCCGCTGCACAGTAACATGAAGTGGCAATCTTATTTAAACGAAACTTATATTTCGGTAAAACATTTTATTAAAATAACATCGAAGCTAAGCTAACATCGACTACTTAACCCATAAGATCTCTGAATAAGACTGATATTTTATTGTATCATTTATTTATATGTATACTGCTGGGCACGGGCCTCCTCTACTCATTAGTGGTGGACTAAGGCCTAACCCCTCTCATTAGAGGGGTTAGGCCTTAGTCCACCACGCTGGCCTAATGCGGGTTGGCAGACTTCTCATACCTTCGAAAAATTCTCAGATATGCAGGTTTCCTCACGGTGTTTTCCTTCACCGTTAAAGCAAGCGATAATTAACATTTTAATACACACATAACTTTAGAAAAGTCAGAGGTGTATGCCACTTGGGTTTCGAACCTACGACTTTCGTCTTGGCAGTCCGTACCGCAACCAACTAGGCTATCGCTGCTATGTTTATAAAAAAGTTATTTTTAAGTTTAATAATATTCTGGTCCCCAAGATACAGGCATAGCCTAGTTTGGGGCCCCCTGTCAAACACTGAAATAAATATTATTGTAAGCACAAAGTGTGTAATTAGATTTCATGTTTATTATAAAATTATGTACTTATGTTTTGTGCAAAATAAATAAATTTTATTATTATTAAGCATTTAGCTCACGAAACAGAAAAGACGTGTAAATTTGGAATTCATAAAAGTGTAACTAAAGTGTTATTGGATCATAATGCGAAGTATCATTTATGTCCCCAAAATGGGTAAAAATATCAAGGTCTCTTTGTATATGGAAACAACCCGTTACTAACTCTGATGGCTTCTTGATGGTTTTATGATATCTTGTCCACGTCAACGGATGTGGATATTCTCTCGAGCTGCGTGTTTTTTAACATGTTGGCTTCATGAAGTTTGAAAGGAATTGGTCTCAATACGTTTATATATATATATATATATATATGTATATTATTATACAAAAAATATCTAGGGTTTATAACAGCTCTTTAAAAAAATAATTTACAAATTGTCTTGTTGCCTTTAATTTACTAACTATAAATATAGTAAGCAATAATTAGCTCCTAAAAATTTCGATGGTCTCAAATAGTCTAGTGATAGACATTTTTTTTTTTTTTTTTTTTTTTTTTTTTTCCTAGCACGGCAAAGTGACCGCACTTCACCTGATGGTAAGCGCAGTACGGTCCAATTAGAGTATCGAGTAGCGAGAGACGATCTAGCTCCCGCTACTCAACACAATCATGCCGGCCTGCTCCTTCACACTACGCCATGGGCAAGAAGGTGAAGAAGCGGTCGAGGGTCTATTGTCAGAGTACTTAGAAGGCCGCAAAATGGCCAACATTGTACCCCAACTCTAGACCCCCAAAAAACCGGATGTACACTGGCTGATCCCGGAACGCGACACACTTGCGTGTGCCACTATGGCGGGTTTTTCACCCTGTGTACGGTGGTCGCTATCCGGACGGATATGAATATCCTACCACCAGCAAATGAGCGTCACTTCCACAGTATCTGCACACACAAATGTAATCCATAAATATTTGTTTCTAGTCTTGGTGTTGTGGGGCCGAAGTCTTTCGTAGTTCTAAAAAGCCACGATACAGGTTTCACCTAGTATGGGGATAGGATTTGACTGTTGGAGTGTAAAAAATCAGGAAGCACTAAGTGAATTAAAACCTTTGACAAACACATCTTTATCAAGAACTAGCTCCACCCGCGTTATTTTTTAATAAATATATATTTACCAAAATAAAAAGTAGTCTATAACACTTAGGGATAATATACTTTTGTATCAGTGAAATAATTTTCAAAATCGGATCAGTAGTACCGGAGATTACCCCAAACATCCTCACACACTTTACTTCCTTATATATTAGTAAAGATGTAGAAAGCTAGAAATGGAACATGGGAATCTTCTATGTTATCATATAACTTCGGACAAATCGCACGCGGGCAAAATCCAGTATTCTATAAACTGTACAAGACAACCTTGAGTCTTAGTTCCAAGCTTTGCACTTTGTCCTCCCTATGTTTCATCGCCAATGAAGCTCTTGGCAACTTGTACTACAAAGCTTTCAAAATAGCATTCAATTGTATCGTAGTGGTATTGTACTTTCGATTTAAAATGTTCGATTTCATGACTAAAGCCTAACCCCTCTCATTAGTAGAGGAGGCCCGTGTCCAGCAGTGAGACAGTGTTTAATACAGAGCTAGTATTATTATTATCATTATTATTTCGTGGAATTACTGTTTACCATATTTCCTGGAGTCAAAAAATAATTGGAGTCAGAAATGTAGAGTCGCTTTAAATTCATAATGCGAGCTGTAACCGGGATCTATACATGATCTTATCTTATTAACACATGGGATCGTATTACGAGGTAATCCATGAGCTAATCTTCCTGGTATTTTAAATAATTTTACATGAAAAACAATTGACTGATATGAAAATCAAACATAGTAATTCTTAATCACCGTAAAAAGCATTGAACTAATAAGCTATATAATATGAAATTATGTCTCTTTGAGAGAGCGACACTTAAGAGATTTAATGATGTTTATCTAAAGATTACTAAAGGCTTTTACTTAACGAAATTTCTAAGTGCGGCAATTATATTCTAATAAAGTTGTAATTGAAGTATAATAAAAACTTAATCTTACTAAGATTAGGTTTTTATAACAATAAACGTTTACATGAAATCTCAAGTATAAGACAATAGCCTCGGTGTGGACAGTAAGAAGTATTAGTGAGATTTATAATTGTTATCTAGCGGTGAACTAGGCGAGGCAAACTTATTGCCGAGTCGCGTGTTAGCACTTAATATATTACAATGCTTTAGCCAAAACGTCTTTCTTTGCCACTATCCCGCTATTCTTACTAATATTATATATTTCATTTCTTGACGCTTATAATTATTTTGTTATTTCGGAATACTTTACTTAAGTAAGGAATAACATGATTACATTTAAAACTATCTTAGTTTTCAAAGGGTGTTCAGTTAACAGGTCTGAATAGTCTTATATATATATAGGCGCGGCTGTTATCGCCAAGAGCTTGATAGATATGTTTTAGACCTTACCATGTTTTATTAGAGGTCAAAGGGCGTGAGGCAAATAGGAGTTTGTAAGCGTTTACCATCAGATGCAGTGTAGTCACTTTGCCGTACCAGGATAAAAAAGCGTACCTGTACTGTGTAGAGAATATAAGGGATGCATTGACTACGTTTTATCTTGGCATACTTATTACTTAGATTCTAAGCGTTAGAATAAGAGCTGCCCAGCCTTTTTAGAATTACAAGGACACTAGTGTTCGGAAAAGGTAATAAGTAGAGCCTGTAAAATACAAGCCAAAATCAATTTTATTTACATTAAATTAAAATTTAAAATGGCATGAGCGAGCGGCGAGCGGCGAGCGTTGCTAGTATTTTTGGCACACCGGCGAGCCATTGATACGTGACTGGCTAAACACCAATACGGTACTTTATTTTGACCACTAAAGATACTGTACATTATTGCAGTTGTTATAACAATAATAATAAATAACACCCAACGTCACACACATAGCTCCGATCCCACACTAAGATATGAGTCTTGTGTTGTGGGTATCAGGGACTACGAGAGACTTTCGCTCTCACAACACCCAGACCACATACATAATAGTACATATTTAATTAGTCTACGTTCAATTCAACTGTTTCTGTAAAACTAGAAAATATTCATAGACCAAAAAAAATACTTAGGAGTATAAATTACGGTTCTGAAATCCATTTAGATTTAACGATGTATCGCGAGATTGAAAAAAGGGAGCAGTAGAAAAATTAAATCTCCACGGGATTCTAGCGCTGTTTTAATTAACTTTTCAATCATTGAATAATAAAATTTAATTTTAAACACTATTTACCTAAGAGGTTTAACTTAATTTTGTTCTAAAAACATTGGTATCATAATTTTTTTATTTAACTCAATATTATGTAATCGAAAATGAAGAGCATCCGTTAGCATCGATACTTTAAATGAACATTAGTATTAATAGGTTCTTTTAATGAGCATTAGCATTAATACATTTAAATAATGATTAATAACTAAAGAAATACACCCAACAGTCACACACATACCACACTAGGTAAAACCTGTATCGTAGATATCAAGAACTACGAGAGAATACGGTTCCACAACACAATGAATGATTGGTATTAATCAAATTTAATTGAAACTTGCTTGTTTCATTTCAATTGGATTTGACCAGCAAAAAAAAATGGGACAACCTTTTTATTCCACTTCTCACTTTAAAGGATGGAATATAAAAAAAACTCCATGATTATCTGTCATTTTGCCATCATTGTTGTATTTAAGGACCGGCGATGTGCTACAGACGTTGATAATTCCTATAGTATAATATTATATTTTTAGTTATTTTTTTTCATTCATCTAATTCAAGAAGACCAACAAAATATAAGTATTATATAGGTTGAAGGATTCAGCCAAAAGTTACAGGAGTATTATATGTTGATAAATGTGAAAAAATATGAAGACTGATATTTAGAGGATAATATGCTTTGATATTAAAAATCTGTAATATTGCACCTGCCCGTTATATTTGACATGGGTCGGCTTGCATGTATCATCTGGACAGCGCAAGTAAATTTCTGTCGCTTGAATAAATAATAGCGTCGTTTGCGTCACACAATTTGTTCGTACTTGGTTAGATCATGAATGTATGTATGTTTTCTTACTATCACAGCTCAAACCATATCTCACGAGTGTTTTTCGATTTATTTTTACAGAAGTAAATGTAGTTGTGGTTATGTTGGTGTTAAAATGTAAACTAATACTATAAATTTACAGCTAATTATAAGTTGACAGCCTCCGTGGCGCAGTAGGTGAGCTGGCTGTGAAACGAGAGGCCGTGGGTTCGATTTCTCTTATGATAAGTCAGAACATTAAAAAAGTAAAGAAATTTAACGAAAAGCATATCAGAGCTTATGTATACATACCATACATAGCATCATCAATACACTAGCAATTACTTATTTACTAGATATTTATAATTATTATTTTTAATATTATTCAAGGAACAAGGATGTAGAGTTCATTTGAACAAATACCTATTTGTTTATTGATTACACTGAGCCGGTGATCGCCTTCCTTATTGTTATTATTATACTATTTTGTATTGGACGATGGCTTTTCCTATTAATTAAACAAAATTTATGAGTGGATGGTTTTCAAAGTTTAAGGTGTATAGAAATTGTGTATTTATTAATGACTTTTACTTTCTACGCCTTTAAAAAATGAATTACTAAATATAGTTGCAAATAATCTCATCAGAGAACATTGTATTTTAAACAAATAGTCCCGTAATACATTCACAATCTGATACCGTGTGCATTTTCAGCTCGGTCCGGTCTTAAATCAAACCGGAGCAACAGTGGCCTATTACTATCGCACTTTAAATTTATGTGTTACCTATCGGCAGGGAACACCTCTAAAAATTATATTTGCTGTGTACCTGCACTGCGGTCCACTAAAGGAAATAGCGTCATTAGCTTTTCTCGTATTTCTTGTTTGTAGACATTTACGTTCATCTTGTGCTCTTTCTCTACTTATTCGTTAACCCAACACAGAAGATTGAGAGTTTCTCTATATTCACTTTATATGCAACATATGACACACTAAACACGGGTACACTACCTAAATACGAAAAACTTTATTCCGAAAGTCACAAATACGAATTTCAAAATACCGATTTTAATAATTCATTCTATTTTTAAAATATTTCGTAGTTTTTGGGTGTTCCCACTGAACACACACCTCTCAATTAGTTTGTTAATAATGGCCTTTGAAGCGTTTCCAGTATTGTTTATAGCAGGTATTTATTTCCTATAAATAATTAGAGTTAAGTAACCAATCTTAGTCAAACTAACACATATCATACCTAAATACTATTTATATTGTATTATACCTAAAATAGGTGTGCACAACATACTTTTCAACTGTTACGCAGCTTTTTATAATATTATAATGACGAATAAATAACACCCAACAGTCACACACAGAGACCTGACCCCACACTAAAATACGAGTCCCACTGTTGTGGGAAGACCTGAAAAAATTATCTGTCTGTGACACAAACATTGAGATTAATGTGTGGGAATCGAACGCACGGCCTCTCGTTTCACAGCCGGCTGCTAGCTCACTGCGCCACGTAGGCTGCAATTAATACTTTGTCTATAAATATATTTCTGAAAACTACCACATCATGATGTAATGAATACATAGGCAGAGATACTGCTTTATCGAGTAGGTGTTCGTTTATATTTAGTTTAAATTTTCATTCCCTGAACTGTTTAGTGCTGGCGGAATCTTAGTATTTCGTTTAAAATCGGTCCCTGAAGGTCGACCAACGTCTGGTGCGCGCTTTGTTGTGCAAAGGAGACAAAGCCAGCAAAACATTTCCTTGAGATAAGAAAATAAAACGGTGCAACAGACAAACGTTATAAAAGAAAATTTTCATACGTTTTGAATGCATCTATGGCAAACATTTGCATGTAAATATGATATTATATAGGCAAGGAAAGGGATTGAGAAGTGAAGGAATATTGAGCCTCTAGAAATTTCACTGAACTTATGAATTGTAGCATCAAGCTATTTCTTTGCGTTAATTTTCTATGAGACAGTATCACTGACTTCACTAACTAGTCTTATTCTATGCAAAATAATTAAGCGATATTTTTAATTTTTTTGTAGGCTATCAGAATTTTGACTATAAAGACAAAGAGAAAACAGCATATCATTAACGAATAACAAAATTGCATTTGTAGTCGTTTTTGGGTGTTAGCTAAAGTTATACTTTGTAAAAGTAACAGTTTAATATTCAAATTATAATATTCATACCACCCTAATTAAAAAATAATATAGTAAATAGTGGAAGAGGCTAAAAAATAACAACCGAATATAATAATCCCTCACGTTTTTTTTAATTTTTATATTGAGAAACGAATGAGAAATTGTATTTATTATTGTGACGTTTAAAATTTGATAATGCTCACTAGAATATATTAAGAATTTTATTAAGATCTATAAACTATATAACCCTTTATACTTACAACTACATTTACACGAATACTTAAATAGATTTGAGTATAATCGCCGTTTCCTACGAATGTAAAGCCTAAAGGAATTCAGTACGGACCCAGAGCCGGAGCGAGCGTACGTCTTCCTGAGTTCCGGAGCACAGATAAACCGCTTCCCCTTCCTGCCCCTTTGCCTAACATCGTGTAACGGACACACTACAAAAGACATAGGTATAAAAGACACATCCAACGTTTTCACCTCGCATTCTCAACGTGAAGAATGTGAACTTATTTTACTTTTGCACTATTCCATATATTTTGCTGCTTTGTAGTTCAGTCACGATCCTGATTTCAAAATGTTTGTTTATATCTATATTTATTATGTACTAGCTGTTGCTCGCGGCTCCGCCCGCGTGGAGGTTATTTTCGGTAGCAGAAGTATACAATCCAAGGAGTTGTCCTCTGCACTGAGGCACCTGTAGCGATTGTCCAAAAGATAGCCTATGTCCTTCTCCAGGATATAATCTATCTCCTTGCCAAGTTTCATCACAATCCGGTCAGCCGTTTAGTCATGAAAAGGTAAAAAACAAACAAACTCTCACTCGCACTCTCACTCTCGCTCTCGCTCTCTCGCTCTCTCGCTCTCTCTCTCGCTCTCACTCTCTCGCTCTCACTCTGGCATGATGGCATTTTGGTAATTATGTCTCATATTTTCCCTACATAATAATACAAAATTAGTTTGATTGCGCATGCGTTTACGACTGCTATGCTGAGGTCTCGGGTCCGATCCCCGGGTCGGGTAAAGTGATGTTGGATTTTTCTATCTGGGTGTACTAGTTACACCTCTGCCCACCCCTTCGGGGATTACAGGCGTGAGTGTATATGTTTTATGTAAGTCAAATTTTCTTAAATTTTTGAATAATCATAATTAAAAGCGATATTAGAGCGAGTCGCTAATAATCGTCAAAAATATATTTTACTAGAGGGCTAATTGTACAACCTGATTTTCTGATTTCAAGGTACCGAGTACAAACAACCTCCGTATCCAAAACACCGGCGATTGAATTTAAAATTCACGCAAATGCAATAAAGTTCTCGATTCTAATATTTGTTAGTAATTTGCTTGATCTCGATACAGAGCACTGATTTCAAAGTAGCGATTTTTACAATAGCATGCTATAACTTATGCCATAAAACAGGATATGCTTTAGTTTTAAAACAAACCCAAACAAATTTCCACATTGATTTCGGTTTACAGGTTTGTTTGACATTCAGCAAACGAATGTATCAAAAAAATATTAAAACGGGCGAACGTCCACATGCAGTCCGGCGAGCCGGTAATTTAATCTTGTTTCACTTTGACGAAGCCTTGTGTAAAAATTGAAATGCTCTCTGTGAGGTATCTGACTAAAATATTTTTACTATCAGTAAAATATACTTTTGAACTAATGTTCAATTTCTGCCATAAAAACCCTAATCGTTTACGTGGGAATTAGTTTATATGTGATTTATTTATATGACATACATCATTATGGATATTTTTTACATGTTAACATCTATTTTTTTAACGAAATGAATCACATCACATTATGGGATCGTTATAAATTCGGCGAAAAGTGGGTGTACTGGTTGCACCTCTGCCTACCCCTTCAGGGATTACAGGCTTGAGTGTATATGTATAATTAACTATTAATAACAAATCACATTTACCTACTCAATTAATTTTTAACTATATAGAACGTGCTATCCATACAACCAAAGTAAATGTATTGGAAAAACGATTCCCGTCGCGAACACTACAAAACCGAGCTTAATTACTGTGCTCGCTTGTACCCTCTTCATTATTAGACCAATGAGTTAAAGCGTCGAACTCGAAGCAATAACTAAAACTAAACACGTTTGTAACAAGTTGTTTGTTGTGTTATCAGCGTCGTGCCAAACGTTCCCACTCGCACACTCGCCGCAAACTTACGCCCGCTCCTAATGAAAACTTTGTCCTGAGGTGAACGCTGCTGTCGAATTTTATACGAGTAATATGTTTCGAATAAATGAAGTATTGATTCAAATATTTACAACTTGAATTCTTCGACCGGATTGTAAATGTGAGTGAACACGGAAAGTAAATCGGTGGGAACAAATGTGGAACATCAGTCAGCGGGCCGGCCGCCGCCGCCACCGCCGTCCGTCGTTAGCGGTCGGGCCTATCGCTATAAATCTTTAGGCCACCTTGAGAACAGTGATCGCTTTTATATTATTAAATCTACCCTGTTTGTTTTAGTTAACATGTCATGCACTATAGTATTTTTATGACTACATGCACACGAATCGTTTTCATGCGTAAGTTTAGAAAGTTGAGATAATTTTTAAATTACACAGTTTATGCAAATCCGTGTTAGACTATCAAAAGACAGAATATAGAATTGAACTACTGCAATCCAAATTGCTTTGATTCTATGTTTAAAAATTAACCGTAATAAAAACACTACATACACACTAAAACGGACTCGGGACGAACATAAAAAGGCTTCACACACTTTGATCTCAAACAAAACAGACAAATGAATATGAAACCTGGAAATTACTGTGCAATATATCCCCGCCGAGTGCCGGTGTGGTCTGCGTACGGATGATGTTACGTCAAACGGTTCAATCCAACATGAAAGGAATAGAGCGTATAAAACCCTCGTATTTTGTCCTTTGCTGATGTATAAACTTGTATCTTTTATTAATAAACATTTATTAAACGTAGATTATAAAGAAATATACACATGTTTTAAAAAAAAAAAATAGTCCTTGCATAGTATATAGCATGATAACTTAAAAAATACGGTGATCGGTTTGTAACTGGACGATGTTGGCACAACTCCGTCCGTGTAAGGTATACGTAAGTGTAGTGCACATTAATCATAACATGAGCTGCTGTGCGAGTGCATGCGAATTGAGAATCAACCCCACACGCCACGTGCCAATACTTTACTATACTGGACTTTAATTGTAAGTAGAAAAGGGTGGTAATATTGTATTGGTTCGTTACGTCTCTACGGAAACATTGTGATCATCCGCCGCTTTATTATATTGTAATGAATGTTACCCACAATATGGATAGTCTAATTAATGATAAGTTAGTAGGCATCATAGGAATGTTTCAATATGAAAATTTAACATATCAAAAACTAATGACTTAATAAGATCTTTCAAACACTGATGCACTCTATTATCTACAAGGCGATGATCATTTTTATAGCTTCCTAGATGGATAGATACAAAAGCTTTACTAAAAGATGACATTATTGCAATCGCTGAGTCGCTTAGTCTTTCTAATAATAATATTTATTAAGCCATAAAAAATTTAAACGCAATAAACTGTCAGTTCATCTCGCATCTATACAGTTCCATTAACTCATGCGTCTCTATCGCCTTTGTTTTTCCACATCGTACAAAAAGCAAGACTGCGACCAGACATTTCCTATTTCCCATTCGATTTCATTTGCGGACGCTCCGTTTCGTTTGTTAAGTTTATTTTTATGTTTAACAATTGACAAAGGATTAAAAAGTTTCGATCATAGCATAAAGTTCATCTCGGTCTTGATAAATAATAATACATGATTTCGAACGTAATGCAATCTTATGTTGAATAGATGATGATGACGAGTTCAATGATTAACCGTCTTAATCACAAGCGTTTATACTGATGAAATAGTAGCACTGTATCCAAATCATAGACAGTGAATGGACTGGGCAATATCCTCACAAAATTTATCACTTTTTAGAAAGAGACAAAGCGACTGTGCGGCCAATACGCTTTTTTTGCTCCTGCAAGTCTGTGACGTAGACCAATCAAAATTCTAAAAAAGACAACTGCTGGCCGCACGTTCGCTTTGTCTCTGTCACATTTTTCTTCCCGTATTCTCTTTCTGGCTGTATAGAGAGCGCTCAGTCCATTCTCTATGTCTATGATCCAAACACATATAAACATCCAATGATATTAAAAATGGACCACTCTATTTTGATACTATATAACTAAAACTTTTATAAAAAATTAGGCCTACAAAATACATCATTATAATGTCCGATATTGTATCCCAACCTTCCGATAATAATGTCTTACTAATTGGCGAGCTTGTATGTAAAGCAGTATTATTAGGTAATAAAAAAAAACACTATTCATATAGCGTCTTAATAAAAATAAAAAAATACATCCAATAGTCACACACACTAGGTCAAACCTGTATCGTGGATATCAAGAACTACGAGGGACTACGGTCCCACAACACCCAGACCCGAAACAAACATCTGTCTGTCACGGTGCGGAAATCGAACCCACGGCTTCCCGTTTCACCACCGACTATTGGCCCACTGCCCTATGGATGCTGTCATATAAATAATAAAATGGAATTTTATGTGATAATAATATTATGTCTTATAATAATATTAAAATTGACCTGCAGACTCAACCGTGATTTTATTTCAAAAGTTTTAGATAACCGTCCAATATTTGATCATGCATCATCCACGGAAATATTGAAATCATGCGACACGATTGTTGACTCCTCACTTAACTACTTAATAGTAAGTGTTGGTGAAACCGATATTGACCCAACTAAGCTATCGATTGAATTTACCTATGCACTGAGATGTCTTAAACATATAAATATTATTGTACTTGGAACCCTATATAATCAAAGTCTAAATGTTAATATGCTAAATAGTATGTTAAAACACTGTTGTATGTATATACCTAACTGTACATTTTTGGACATAAGTCAATTTAACAATCATAACCTATATACTATAGCCACAAAACTTAATTCAACTATAGATTATATTGATTATAAAAAAGAATATCTGACAAACATAGCCAACGTTACCAAAAATTACCAATTACTTTACGACCAAAAATTACTAGGGCATAAAAAGGGTACTATACCATTCTATTTTAAAAAACAACAATCTACAACGATCACGAAAAAAGGTTACTCTGACAAGAAGTCCATTTCTACAATACCCAGCACATCGAAACACCCAAAAGGTACCATTCCATATTACTTCCCTATAATATCCTCACAGACACTCGACAACAAAACCCCTACCATGAAACAGTTTTTTCGCTAATACGACTCATACATCTGATAAAAAACACTACACAACACTAATCCACCAAAATATAGCCGGTCTACTGAACAAATTAAGTATGTTGGAGATTTGTTTAAGTGATTTATCCAAAAAACATCCTATTGACATAATATGCTTATCCGAAACATTTATTAAATTAGGAGATGAACATAATATATATCTAAAGAATTACAAACTAGCATGTTATTTCTCACGAGTTAACGAAAAGAGAGGAGGCGTCTGTGTAATGGTTCGTAGAACACTGGATTCTAAAATGATATCAATATGCCAAGACGTAGCAGTTGAAAAAATATTCGAATGTTGTGGTATAGAAATTCCGAGTCTAAACTGCATTGTTGTTTGTCTCTACAGAATACCACACTATAATGCAAATACTTTTCTTGATAAATTGAATATACTGTTACATAAATTAATAAATAAAAATAAGAAAATTATTATCGCAGGGGATATAAATATTGACATTTTAAAATTGACTAAAGTGACATCACAATTAAATGACATAATTCTCAATTACAACTTAATATCATACATCAACAAAGCGACTCGCAATAATACCTGCATCGACCATATATACAGTAATATAAAGAATGCTCACAGTCAAACTTACAATATGTACCTCTCAGATCACAATACATGCCAAACCATAACCTTTACTACCACAAAACCTATAAATAATTTACAATACTGGTACGTAATGATAAAAGATTACAGTAAAGAAAATATACAAAAGTTTATAAAAAACTTAGCTAAATTAACATGGTCCAGTATGTATAATGAAACGGATGCAGATACATCATTCAACTTGTTTTATGATACATTCATCTTGGCGTATCAGCTTTGTTTTCCAATAAAAAAAATAAAAATTAGCTCTAATTCTTCAGGGCCACGATGGATTACCAAAGGTCTTAGAATCTCCTGTACAACCAAAAGGAAGCTAAGATATAACTATTACATGAACAAATCGGAGGAAAACAAGCAAACATATCTACAGTATAATAAATTACTTACTAAATGCATTATAGAGTCAAAGCGAAAAATAAATAACTTGCACATTAATAAAGCAAAGAACAAATGCAAGGCCTCATGGGATTTAATTAAAAACAAATCTGATAGTACGAAACATTATCAATCTATAAATGCTATTAAATACCAAGGAAAAACAGTCACTGACCCTATTGATATAGCTAATGCTTTCAACGAATATTATGTAACATTGACATCCGCAAAAAACAGCTGTAATTATAAACCCCGTAACATACAGAATGTACAACAGTCATTATTCTTACTGCCTTGTACACCAATAGAAGTCGAAAAAATTATTAAATCCTTAAAAAGCACAAACGCAGTAGGGTATGACTCCATCTCGACTAAGGTGTTAAAAATATGTGCGCAAACAATATCATCCCCTCTAGCGCACCTAATAAACCTCTCCTTTAGTCAAGGAATATTTCCTAACAAGTTAAAACTGTCAATAGTTAAACCGCTCTATAAAAAGGACGACTCGTTAGAAATAGGTAACTATAGACCCATAACTCTGATACCTGTATTATCCAAAATATACGAAAAGATAATGCATATACGCATCTCCAATTTTTTAAACAAATTTAAAATAATTAAAGAAGAACAAAACGGTTTTCAGAAAAACAAATCAACAACACTTGCAGGGTTCTCATTAATAAAGTCAGTTACGGAAAATATAGATAATAAAACCCATGTAACTGTACTATTTCTAGATATGTCGAAAGCTTTTGACTTCGTTAACCATGCGATACTTATAAATAAATGTGAACACTATGGTATTAGAGGGCCAGCACTAGATTGGATAAAAAGCTATCTATCGAATAGAACTCAGTTTGTTGAAATAAACCGTCTTAGCAAAAACTCAATACTCACTGCTTACAGGTCAACACTTAAAGAAAACACAAGAGGAGTTCCCCAGGGTAGCGTAATGGGACCTCTCTTATTCCTTCTTTATATAAATGATCTTCCTAATAATGTAGATCATCAATGTATTTTATTCGCAGATGACATATCCATAGTTATACCTGACCATGAACGACTGACCAACAATCATGAAACTGTTACAAATAAAACCCTATCTGACGTTATTGAATGGCTGAAAGTAAATGACCTCCATATAAATCTGACCAAAACAAAATATATCCAATTCTCTAATTACAGAGCCACTGTAAAAGACATTTCTATTAAATACCATGATCATGAATTAGAGAAAACTAATAGCCTAAAGTTCTTGGGGATCACCGTAGATAATTTTTGCAATTGGAAATCACAAGTTTCATCCGTATGCAAAAGAGTAAACAAATTCGTTTTTGCATTACGAAATGTACGTAGGGTAGCTTCAGAACATGCGGCTCTAACAGCCTACCACGGTTACGTAGGATCAGTCTTACGATATGGTTTACTGTTATGGGGTAATTCAACACTAAGCACACAAGCTTTCTTAGCCCAAAAAAAGTGTATAAGAGCGATATGCAATGCTGGACCCTTAGATTCGTGCAAACCACTTTTTATTAAAACAAACACACTTACATTGACCTGTTTGTATATCCTAGAAACTGGACTTTTTGTCAAAAAAAACCCACAATTGTTTCAGAAAATAACTGACAATAGTTTATTCAGCCAGAGAGACCCAACAAAGCTGGTAATGAACAAGTGTAGAACAACCCTTTATCAGAGAAACTGTCATAGTATGTGTGTTAAAATATATAATAAGATTCCACAGGTTATTCGTGAATCAACACAAAGTTTATTTGAAAAAAATTTAAAAAAATGGCTTATGGAACGATGCTTCTATACAATCCAGGAGTTTTTTAACTATAAAACACAAAAACGAAATTTTATATTATAAATCAATTAATTTATTATAAATTTATATTGAAATTCATAAATATTGACTATTATTATAATTTGACTGCAAAAATATTACCCATGTAAAAACTTATGATAAATTAAATTGACTGCATGTATTTAATTTTAATTTTAATATTTCAAATGATAAACTATACAGAATTAAGGGAATTAGTGATAAATAAATAAATATTTGCATGTCAATTGGTTTGACAAAAGTTGCTTGATCAGAATAATTTATAACATCTATAATAATGTACCAACTTTTTAGCAAATAAAGAATTATTATTATATATTATTATTATCACAGCATGCCCAAGGATTTTGGTCTCACGATCGGCTCTATCCTCGTGGTCGTTACGTCAAGTCCACTTCATGAATTTGTCTATTTTGGGGTCCGTCCAGCGCTTTAAAAGCTCTTGCTGTGCATCCAGCGACCCTGTTGACCCCTTTTAGCCATCTCACGTGGCAAGTTAGTTACCTGAATTCTACATATGTATAGTTAGTTTTGTAACTTCTAAATATCAGGGATAAAATTATACTAGCCCTGTATTAAACATTGTCCCACTGCTGGGCACGAGCCTCCTCTGTTAATGAGAGGGGTTACGCCTTAGTCCAAATATCAAGGATATAACTATATATTTGATAGCCTCTGTGGCGCAATGGGCAAGTAGCCGGCTTTGAAACCAGAGGCCGTAGGATGATTCCCATACCGATATATACTCGTATGTTTGTGTGATACATAAATATCCGTGTCTGAGGATTCATATTTAATACGGGTATCGTAGTGAGGGATCAGAATTATGTATGTGACTGTTGGATATGTTTATTATTATATTAAATTAAATACGACTTATTTAAAAGATTATTTTGATGAATAAAACAGTGCCAAAAAATTTATAGGAATACCTTAGGAATACCGATGATACTTTAATAATTTCAAATTCCTTTTATAAAATAATATTTCATATTAAATATCATTTAGTTTTATATTTAAATATATTTCGAATTCAAATGGATATTACAGAAGCGAGCGGCAGTAAAGTCTGACAATGGGACATATGGCACTCACTAATCATACTTTGCTTTCTGTTTTATTTCGTATTTCCATTACCGTATTTCAAAAGGTATTGACGTATGAGGCACTTTTACGAGTTTTACGCTGTGCTCACTCAACCGTAAATTTAATGCTACTTTGTTCAGTGACTTGCTTTAAATTTTTTGTAAATAAATATAATTCATACTGAGAAATTTTTACTACCGAAAAATAAATAACCAGATTATTTTTTTTAAGTAAATTGCGCCAAAGGAGCATTATATTTGTAACATCTATCATCATCGTCATCATGGTCTATCCGTTGTCCATTCTTGGATGTAGGTCTCTTCTATCCTGTTTAAATCCTTACCCCAACGCGATGTTATTACTCACATTGCGTAGTCCACTAAGCCTTCTGGTGTTGGATCCTTCTACCTATTCTCACCATGTCGCACCATGAATATCAAATACCTAAATGATAAATATGTTTTTGAAAAATCACTTAATTAATTTTTACTCAATCTCACTAGCCTCTGCTTAAGTTTGATTGTTTCCTAACACATAGCATGCGGTGCGAAATCGGTATATTTTACATCGCTCATTATTCATCGCCATAACTCCGCTTTGATTTGTTTTTGGTATTGCGCATCTATACACTATTTTTTTTTTACCTAAATAGGATTGCGTTTGACCACTATCTCGCCTGATGGTAAGTGATGATGTGGTCTACGGTGGAGCACGCTTGCCTAGAAGATACCTATTCACTCTTGACTTAAAGATACCCAGATTATAATTTTCGGGAAATATAGACTCCGGCAAAGAGTTCCACTCTCTAGCGGTTTTTATTTATGGTGGTAACGTTAAACATTGGTCGCTGAAAGGGGTAGAACTGTTTCTATCTTGTCAATTATATACAATTCTTCTATCACCTAACCCGCGTTGAATTACTTAAGTTACGACACATTACATGTATCTGTCCAAATATTTATAAAATATAACAAAAAATGAGCTCACATCCGAAAGAGTTCATTTCAGTCCCATGATATAATATGTGATGACTATGAGCTTATCATGCCATCAGAATCAAATTCCTATCCCAAGCGACAAATGTGTGATTTTTTTAACAAAAATTGTCGAAGTTTGTAATTTCATTGGATTTCAACCCAGAAACTCACTTATGTTTTACCCTATGTACACTATCTTAGATCAATGAGATTAAATTATTGAAGATATTTACGGTAGACAGCGGCTTTGAAGTGCCTTGGCATTGCAGAAAATCTATGGGCGGCGGTGACTACTTACCATCAGGTGGCCCGGCTGCTCGTCTGCCTATCCAAGCACTAAAAAAAAGACAACATAATATATTATCGAAATTACCTTATGCCTAAAAAACACATTCATAGTTACGTATAACGGTATGAATTATAGAAGTTATAACAGTGAATTTCTATAATTTGTAGCGCCCTCGGTGACCGATAACAACATTATAATACCCCAGAGAACCGGCGACATTCTTGGAAATGTTACTTTAATCACTTCACACGACCCTTTAAATCTCATGTATTGGCTATTACGAACTGAAAGCGCACTATGCCGTGTTGATTTACAGGCCAAATTCCGATGTTTACGATTCTACTTGAGATTATAATGTGCTTGAGTAATTTAGGTAATTATTTGTCAACTATTTAGTTGTTACGAACTAAGGAATTATATTGTGAAATCAACGAATCAATAACCTATGTGACGGCGGAACTTACTGATCAAGTAACATTGTAGTAATGATGATTAGATGTAAATAAACAGTCACCCCCACTGACCCTAGGATAGGTCAACTTGTGTCGTGGGTATTCAGAAACATGAGGGACTACGGTTCACAACACCCAGACCTGAAACAAATATCTGTCTATTACACTAACATTTGTCTTGGTGCGGGAATCGAACCAACGGCCTCTCGTGTCACATTCGACTACTCGCCCACGTTTACCACGGAGTAAATGATAAAAAATACGGATTCAATATTGGTCTATATATGCATTTAATTTCGTTAGCGGATTCGATGGACACTGTTCGGTGTGCTTTGGTATACGACACATGTTCTTAGTGTGCAAATAGCTCGAGTCACGCATACAAAATAATTTACAATAATTTTGAGTTCATATAGAATATTGAATAGTTTATATCGACGTTTATTAAGTGTTTGTATTAGTAATATATTGTACAACATATATATAATTCATGTTTAGGTAGTATCTACAGGAGAATAATCGACTGGCAAAAACAAATGACGTGGGATGAGCCAAACTTTACTATTGACAGCCTCAACGGCCCAGCGGGCGAGTAGCCAGTTGTTAAACGGAAGACCGTGGGTTCGATTCACGCACTGAGAAATATGTTTGTTTGACAGACAAATGTTTGTTTCAGGTCTAGGTGTTGTGGGACCGCAGTCCCTTGAAGCTGTTGATACTCACGATACAGGTTTGACTTAGTGTGGGATCAGAACTATGTGTATGACTGTGGGTTATTACAAAGTAAACATGAACACGAACAGTGTGAACAACATTTATTTCGGCGTTGTACCAATGAACAAAGTCAACTGATGCAGCAAGTAACAATGATGCGTATTATGCGAACACATCAATAAGTAAACACTGAATGGAAATTAATTTGTCCATATTAGGTACGGTAGGACGGGTAGTTTGCCAGAAGGCAACCAATGTAAACAAAGCATAACCTAATGTAATAAATAATGTATAGAGGCCAAACATGGAAGCTATCCATACCATACCGAGAGGGATCGGGGTAAATTTTCATGATCTTGCGGTTTGTGATACGTGCGTGTTAATATTAGTTTATCAGCCCCTCGTCACATCTTATATGGGATTTACAAATACCAGCTGTACCACAATAGTGTGTCGAAGACTTGCCGTTTAACCCAATATGGCTTACTCCGTGTAGCAAAATTTTCCAGAAAGCTATTGTTGATAATAAATTTATAGAATCGTGGCAATGAAAACTTATAGAAACTACTTATGCCCAACAATGCTTATTTTAGTTAGTTTTGACGGCGCCTTAGTTTTATTCTGGCTAAGATAAATTCAGCAAGTATCCACGAGCTTTTAAAAGTTGCGGACGTGTACTGCGTTGCTAGAAACAGCATTGGATATGAAAAGTACATTCATCTTTATATTTTCGTAAAAAGAATACGTGAACATACGGAATATAAGTTGGAAACACAATGCAAGTTCCAATCAAGTCTTGGCGTACGAATCTGAGGAACAAATAATAATCATCGAGGCATGCACACGTGCTTCCTTGCGAATATTTTGAACAGCATACGCGGTTGGCCGCAGATCCCAGTTGATATTGTACGCTGGTACGCTACTCCGGCTACCCACGAAACAATATTGGATGCTGAACATGAATATATATTAAAAATAGAAACGAGAATAGGCTGTGTATGATGGCGCATAAAATATTGAGTATCTATTGAAGTATGAAGACGTTCTCTCGATGCAATTATGGATGTTTGCATATTGTTGAATATCAATGTAGACGTCAGACTTTTATTATTTCCATACAATTCTGAATAATAAATATTGAATTCATTTTGAAATGTTATCATAATAGTTATTACTATAAACTAAGGTTTACAAAATAAAAACAATAATTAAAAAGTCACCGGTGTGCACACAATAGAACATAAGCTATATTTGATGTATTATTATAATAAACGGCAAGATGATTTGCTAGTAAATTAACATTGGCGTGAAAGAAACAAAAATAAATCAAACCCCGAAGTTACTTCAAACGTGTCTAGCGAACTCTTCCTACATTAACACTTGGCGTGAGTAACAGCTAGTCAAACAGCAGCGCAAAGCTAACGAACAGGGAAATTTTCAGAGCACGTAACATTTAGATCAGTATATTTATAAACAAATCAGTTGCAAGCTGCAGGTCTACCCTTGAAATCAATTCAAATCTCGAACTCGATACAGTTTCAATTCCAATATAGAAGATATTGGAACTCTAACTCACTCAACTTAATGAAATAGAATATTTACGAACTAGTGATTGTAAATAATCTATTTCATTTAGTTACTATAAATTCCGCCGTATCCAGTTAAATCGCTGGTGTTGCGTTCAAGAGTGCTAATTTTACATTTTTCGAACCCAATCCCAAGTTTAAATTGGAATCGAGTGTCAAGAGTAACCCTCCTGGAGCGAGGTTGTGGCGCGAACGCTACGATCGCGTCGTTCGCGATGAGGAAGGCTGTGTTTGTGGTGACCTCTCATTAACTGTGACTGAGTGCTCGTTGTCACGTCCCCGCTAGGGCTTTGCCAATTTGTTCATCCCTAACGAATATGTCCAACTAATGTTTTTTGTAATAATTATATTCCATTGAAATAAAACATTTTTTACGGATTCTATCGCAGTTTATTTAACTTTTTATACACTTTTACCTTCATGGTCACGGGGCGGACTGAGTTGTATGTCGTCACGCACTACAATAAACCGCGATAGAATCCATAATAGTTTTATTTTAATGTATAATATTCGCGTAAACATAAGAAAATAATTATATTCCATTTATTATTGCTAAAGTCGTCTTTGCTTAAAACAAAGACGGCTGGGAATATAATAATTTTTTATTTTATAACTCCTGTGTTCTTTTTTATGAAAACACTTGGTGCTTTAAATAGGTTACGTGAGATGAGCACGAGAGACTTAACAGGAATGTAAAACTACGAAATATGAAGTTAAAATTTAATACTTTACGGCTTTGTTCATTTTTAAAGTGTACGTACACGTTATGTTAATTTTGTTTGATGTGAACGAGAGCTTGATCATAGGCTTAGCCGGTGGGACGTCGCGTGAGACGCAATATTGTTCTTACAATGTCGACGGATATTTCCGCTTGATGCATTTTTGATGTTTTTCTGATGTGGGTCTATCGGTCGTACTATCTAAAAGTGATGAATATTCAACGTTGGCTTTGTAAAGACACGTTTTCTGTAACGAATTTTTGTAACATAGAATTGTTAACTCCTGTGTGATTTAATATTACAAATAAATACATTTTTGCTAAATAAAGAATATTGTTACTAAATTTAAAATATAAATTAGTAACTTTTGTGAATTACTTTGTTATTTGATGACAAGAGTGATCAGTTTTTCTAGTTAGTTTTCAAAAATAATATGAATCTGGACTTGATGACTGTAAATATATTTGTTAATCTCCTCTTGTTATTATTTGTTGATTATTTTATCTTTGCAACCTATTTTAAATACATATTTGAATCTTATCCAATTTTTATCCAACTATCGTAAAAATATTAACTTTGTTATATCTGATCTTCAAAAAGGCTGACAAAAATGAAAAAAAATATCTCTTAAAGACAAATCAAATGCCTACGTCCATACTTTTGACATTATATTCCAGTATTTCATCAGAAGTGCCCCAGCGAGCCCATCAAATAAAAGGACCTTCTGTGCATAGATAAAGAACGTTCGAATGTCGTTGACTAAATTGAATTTTGTAACGATAACTTCAGCACCAAATAAATATTAAGTACATGTCGTGAAAAGATGAAGATAGCGTAAGTAGATTTAAAAATACTCGATAGCGTAAATATTTTTTTGTTTTTGTCACAAGAATTGTAAAGAGTATTTATGTCTCTTTTGATATTTTGCTTGACAAGGATTACTCTAAGAAAATAAAGTAGGTGAAATTTAAGAAAATTTTACTATCAATAATAATAATCACAGATTTTAATCTCCCCAGAGGTAAAGTCAGAGACTTAATTTACAGGATTAAAGTCGATGCGGTTTTTTTTTACTATACTTGTTATGTAGCAGCAATTACCCGAGGCGTTAATATTGGCTACTTAGACCTACATACTTAAAATGCTTAAAATTTGAAATCAATGTAATTTCATTTATAAAAAATAAATATATTGGGTAGCGAGCGATATATTTCTCGCTACTTGATGCTGGGCGGCACTGTGCTTACCATCATAAAATTACCAGGTCAAAAAGTCTCTAGGTTAAAATGGAGCTGCTCTAATTTAAATGATATATCACTTGGTAATTACCGGATGAATTTTTTAGTGCCTGGATATGCAGAAGAGCAGACAGGCCACCTGATGGTAAGTAGTCACCGCCGCCCATCTTGACACGCGGTAGCGTGTCAAGCCAAGTTCGTATATGAAAACTAGCCAAGACAGACTTTAGGCTTCAATATATTATCCTAAGTTGTTAAAAGAAATGATATTTTAAGTTGTTGTAAAATATTTTATGTTGTTATAGATGAATTTCAGGACTGACCATTGAACTTGGCACCCATTTAGTTCTTACTTCTTTTGTCGTCGAAGTCAACAACTGATGCATATATCATAATATTGAACTTGGCTTTCATTTCACATTTATGTTTTCATGAGATAGACTTATCCAATGCCAGGGCCGCTGCATACCGTTAAAAAATAATCTAGTATTGTTACAAAGAATTGTGAAAAGGTGTTTAAAGGATATAGCATACTTTAATTCACTTATACATAGTGCCTGCCTAGTCTTGTATATAGGCACAACAAACGAAGCACACAGCACACGAGAGCGTTGCAACGTTCCCAACACGGGGAATCAAGAGCTGAGTCAACCGGCAACCGCTCCTATTTGCACGCTACACGTCTGAAAGGTTAACTCCGCTTGTAATGGATAGATTTTAATTAATCATCCTAAACAAATAAACTATTTATGAATGTCTATACTAATATTATAAAGATTTGATTATTTGTTTGTAATGGATAAACAAAAACCTACATAACCGATTAAAAAAAATCACCTATTCGCTACATTATTCCGGAGTAACATGAGCTACTTTTTATTCCGGAAATTTTTATCCCTCGCGATAAACGGACAGGGACAAAGATATTTTTCAGGCGTAACGGAGTTCACGGGGACAGCTAGCTATATATTTAATAAATTTGGGATATATCAATAAATTATTTATCGTTACAAAAAACTACAAAATACTTTGTGCAGGTTGGCAAAAACTAAGTGTAGCAATATAGCGTATCGGCCTTATATAATTATTAGGCTTAGGAATCCAGTTTTGATTTAAAGAGTATTAAATTAAAATTCTCTAGTAACGTCATCCGCTTAATAATATATTATATAAAATTGCCTGTTTCACAATTCTATGTAGTGAAGACAAATCGAAAGAGGGATATTACATTTTCTATTTTGTTAGTAAGCTGGCAAATCCGCTGTAGGCCATCGGATAAGTAATTGTTAACCGAACATCGTACTTATGACATTACACTAACAAAGAGAACCGTGTAGAAAAAAAGAACATTTTATTTTGATTGCGATTTTTAAAGCCTACAATTATAATGATATGCATATTTTAATATAATATATATCATAAAAAAAAGCAGTGGGCATTTATGCTGAAGCAAAAAAGAGAGTTAAGAATGTAGTTGCTAGAAAGAAAGAAAGTAAGAAAGGAACGCTTGAGAAAAAGCTTTCTGGTGATTTCAATGCAAATATCAAACTGTTCTGGAAACAGGTACGGTTAGCTAGGGGATCATCAGGGGCGTCTAAGTTAGGCGTGATTAGGAGTGAGGATGGGAGAATGTTGAGCAATGAAAGGGAAGTCTTGCATCGGTGGAAAAAGTATTTTAAAAATCTTTTTGAGTGTAGCGATGAGAGCATAGCTAATAGACAGGATGCTATAGACTCGGCTCACTCAAAAAGCGATGCAGACAAGGTGATTACGGAAGATGAAATAATGAATGCGTTGAACTATATGAAGATAGGCAAGGCTGCAGGGTATGACAGGGTTACTGTCGAAATGTTGAGAAGCGGCAAAAGTATAGTGGCAAAATTGTTGTGGCTACTTTTTAATATATGTTGGAGCAATGGTCGAGTGCCAGAAGACTGGTGTAAAGCCGTCATTGTTCCGCTTTATAAAGGCAAAGGGTCACAGCAAGAATGCAAAAACTATCGAGGCATAAGTCTTCTCAGCGTCGTCGGTAAATTGTATGCAAAGATCTTGATCACACGAGTGATGAATGATAGTGAAGAAAAAATATGGGATGTGCAAGCAGGATTTAGAAGAGGAATGGGTTGCACTGATCAAGTCTTTTCCATAAGGTGCATCGTTGAAAAACACTTGGCCAAGTCCAAAAAGGTGTACTGTGCCTTCGTAGATTTGGAAAAGGCTTATGATCGTGTGCCGAGGGATGAACTGTGGTCAACACTGTCACTAACATATGGGATTGAGAGCCGCCTAGTGAGTGCTTTGAAGTCTTTGTACAAGGACTCCAAAGCATGTATAAGGGTAAATGGAGCGCACTCAGACTGGTTTAACATTTCTAGAGGTGTTAGACAGGGATGTGTTGCGTCTCCATGGCTCTTTAATCTTTATATGAACAGTTGTTTGACAGTTTTGAAAGATATGGAATGTGGACTGGGAATGAATGAGTTGCATGTCAAGTGTCTTCTCTACGCCGATGACCAGGTATTGCTTGCGTCATCGGTGGGGGAGCTACAAGACATGTTAAATGTAGTGAATGAGTCGTTTAAGGAGAAGGGAATGAAAATTAATGGAAGTAAGACGAAAGTTATGGTGATAGAAAGAGAGGAAGATGTTACGGAATGTAACATAAATATAGATGGTGAGAGAGTGGAACAAGTGAAAGAGTTTGTTTATTTGGGAAGCGTGTTAACCAGAAATGGGAAATATGAGAGGGATATTGAAAGGAGAGTGATGGCAGGTAATAAAGTGAATGGTGCCTTGCACGCGATAATGAGCAGCCAGGCGGTGTCACAAAAGGCGCGAATGGCTGTTCATAATGGTGTGCTGGTACCGACACTTATGTATGGAAGTGAAAGTTGGGTGTGGCAGAAGAAGCATGAAAGTGGAGTTAATGCGGTGGAGATGCGTTCCTTACGGAGTATGTGTGGAGTCACCCTTGCTGATCGCATGAGGAATAGTGTGATAAGAGATCGTTGTGAGTTGAAGAATGACGTGGTGACTAAGATAGAAAGAGGTATGCTGAGATGGTTTGGCCACATGGAGAGGATGGATGAAAGGCGATTTACGAAAGCTATTTACCGTGCAAATGTGACTGGAAGAGTGGGTAGAGGGCGCCCAAGGAGAACGTTTACGAATCAGATAAACGATCTTCTCCTAAAAGGGCAGATCAGAAGTACCTCCAACCGTCGTAAATGTATGAGAAGATGTATGAATGTGGAAGAGGCGAAAGAAGTGTGTCAGGATCGTAGCTTGTGGCACTCAATAGTCTCTGCCTACCCCCATGGGATACGGGCGTGAGTGTATATGTATATATGTATGTAATATATATCAAGGCTGACTTTGTGTTGTGGTCAGATGGCTGAGGTCATGACGTCATCATAGGTCATGCCTATGAGGGTTATTTGTCCCTCTTTGCTCTTCAGATATAGTAGAAAGCTCATCGTACGATAGTTCAGTAGAAATAACACACGTTCATCAATTTATGGTTTATTAAGCTACCACCAGTTTGGAATGCAGTCATCCAATAGGAAAGATCCTAGCAATAAAACCTATGGTTGCTCTTTAAACATCACGATTTACATCAGTTCACAATTACACTTTTTACTTATTCAGTTCAATAATTACCAAAATCAACCAGCCTTCCAATAATAATATTTTACATTGTGTTGTCAAAAATGGCGGGCTGTCACATGTCAATTGATATTTATTTTCAATAGATGGCGTTTTGTAGTCAATTTAATTTAATTTATTTTCTTCACACTCCAGTATATACTATGTTATCTTTAGTCCACCACGCTGCCCTAGTGCGGGTGATAGACTTAACATACCTTTGAAATTCTTAAGAGAATTCTCAGGTATCCAGGTTTTCTTGCGACGTTTTCCTTCACAGTTAAAGCAAGCGATAATTAACAATTAATAAACTCGTTAATTTAGAAAAGTAAGGGGTGTATGTAATTTGGGGCTGGTTTCAAACCTACAACTTTCGGTTCTATACTATCTCTGTTTTTTATTTTCTCATTAGGAGGCCCGTGCCCAGCAGTGGGACAATGTTTAATATAAGGCTGGTAATATTATTATTACTATAATATATGTAATTATCGTGTTCTCAATTTGTAGAAGGGTAATCTCAGACGTTACAAACAAATGGTTGTAGTTAGCGGAGGACCGCAGAGAACTGTATATGTGATTTATGTGCGAAGAGGAGAGTCCGCGGGCAGCGAACCTAACAGAGGTGGAACAAAATTAATACTTCTTGAATACGTAATTTGATACTAATTAAAGTACAAAGTATTATTATTAGATATTATTTATTATTATGACACAAATTAATTAAAACAAAGTGAAGGTGATTTCTCATACCTATATTCTACCTTATACTGCATCGACAGTCGGTTAGCTATGTCATTGTTTCAATAAACGTTATAAACAAGTATAGTAAAATATTTTACATAGTACGCTATTACTCGCGCTATTCTCGCGAATATATTTTTATTACATTCATTGTTAAAACACATTTTTCCCCTCACATTATTTCCTAGCAGTTTCAAATACCAAAAAAAAACAAAATAGCTTTTATTAAAAAGTTTTTTTAATTCATAAAAAGTACACCGACTTCAATGAAAAACAAATTATGCGTCTATATATAAAATTTGAAGGTTTCCCTCGATTTTTCTGAGATCTCATCATCAGATCCTGACTTGGTGCCAATGGGACCACCTGGGAAGTATACCCTTTTAAACAAAAAAAGAATTTCTCGAATCGGTCCAGGCGTCTTCGAGTAATCGGGTAACATACATAAAAAAAAAAGATTCCGACGAATTGTTAACCTCCTCCTTATTTTGAAGTCGGTTAAAAAGAGTCTCCACAAATGTTGGTCTCCGGGAATAAAGTGATTTGCTTTGGAATGAGTGACAGTCAACCGCACGAGCGATACGAATAATTTAGCTATTCGATTCTGGATGTACAAACACAGTCGCTATGGATTCAATAACGTATTCGATTACATGCGGCATTCGCGGTGTGTTCGTCCGATGACCAAATATCAGATCCATTTCGGTTTCCCATTCGAAATAGTGACGGATTGAAAAATGTTTCATATTTACACGGGCCACTCTCACCTTCGCGTATCTAGAGCGCATTATACAGATTAAATCTTTTCAGGTTGCACCAAGCTAATAAACCCCGCGTTGATATTGCACTACACGATATGAAGTAATTACTTGAAACAGTTGCACTCTATTCTCATAGGACGACGTTTGTTTAGATTGCGTACATTTTTAAATTAAGCAAAAAGGCAGTGCGGTCGTAGTCATAACGTAAATGGAAAACTTTTCATTAAACAATAGTGTAATTAGTGGCGTATTCGTATTATGAGCCCCGTATCGTTGGGGCATGATTAGCAAATAATCAACAGCAGCTTTTCATTCCTGGCAAATGGCTGGCGTTCACTCGGATTCCGTTCGATAGGCAATCGACATGAGCGGTAGAGCCGTCAGTAAACACAATAGCGATTGCAATGGGACTTGAATGGGACCGATTGTACCGCGAACGGGAAGATGAGAGACGGGTAAATAATATCTCGTCTTTTTTGTATCGGATCTCGACGAATATTGGCTGCCATGTGACTAAAAATACGAACCTACATGGGGACAGAAATGTTGATGTGTTATGTTGTGTTGATATATTTGTAAAATATAAGGATATAAGAATACGTTTTTCAGTTTAGTTTATTTTGTTGTTATGGGTTTTAATATGAATTAAAATGTTACAAATCAATAAAAAAATACATAAGTATTACATTAACGATTAGTTTTAAGTTTACTTTTTTAAAATATTGTATGATATATTCAGCAAAATGTATTTTTGTTAAAAAATGCAATGTAATGTATATTCGCGTAAGTCTTTCACTAACCTTCACAAAGAAACATGATATATATTTTCCCTGTAAAATCATCTGGAAGGATTCCCACATATTCTTAAAACAGCTTTATCCGAGGGTTCGGGCGATATGTGTTTTTAAAATCCTTTCTGTAATAAATTATTCTGAGCGTATGTAAAGACTAAAAGCGTAAGAAATAATATTTTCTTATATTCTCTTATCTTGTTAAACACGACCCATGCAGACTTTATTTTATTTGACCATGCAAACGTTATTATCATTATGGATGGTATAAATCATTTACCATCAGATGACCCGTTTAATTGCCGGCTTCTGTGATATTAAAAAATCTAATATCGTAAATTGATATACTCAATTAATACACAGTAGACTCGAAACTAAAAATAAGTATTATTTTAAATGCATATACAAAATTAATAATTAAATCAATTATATTCGTTGTGTAAGCTTATTAATAATGATTAATTGAGGTAAATTATAATTCTCATTTCAAATGTAGAAACCACTTCCACAAAACTATGCCTATTATGCATGTAAACATGTAATTATGTATATATATATATATTAGGGGATATTCTGGTATACCTGAGTTACTATTAATATCATGCTTACAAATTGCCTTTGTGGTCCGAACGAAGCACCGAACCCATTGCACCATAAAAATTTGCATCACCCGCTGCGTGGCTGTGACATCCGGTAGCTCTAATAAATGTAAGTTACCAATCCACTGGCTAAGAAGCTTCGGTTAGTAGCTAAATCGGCGCTCTGTATTATATTACTTTAGTGATCCTACTTAACTTCGATGCTCTCCTTTTGCGACCGGATGTCAAAAGCTCCTAAAATAAATACACCCAACAGTCACAGACAGAGTATGATCCCACATTAGGTCAAACCTGTATCGTGGGTATCAAGAACTACGAAGGACTACGGTCCAACAATACTCCAGACACAAAATAATTGATTTTGGATCTCACAAACATTTGTCTTGGTGTGATAATTGAACCCGTGGCCTTTCGTTTCATAGTGGGCTGCTCGCCGACTACGTCACGGAGGCGGATAATTAGTTTTGTTATCAGATAGTTATAATGTGTTTCCATCAGCAGTCTCCATATCGCATATTGCGGCAGAAGGTGAGATGAAATGTGCTTCGATTCCCCATTATATGACACACTCTTAGAAAAGATCGTCTTCATTTCCGCACATCGATCAAAACGATGACAGGAAAAGGGTCTTCTAATTTTGATAGATCGCAAACATATTCATTATATGAGACTAACTGTGGGTCATATTTATGGATTTTGTAAAATGATTCTAATAATGAGTACTTAGTTTTAATTAGTTTAGAATTTTAAACCCATAAGACTGCCTCGGTGGCGCAGTTGTAATTGCGCATGCGTTTACGACTGCTATGCTGAGGTCGCGGGTTCGATCCCCGGGTCGGGTAAAGTGATGTTGGGTTTTTCTATCTAGAAATTCCCAGTATTAGCCCGGAGTCTGGAATTGTGCCCGTTATGGCGATAGGCTCGCCCCCTATCACATCATGGGACCGAAATTTGATGAAAAGTGGGTGTACTAGTTACACCTCTGCCTACCCCTTCGGGGATTACAGGCGTGAGTGTATGTGTGTGTCCATTGTTTAGATTTAATAAGTCATATTTTGATTTCAAATATGTTATTATACTTACATGATATATACGTATCGTTGAATAAATAGTAAAACTAAATCTATATAATACAAATTTTGTTTTCTTAAATTTAGTTATATCCTCAGCGAGTAAATGCTGAATGCACACAACGTAGATAGCTTTAATGTAAGAAAACATACTTCGGTTAAACTAAAAAGAACGAAAAGGGAGGAATTTGACGTGAATTTTCTGTAGTATGGACCGGTCTGTTTCAATTTCACGGGGCGTTTGTTGGGCGACAAAGATGCCCAAAGGTGTCATTTCGCCGAGAGCTACTCCGAACTTATGAGATAAGACGAGATATTTATTTTTATACGACAAACTACATTATTCAAAGGAGCTTAATCCAGCTGTTTCATTTGGAGTTTGAGTACATAATCAACAATTAAATTACGAAACTAATATAATCAACTGCAGGGCCCGTGCTGGTTCTCTCGTTAAGCTTAAAAAGTATAGGAGAATAAAGAATTTCTGGACGCGACATGTTTATAATAAAATAAAAGACACAATACACGTTTTACGCCAGGCTGGCCAGTAGCCACGTCTTAAAGTGTAAAAGTATGTGAAAATATTGGCGTAAAGCGGCAATAGGATACACAATTCCACTTCATCGTACGCCAGTGTCTGAGTGCAAAGGCGTGTCGAGATGCCGGCCGGCTCCGGCCTCCGTGAAAATTCAGCGCCCGCCGGAAAATATGGCCGCTGATGGAACCTTAATGTTTCCGACTTGGCCCGCCACTTGCGGTCAGCAGTGCTCTTCGATGCTATCTAAAACTTCCTTCTAATAAAAATATACTGACAAGCTATGACAGATCCATAGTACACAATTCAGCTTATATTCACAAATGTTAAAACTTCCAATGCCGCTGAAACTTTAATACAACGGTAATATTATCATGATAATATAAAAAAAATAAGATTACGCTAATACAAAATATGCGTTCATCGAAAGCTTCATGCGTAGTAGTATACACAAGCACAAAATGTAGACATGATGCTAACGTTATGATGTGTATCTACAAGTATTTTATTAAGTATTTGGAAAAACCTTTTGTCAACATATATATTTTTTTATTTATTTTATATACTATTTACATATTATTATGTATAGCAAATTTAAAGTCTGAAGCATTTTCTCTTAAAGCTCACAAAAATATTCATTTTTGATTACACATGTAAATACAGGACTTTGAACAGATTCTTTATAATATTTAATTAAATTAACAAGTCCCATATTAAGAATATATACACACACACAGAAATACTACTTAAAATGAATTGAGTTTTGTTATTAAAGTAATGAATAAAAATTTAAAATATTTGCAACGAAAATATGCAGTGGTAACAGACAAATGATAAGTAAAAGTTTTTTAATTCATAAAAAGTACACCGACTTCAATAAAAAAAACAAATTATGCGTCCCTATAAAATATGAGGGTTGCCTTCGATTTTTATGTGATCCTATCATCAGGTCCTGACTTGGTGCCAATGGGACCACTTGGAAAGCATACCCTGTTGAACAAAAAAACAATTTCTCGAATCGCTCCAGGCGTCTTCGAGTAATCGGGGAATATACATAAAAAAAGATTTCGACGAATTGAGAAACTCCTCCTTTTTTTAAGTCGGTTAAAAACAATTAAACTGGCAGTAAGTCGATGGATCTAGATGCGATTTGAACCGGTTCGCGAACTCATTAGTGGACGTATGTACAGCCGGACAGCCCGGCGTGGACGTGTGATTGACGCAACGGAAATGATTCCGCCCGCCGAGCCGCTTTATCTCTCGAAAGGTAATACTTGCTCATTTGTACAGTATATTTGATATTTATACACGATAACGTAAACAAACTGCGAGATGTTTACGCTTTTTATCTGATACCGATGTATGATTTAAACGGTCTGCCTTTATTTTAAAAGATAATAATAATAAATAAATACACCCAACAGTGACATACATAGTTCTAACCCCACACTAAATAAAACCTGTATCGTGGGTATCAAGAACTACGAGGGACTACGTTCCCAAAACACCTAGACCCGAAACAAATATCTATCTGTCACATAAATATTTGTCTCGTTGCGGGAATCGAACCCACGGCCTTACGTTTCACAGCCGGCTACTCGCCCGCTGCACCACGGAGGCTGTCTATTGTGTCTTATCAGATAACTTGTTATTATGATATTATACTTAATACGCTTAATGTGAAAAATTGAATGTGAGTTTTATAATATACGCTTCTTGAAAATTAATATCATAATAAGAGAGGGAGTGTACAACAAAAGACCCTCTTCTTTTGAAGAGCGTTAAAATAAAGCTATAACTATACTATTAACATATTTAACACCTTTTCAAGTTTAAACACATCTGATATGTTAAGCAAAATAATTCCTTTATATAATTTGTGCTGTGTATTAGGTACCTAATGGTATTTCAAAATAAAATCAAATAATTAATCTTGTTCCATTACAATTTTTTTTAAAACAATTTCATAGATATTTGATAACCCTGGGTGATGTAAGACATAACAATATCGCGTACTGAATTCTTATGTTTACGCGTACGGTAATAAACCACCGATAAAATCCGTGAAAAATAGTTGTATTTCAAAATCGCGTACTTTAAACGATTTCGTGAAATTGAATCCAGCAGCAAAGTCAAAAAGGGTTGTATTCAAAATATGGGCTTGGATTTATCGACCCACAACCAGTCGAATGCGTCATCGGCTTACCGAAGAATCAGTGTCCTGCGTCCAGATTAAAAAAGCCATCTAACATTTCGCTGGTTTCGAGATAGGCGGTGAGCCGTTTGTTCCGGAAGCCTATAGAGAGGCCGCAATAAATCCGACCAAATTAGTGGGAATTCGGCTATGACGCGGAGCAAACGGTCTCTGGAATAGATCTGTGTGTTTAAAAGTGAATGGTGATGCCGATAAAACTAAAATCACTGGATGAAAAATATCCACGTCAAAAGCTCTCTGCGGTTGTATTTACTACAATATATACCCATAGCTAAAATCTATTGGTTATATTACTTCTAATTTAAATTATGTGTTTTTGGTGTGGCTTTGTTTAAGCTTGAATGCTGTTCCGAGTACATAAAATTACATATACTCACGCCTGTAATCTCCGAAGGGGTAGACAGATGTGGAATCAGTACACCCACTTTTCACTGAATTCATGGTGGTCCTATAATATGGTAGGGGGCGAGCCCATCGCCATACCGGGCACAATCCCGACTCCGGGTTGATACTGAGTGTTTCTAGAAAAACCCAATATTACTTTACCCAACCAGGGGAACGAACCCGGGACCTCAACACAGCAGTCGTAACGCATGCGCAATTATAACTGCGCCACCGAGGCGGTCAGTAAATAAAATAACTACGCTATATCATACAAAGCTATTTTTTTTATAAGCACATACATATAATATTCGAATATATGTACATAGAACTCTATCACATGACAAATAATTTAGTTTAAAAAAGTATATCTGCAAATTTCCCCCGTAATGACATTTAAACAACGAGGGGAGTTTTAATTGCAACTGCAAATATAAACTCCCATAATTAACTCCAGAAATTTTGTTACTTAACACAAGCAAATGAGATTTTCAGTGGTGGCAATGAGCATCAACATTTAATAAAAGGAGATTAACTCATTTAAAGTACGATCGAACTTCCTTCAACTTGAGGAGCAAGTGGCAATCCTAAAGAAACTTAGCTCGAAACTCCACCAGATTATATTTTGATTGCTGTTTATTCATTATTTGTGTTTGAAGTACTTTTTAATTATAAACATCTTTTCAAATTCGTGGTAAAGCTAATTGTTATTTCATGTTTTTCTCCGAAATGTACAGACTAACATCTTATACGGCTCCTTGTTTTATTGACACTAGATTTAAATAATGTACCATGAATTTTTCTTTGCCTCTAGGATGAATATATAGTTGTATAAACATTTGCTTCTAAATCTTTTGATAATATTACAGGATACATACATATACAATCACGCCTGTAATCTCCGAAAGGATAGGCAAAGGTGTAAGGTGGTTGCGGCCTCCTCGCCCATTACGTCACGAAGACTGTTTAATAATTAGTTTTGTTATTTAATAATGTGTTTCCATCAGTATCGCACACCCACATCGCATATTGTGGCTCAAGGTACGATGAAATGTGCTTCGATTCCGCATTATATGACACACAAAATAAATCTGTCACTAGGGTAACGCCGCAAAGCAACAGCTAGTATGTATACAAGAAATACCGAGCAATACCTATTAATATTGCTAACCTGCTGTTATGGGTTTATATTTTTAATTGTAATTTAATAAATTTATAATAAAAAAAAATCTGTTACTTATCCTGGGCAAAACGAATATCTGTATATATAAAAGAAGAAACTGACTGACTGACAGACTGCACACACAGCCAAAACGGCTGGGGTTAGAGACTTCAAATTTTGACAGTAGGTACCTTTTATGACGTAGGCATCCACTAAGGAAGAGTTTTTGGAAATACCACCCCTAAGGGGGTAAAATAGGGGATGATAGTTTGTATGAAAATCCGTCATTTTTGAAGTTAAATTGATGAAAATTAGTATTTGGCCTTTTAGTCAAAAATAAAAAAATATGTATTTCAGGATTTTTGGAAATTCCACCCCGAAGGGGGTAAAATAGGGGAAGAAATTTTGTATGAAAATCTGACATTTTTGCAGTTAAACGCATGAAAATTGGTATTTTTTAATCTATACTTTTTGTCTCAAACATGACCTCCACGCGGGCGGAGCCGCGAGCAACAGCTAGTTACTTTATATATATAAAAAATATGTGATGTAATGCCATTACAGGGACTAAAGTATCCTTCATTATCTTACGAACTCGGTGTAGGCGTAAAATAAGTCTTTACCGTGTGTGGTTGTAGGCAATTCAGACACTAAGAAACACAATATTTCTCGAGCCCAAACAAATTGCGGTCGGGCGTTAGTTTGATTGGGGGTTATTTGTTGCTTTTACAATGAACATTAGCCGGAATACGAGTGCTTTCACCATCAATTTTTACTGGTCTAAGTTATCTCTTATTTAACAAGCAAAGCTTCGTTGTATTTTATAGGTAATTTGTACGCGTTAGGTGCATAGGTTTCTTACTTATTTAAGGTAAAAGTTGAAGTTGAATTCTTGAAATAATCACAAATGGTATTTGCAATTAATGTTGTAAAGGTATTTCTTCATTTACATTTACCAAAATGTTCACTTTAAACCTAGTTTCACGATTGTGTATTGATTTGCACACGGATAAACATACAAACAAAAAGAAAACTTAAGTATGCTTCATTTTTTCTTTTGAGCTATATTAAAAGCTTATATAAATTTTTCCCACAGCTGGGTAAGGGCTTTTTCCACCACGGTGGCCTAATGCGGGTTGGCAGACATTACACATTCACATACCTTCACAATTCTTATTTTGATTTTTTGTGCATGTAGGTTTCCTCGCGATGTTTTCCTTCACCGTTTTATGCAAGCGATAATTAACAATGATGACGTAACTTCGAAAAGTCAGAGGTGTAGGTAATGTTATTGGGTTGGTTCCGAAACAAAGACGTTCGTTTTGGCAGTCCGTACCACTTCCGTCTAGGCTATCAATGCTTCTGAACCCTTAAGTTAAACATCTATTTTTTTATTCATTTGTTTATTTATTTTCATAAAATAACCATGCCTTTAACCCCTGAACGTTATTGATTGCTTGCATGATCATGGATCATTATTAATAATAACTTTGCGATATTTTTTTATTTTTTTATTTTTTATCCTGGCACGGCAAAGTGACCGCACTGTACCTGATGGTAAGCACAGTGCGGTCCAAATAGAGTACTGAGTAGCGAGAGACGATCTATCCCCGCTACTCAACACACTCATGCCGGCCTGCTTCTTCACACTACGCCATGGGCAAGAAGGTGAAGAAGGGGTCGAGGGTCTAGTGTCAGAGTACTAAGAAGGCCGTAAAATGGCCATTGTACCCCAACTCCAGACCCCCGACAAAAACCGGATGTACACTGGCTGATCCCGGAACGCGACACACTTGCGTGTGCCACTATGGCGGGTTTTTCGCCCTGTGCACGGTGGTCGCTATCCGGGCGGATATGAATATCCTACCACCAGCAGATAAAGTTTAGTAGTATAGGGAGAATCACAGCAAGTTACGTAAATTAAAATAGAACAATTTCATTATGGCCATTGTGAAATATTCTGACAAGGGTGAGAACGGGTAACATGTCCTAATGTCCAAACATTAATGAATTAATAGATACTTTACCATACAAGAATGTAGTATGGAGTAGAACAAAGGGCGGCTGCTGAAAAGGGTTTTACTTTGCTTATTTCAGACAACTCAATAATTATTTATATCGTTGTTTTATTTTATGTTGTATGCATATTTTATATACACACAACGATCATGACCAATCGGTATATTTGAATTTGATGAAATATAATAAATTTTTGGTCTTTTAACAATGTTAAAAGGTACTTTAATAAACGAGGAAAGCTGGAGTAAAATTTACTTCAAATAGAGATGCGACACAAAATTTAATATAATAATATCATAATATCAAAATATAATATCATATTGAATACTTACTTCAAGCATAATTACAGTAGCACTTAGCAAAAAACTTGTATTAAAATGCCGTTGTCACTATAAAAATATTGTACGTTCTCCAGCTACGCGAAATCGATAGAAAAGCAACAGTTGATGTCGTTGTCTGATCCCATTGAGACATAACGTAGCAATTTCCTTTCAGGGCAAAACCGATACGCCTCGATCACACGGACGTAATGCATTGGGGGAAATTACAACAACTTCTTATGTGTTATATATTTATGGCTTCCAACATTTCAAAATATTTTCAGATTGCAATTGAATAGTTATTATGGCGTCATTTTATATTTTTTTATAGGTTTTATAGATATCGTTGAGATTTTTTTTAGTGCCGCGACAGGTAGACGATCAGACAGGCCACCTGATGGTAAGTAGTCACCGCCGCCCATAGACTTCTGCAATACCAAGGCACAGCAAAGCCGCTGCCTACCGTTGAAGGACTACTCTTTTTGAAATCAGTAGTCGGGGTGAATATGTGTTGTGTCAGTGGCTGAATTTATGACATCATAGTTCATGGCTATGAGGGTTATTCATCCCTCTTTGATCTTCAGATATAGTCAGGATGCACATCGTAAGATAGTTCAGTAGAAATTATACACGTTCAACACTTGATAGTTTATTTAGCGGTTCACAATCTTAAAACGATTGTTTAAGATCGTGTTAAACATTTGAGACCCTCTCATTTGTCATAATTGTATGGCGTGTAATAAGATAAGTAGCCGTTAGACAATCGGCCAGTTAAGTATCGTTTCAGTATTTGGACGTTAGTCTAGTAAATAATATATACAGCTGTGAAAGGCGACAAAAGTAAAAAATGTTTTCTAGAATCCTATTTTGTAATATAATCAATACAAAAAAAAATATCTTCTGCGGGTTAAGTACTATATTAGCTCACATTATAAGTTCGGTAAAGAGCTGATTACTCATTTGCGTGCGGTAATGTTCAATTAGCGCACGCAAAATATTCTTGTACTGCTAAAATTGGAAAAAGAACGTAAAATGAGAAACAACAAACACACAATTGATGTGTCAGTACTAAAAAGTGATGTTGACGAGATAGATGAAAATCGTCAATTTACCATACTGGTTACAAAAGGTAGGTACTATTATCCGTTTGCACTTAAAAGCAATGGATTACATAGTCTATAATTATATAGTTTATGGGGAGAAAAGTAAACAAAGCTAACGTAGGCAGCGGTTTTGCCCTTTTTTTTTTTTTTTTTTTTTTTTTTTTTTTTTTTTTTTTTTTTTTTTATCGCGGGGAAAGCGTTTTATTACTGCCGCCCGCTCCGGAGGGAAGCGGATTAAGAATAAAACGGGTATGCTGGACTAGCCGGTCTTACGACCCAGCATCCCCCTCGCACGGATGATGGCTATCCGTGCTGCCGCTGGGCCGAGTCCCTAACCCCTATGTACACCCCACCCGACACTACCAGCTAAAACCCCGCGGTGGCCTTCTTCGGCGCTTGCGGAGCGATCCCGGGGTATTCTAAGGAGTGCTAGAATTGCAGCCGGAATCGCCCCTGCGCGGTGCCCTGTACGGGCCCATCTCCATGGGAGGCTAAGGAGCCCCCGCGCACCGAGCAACGACAGCGAACGAGGCCTTACCACCCACGCTGCCGTCCATCTCGGGGTCGCACGATGCCCCGAATTTGGGAGTGCATCGATACGGGCTGACAGCCCTCCGCTGCGCGCCCGCGACCCCCGATGGCCCCAATTAGTCGCCTCGTACGACAGGCAGGGGTTGCCGTGGTGAAATTCTCAACACGCCCCCATTCCACAGGGCGGGAGACGCCGGTCAGTCGTCCACCCGGCGCCTCCTACGTCTTCTCTGGCGGCGGGAGGGATCATATCGTTCCCGATCCCTCTCAGCACTCTCCTTCTGCGAGATGACGTTCTCGCAGAAGTGGGCCACCGCACGCCAGGACCTCCGGCTGGCGACCATGGACGACACCACGGCCGGCAGCGATAGGTCTCCTCCGACGACTGCTCTGAGAGCGCTGCGCTCTTCGTCCCAGGCTGGGCACTCCTCCAACGTGTGTTGGGCCGTGTCCTCACGGCAGTTGCCACAGTGGTGGCACACGGCAGACACCTCCTTTCCGATCCGACACAAGAACGAACCGAAACACCCGTGGTCCGTCAGTACCTGCGTCAGCCGGAACGTTGGCGCACCGTGGCGCCTGTCTAACCATCTCTTTAGGACAGGACGCACTGCCGCGACGGTCCTCAAGCCTGCACTTGGGCTTTCCAGCCTGGTATGCCACTCCTCCACAGCGGTTCTGCGGAACCGGGCCGCAATCTCCCTTGGGGCCAGTCTCTCCTGTCGGCGACTGGACGCCTCCTCCCGCCAGAAGAACGCTGACGAGAGGAGTTTTGCGTCCAGCTCCCAAGGGAGTGTGCCGGCCAATACGCAGGCCGCCTCGTGGGAGACCGTGCGGTAGCCCCTTACTATTCGCTGCGCCACCAAACGCTGCGGTTTGCGCAGCAAGGCGACGCATCGGGCTTTCAGGGACTCAGCCCATACGGGACATCCGTACAGGGCCATTGACCGCACGACTCCAGCGTATAAACTTCGGCAAGGGTTACTTGGTCCCTCCAGGTTCGGCAGCAGGCGTCCGAGCGCGCCCGCCGCCCGCACCAATTTCGGCGACAACTCCTGGAAATGGGCACGGAAATCCCATCGGCTGTCCAGAATCAATCCCAAGTACTTCATTTTACAGCCGATGGGAATCCGCACCCCCTCCACATCGATGTGGGGCCCTAAAGGTGGCCGAATCCGAGGCCCGTGAAAGCAAAGGGCCTCGGTTTTGTTCAGGGCCACCTTAAGAGCCAGTCGCCGAATCCTGCCCACCACCTGTTCTGTTGCAAACGAGGCGAGCAGGGTGGCCTCCTGGAAAGACCTGGCCGACGCTGTCACTAGTGTGTCGTCTGCATAACAGACGACAGCGACGCCTCGGGGGTTAGTACCACGGAGCACCCAATCGTAGCCGATGTTCCACAGGAGAGGGCCCAGGACTGAGCCCTGTGGAACACCGCAGGCCATCGCTCTTCGGTGCCACCTGTCGGCGCCTGGATACACTATGTACCTATCTGATAGATACGAGCGCACCAGACGCCGGAGATACGGTGGCACCACATGGTACCGCAGTGCTTCCATTATGCAGACCCAGGGCAATGTGTTGAACGCGTTGGCGATGTCTAGAGACACCGCCACCACCACTTCACCCCGAGCCACTGCATCCTCCGCTTGTGCCTTGACCCGCAAAATCGCATGTACAGTAGATCGGCCTTGCCGAAACCCATACTGGCACTGTGCCAAGTCCGGCCCGACCTCTACAAGATGCTCGACGAGGCGAGCGTGAATGATACGCTCGAAGAGCTTGCAGACCTCGTCGAGCAATACGATGGGCCGGTAGGCCGATGGCGACTCTGCGGGCCGCCCCTCCTTCTTGAGCAGGACCAACTTCCCAGTTTTCCACTGAGACGGAAAACGGCCCTGCTCCAGGCACGCGGAGAACAGGCCACGGAGCCTAGTACCCAGATGCTCGACGGCTAACACCCACGCACGTCCGGGGATACCGTCGAGACCCGGGGCTGTTTTCTTGCCCCATAGCCGAAGCACCACCGCCCGAAATTCCTCGGGCGAAACCTCCGAAATAACCCTTGCCGAACTCAACGACGATGGCGTCGATGGATGTGACGCCATCGGTGGGGGAGTGACATTCACAGTGGCAGGGAACAAAGCTGCGACGACCTCTTCAAGTAGATCGCCCCGGAGACTCTGAGTCAGTGGGGGCGCCCACGGGCGATACCGTCTCATCGCCACGCGATATGGACGCCCCCAAGGGTCGTTATCAAGAGTTCCCCGAAACTCCTCCTGAGCTGCAGACTTTGCCCTTGCTATTGCCACGCGCAGCGCTCTCTTAGCCTCCCTGTGGAGGCCGTGAAGCAGCCGCTCCTGGTCCTCGTCGCCGGGAAGACGGATCCGACGACGACGGTGTCTGGCGAGACGACGAAGCGCGGCCACGCAGGAGACACGTAACCGCGTAAGTTCCGCCGACCACCAGAACACCTGGCGCTTCTCAGGAAGACGTCGGACTCGGGGCATGGCCGCGTCACAGATGCGCGACATCGCTGCCCCGAACCACGACGCCTCCTGCTCGACCTGCATCGGTGCCTCCGGTGCAGGGAGCCACGCCTGCGCCAGTGCGGCCTCCTTCAGGGCCTCAACATCGAGGCGTTTTACTGACCAACGCGGGCCGTCCGACCGCGGGCCAGTCGGTCCTCCACTAGACTGGGGGTTAGGGGACAAGGCGACGTCGAACCGAATATATCGGTGATCCGACAACGTCTCCTCGTCCACCAGAACTCTCCAGTCACGGACACGGCGGGCAATAGCTGGGGTGGCGAACGTGAGGTCCACCACCGATCCGCCATTATGCCGCACGCACGTGTTAACCGACCCGCGATTCACGACGGCCAGGTTGGCCGAGATCGCCCATTCCTCCAGGGCCTCACCACGCCTGCTGGTTACCGACGAACCCCAAGCCAGAGACTTGGCGTTGAAATCGCCGGCAACGAGAACGGGGCGAGGCTGACTGTCTTGCACCACCAGAGCCCCCAGCCGAGTGAGAAAGTGCTCGAACTCGGCCAGAGATCTATTGGGGGAGAAATACACACCCACAATCCAGATCCCCCCCAACAGAACCGCCACGCATCCCGACCCCTTCGCTACTTTTTCGAAGGGCGGGGAGCCGGCGGCGCCCCGAGTGATGACGGCCACCAAACCGTTAAGGTCCCCTGCCCAGTCTTCCCTGGGGGGAACAAAATACGGCTCGGCAACCACAGCCACTTGTATTGACCACTGTGCCATGCTCTGGACTAGCAGGTCCTGAGCTCTGGCGCAGTGATTAATGTTCGCCTGGAGGAAACGTTGCGCCATATTAATGGGCGATCTCCATCTGGCCCTCTATGGGGAGCGCTGTTGGCTGGGCCACAACCCCCCTTCCCCGACCACGATTTACGTGGCGGGGGCGGGAGGAGGCGACGCATGTCTTGGCGCCCACCTGGTGCCCCGCGGGTTTACCTGCATCAGCGCAGACTGCGCAATGCGGCTCCGCGGAGCACTCCTTGGCCTTGTGGCCCAGTTTACCGCAGCGGTAGCAGACGCCGCTGCGGTCACACTCTTCGGTGCACCGTGCCCGCACATGTCCCTTGTGCAGGCAGCGGTAGCACCTCATAGGCCTCGGCTCAAGAAGCTGGACGCGCGCTGCTACCCAGCCAATCAGCACACGGCCCAAACTTAAAATTTTGTCAGCGACCTTGGCGGGGCAGCGCACCCACACCGCACCAAGGCCCGACCGGTCGGGGCGGATCTCCCCGACTTTAAAATTTTCCACCGCATTGCTACACCCCGCTTTTGCGAGGGCCGAAGCGACCATCTCCGGGTCGGCAGACGCATCCAACCCGGATACTCGTAGTTCCGCGGTCTTGAACGGGCGGGAAACACGGACATCGTCCGCCAGTTCCGTTCCGCAGAACACCTCCCGCACTTTGTTAGCGAGGGAGTCGGCCCTCGCTTCAGACTCCGGGCCGGGCACCTCGTACAGGTACCCGCCTGTCGCCATTAGGCGAGCTCTCATTTCGGCAATGCCAAGACCGGCCAGATCAACGGATCGCTGGACCTGACGCAGCACATGGGCGTACGTAATGCCCCGCTCCAACCCCTCAGGTGTCACCGTCAACGTGACGGCTGCCTTGCGAGGCAGGTGAATCCGTGGCCTTGGCCGACCTGGCTGCGGCTTCGGTGCGGACGCAGCAGTATTCGGCAAGGCCTGGGAATTCTTTTTCCCCTTTTTGGCCACGACATTCCACCCCTCCTCCATCGACACAGGAGCAGGGGTAGCGGCCGGGGCACACAGGGTGTTTGGGCCCGTGGAGCGACACGCCCTTTTTTATTTCTGTTCCCCCCCCTGCGGGACTTACTCAGGGGAGGTAGTTGGGACGTGGCGGACGTCGATGGTACAGGCCCAGCCACAACAGTAGGCACGGGTCGAGGACCATCATTAGGGGCGGGCTGGGCATTGCTTTTGCCCTTTCCCTGCCCTTTTCCTTTCGGGGTGGCCGGTGGGCCGGCGGCGACTGGTGGGGCCTTTGATGGCCCAGCAACGGCGGGCGTTGCCGGAGCTTTAGCCCTATCGGCAGCCAACGGAGGCCGCATGATGGGCTCTGGAGGTAGCCTTGCGTATATATTGCTCAAGCGCGCGTCCAAAATATTAAAAAATCGGCGCTCGAACTGCTTGAGGCACTCCTCCTCTCCAGCTACGGCTCCAGTTTGGGCCGCCGGCTGCGACTGTCCTTGTATCGCTTGGACAGTCACCATCATCTCCTCCAGGGTCCGCTGTTGGGATGCAAGGGAAGCCTTGAGGAAGGCGATTTCTTGGGCCATCGCCACCTTTTCGGCCTCCAACCTGGCCACCTCTGCGGAGGCTGACTCCTCGGCCCTCTCCAACAGCTCTTTCGCCGCGAGGTTCAGCCTCCGCTGCTCTGTCCCATTAATATTGCGGGACTTCTGTGCCACGTCCCGGATGATGGCTGACATCTGCAAGCGCCAGTCACGGTCACCAGATACGTCCATCGCCGTGGTGTCTTCGTCAGACAGCACAGCCGGACTCACTGAGACAGCAAGAACTTTTTGCGCTGGTTCGAAGTCACTGTCGCTTGCAGATGCGTCCAGCTGTCGAGCTCTTAGCGCCCTCTTTGAGCGCGTCATCATGCCGCTCGTCCCGGCCTTGGTCTCGGGAGCCGAAACCACTAAAGCGGCCCCGACAATCTTCTCGTTGGGCTGACGCCCATCGTCGTCCGTCTTCCCAGGGTCACTATCGTCCCCCGGGATAGATACCTTCCCCACTACCTCATCTTGGTTTTTGGTTTTTGTTTTAAATTTTTTCATTGTTATTCCCACGATTATGGGGGATATAAACGGTCCACCCAGGCAGTGCCCCCTGTACCTGGGTAAGCTTGATGTATCACGCACGGAGGGGCAGCAGGTACTCCGGCGGCGTGGTTCGCACTAGCGACCGAACTACCCATCGGCCATGCATCCCCTCGCGGTGCGCCGCCGCTTGGGATTCGGGGTGACTTTTTATAGAGGTTTTCTCCCTCGCGGCCCAGGCGGTTAAGCCAAGACCCTCGGTCCAGTCGGAGCGCGAGACGTGACCACAGACCTCCTTTTGACTGGATTACGATATACGACGGTGGCAACAGGAGAGAAAACCTCCCCTACTGCCAGCTCGGCGGCGGGGTAAGCGCACACCGAGCCCGCCGACGCCCCCGATACAGAACCCGGGAGTAGCCCAAAGAAGTGGGCACAAAAACTGACGACAGCCGCCGCAACAGGCGACGACTGCCATCCACCTTTTGTCAGGATATCGGCCGTCGGTCAACGTGACCGCCGTTGCCCAGGGTGCACCACGTGGAGGTTTCCTGACTTCGCACCCCAGCGGTTTTGCCCTGCCCTGTTTTCAGCCCTGGCATTGCAGAAGTCTATGGGCTCCGTCTGCTCATCTGCCTATCGAGGAACTAAAAAAAAAAAAAAGCTACTTTTTTCGGAACAATTCACGGTTTTTTTGCAATAGCTTTAATAATATTATTAAAAGGTAAAACTTCTTAGTTTGTATGAGATAAATTCTATTCTATTATTCTAATTCTGCCCCGGTGCGGTAATCGAACTCACGGCCTCCCGTTTTCGCGGCCACAGTCGCCCGCTCCACCACGGAGGTTGTCCAACATGGATTATTATAAACAAACAGAGTTACTTTCGCATTTATAGTATTAGTATGGATGCCTAAAGTATTTTTAAACTAATCTACGTACATGCTTGTATTCAGATGAAACTGGCAACGCTTTAATTCGTGACAATAAAAACATTTCAGCTCCTGCGAATATAAAATGGCTGTAGATAAACTTGGCAGGAATGAGATGAGCACGCCCCCTCTTATCCTGCCGATTATACGAAGGCACGTAGTTCGGATTTGTTACTGATAATATAAAACTTAGTATTGAATTTCAGTTTTAAATAGAAACACAAAAACATACGTTTATGGATAAAATGTTTTATTAGCGTAACAAGTGAAAACGACTTATCTCGAATAAGGTAGACGAAAGCAAAATGTAACATGGTTGATCTTGAAAACAATAGGAAAAAGTAGATTTAGTTATCTCATTTAAAAAGCCTCCGTATAGATCTGTCATTTCGACAGCTTCCGTGGCGTGACCAATGTTTGTGTGATGTACAAATATTTTGATTGTTTGTATGTATTTGTTTCGTCTTAGTGTTGTGAGACCGAAAGTCTCTCATAGGTCTTAATACTCACGACACGAGACTGGTATCTTAGTGTCGGTTCAGGACTATGTGTTGACTTTGTGACTGTTGGGTGCTACATTTATTTTTACAGTATTTTGTAATGCTTTCTTTGATGTTAAATGTTACTCAACACAGCAAGATGGAACACTGTAAAGCTATTTCAGAGGTATACAATGATCCTCAATATACCCCATAATATTATGGTAATTGTATATTTGAGAAATACAAAATGGTTTGTTTACCGAATAGTTGATGATTTAGTTTGTTTTAGAGGTTGCTTTAGGAAGCCCAAGGATTATGTCAAAAACAGACGCTACGGTGAAATTGTCTCAGGTGTGTGAAATCCAGCGGTCACTCTATGTTGGACAATTGTTTAATATCTTAGCAACTATTGTATAATAATTTAGGAATTATAAATTTATAATGGTTTCTTATATTTACATGAATATTATACATTGAAATAAAACGAATTTTACGGGTTATATCGCTGTTTATTTTACTTTTTAACCGGATGTTTCGAAGGCTTTACAGCCTTTATGGTCACGGGGCAGACTGAGTTGTATGTCGTCACGAAAGTATAGTGCAATATTTCTACCCTCCATATAGTTGTTTTTTTTTTACAAATTAATTAAACCGCGATATAATCCGTAAAATTCGTTTTATTTCAATTATAAATTTAGTTTTTGCTTGCCATCTTCATTTTAACCAGTCACGTATCAATTGCATGCCGGCATGCACAAAATACTGGCAACACTCGCCATTCTTACATGCTATTTTCAACTTTAATGTTATGGAAATAAAATTGATTTTGGCTTCTATTTACTCCGTACTACCTTTTTAATATTCTTTTGATATGTGAGTGGTCAATTTGAAAGAAAATAAGCCCAATATCACGTTCATATGCTCAACCAAAATAGTCATTAATCCAACGTGATGTAGGGCTAATAAGTTGCCAGTTTATTGAAAGCATTAACATTTAAAGCCGATGGTTCGATACACATACGTGTAGTACGCGAGATTGTGCCGACTCCCGGATGTGTGCAATATAAAATGTCGCCGGAAAAGCTTTTACGAGCGGTTATTTCTGCCGGGAACTGTAAGCGCATTGTACGATATGTAGTTACGTTCTCGTTATTGTGCTCGATATCTGTTTAAAATCAACATTTATGAAGAATACATTTTACGGTATAAAAAAATAATAATAATAATAATACTAGCCATGTATTAAACATTGTCCCACTGCTGGGCACGGGCCTCCTCTACTAATGAGAGGGGTTAGGCCTTAGTCCACCACGCTGGCCTATTGCGGGCTGGTAGACTTCACCTTCGAAATTCTTTTGAGAATTCTCAGGTATGCAGGTTTGCTCACGATGTTTTCCTTCACCGTTAAAGCAAGCGATAATTAACAAAGAATACACACATAACTTTAGAAAAGTCGGAGGTGTATGCCACTTGGGTTTCGAACATACGACTTTCGTCTAGACAGTCCGTACCGCAACCAACTAGGCTATCGCTGCTTTTTACGGTATATTATTAAATATTTATTCAGTTTGTTTTAAATAGAAAGCGTACAGTGGCGATGTTTCTTATTAATATCTAAATATCTAATTCTTTATTAAAATTCAAAGTAGTATATATTACCTGAAATAATAAACAATATTTAATAATACGATATACTTGGACTGCCTCGCTGGCGCAATTATTATTGCGTACGCGGTACTACTGCTGTGCTGATCTATTTAATAAATATGAATTTAAATATATAATAGAAAAGCAACCCAGGGTTTTTATTTATTTAAATAACATAACAAAGTAGATGCTGTTATTATATAGAATTACATACAGATCAATACGATTTTTTTTGTTCTTGTTTCTCTTTTGCCTTTCAATAAGTCAACAAATTTATTTTTTGTAAAGGTCGTAAACATAACAATCTTTTTGGTATTGTGGTTGTTTATGGGCCCCGGTGATCCCTTAACACTGAACATCTTCAAAAGTCTCCACGGCGCAGCAGACAAGTAGCTGACTTTGATATGAGAGGCCGTGGGTTCGATTCCCACACTGACACAAATGTTTGTATGACAGATAGATATTTGTTTTGGGACCTTTGGCCCTCGTAGTTTTTGATACCCACGATACAGGTTTAACCTAGTGTGGGGTACGAACTATGTGTGTGACTGTTGGGTGTATTTATTTATTGGGTGTATTATCCAGTACCATCCTTGTTTATTTGCCCGAAATATATAAAAAAAATTCCATTCAAGGGTCCATATTGAATTTAAAAAAAAAAAAAAAAAACTTAATAATCAATTTTTTAAACTATTATTATTTATTTTATTTGAATTGATTTATTATCTAGAAATGTAATAATTGTGATATTTTAATAATTTTATGTATGCAATCATTATGGAATTAAAGAGGCTATTATTATTATTATTATATAAAAAAAATTATCGAGCTGCAAAACTCCAGTCCATATTTTGCATATATGAAATGCCGTCATATTTGAAAAAACCCAAGTACTAAAAAAAGAACCAATTTATAGAACAAAGACAATTTTGTCAATTACGTATGGTACGGGGTATTGTTGTATTTTTGTTCATTACTTTGATTCTTTTAACACGTGCAATAGTTTCATTTCGCTGTACATCGGATAATGTATCGCGCGGGATTCCCGATGTCAGGCAACTTTTATGTAATTGGCCGCGCGTCGACTCGGCGCAATCCCGTATTCGCATTCATTAGTGCCAGTGTAATTGCAACTTTATAATCTTCTCTGTCTGAACCCGTGCTTACATGTAGCGGCAACGGAGAGGCATTTCAGCAAATTAAAAACTGCAACTTTAATATCTATTAATGGCTGCAATAGTGTTTAAATGAAACTACTTATGTTAATAGCTGTTTAATAAAATATACAATTTATGGATTGTGGTGGTTATTTTTTAATATTTTATTAACTTCCAGTTTCTTTATCCAAATTGGCGTAAAATATGATCTGCGCTAAGGCCACTCTAGGCGAAAAAGATTAATATTTAGCAGCAGCTAAGCTCAAAGCCGCCTTCTAGAGGGTTTGGCTTTCAATCTGAAACCGTCACTAAAAAGTAGTCTGGACACACCAGTGTGCCAAGGGCCTATAGTGGAAGTTCTTTATATTTACTCTCTGTGACTCTATAGCCTCCTGATTATGGTACGACAAACTTTATATTAATAAAATCAAAAATCAAAATCAAAATAATAAATTATTGAAAATATTTATTTAATCCATGAAATGTTATACATTATTTAGATTCAGTCAATTTTTTACTCTACCGCCAGTTCGGAATGCAGTTTCGCTAGAGAAGAACGGGCAAGAAACTTTAGCGTTGCTCTTTTTCAACATTGGTTAACAATATTTGGTAATACAATTTTAATTTAATTATATTAGATTAGAGCAGCTCAATGTGTGTTAAGCTGCCTTATTGCAAGATTGTGAAATAAAACTCATTACAGCACCTAGTGCCGCACATGACCATCGTGAGAGTGAAATCTCGATTTCTTAAAGCAGTTGGTCCTTACTGAAATAGTCTGAGCAGACCAATCCACACGAGCCGCACCCGATCACGAGTAGTGACGCATGTGTCAGCCATCGGCCTCCTCAACCATGTTACAGGGAAGAGACCGACCTGGCACATGGCGCCGCAGCAAGCACAGACACTTTAGCGAGCATGACATACCCAGACTAAATACAACAATTAAATACTAAGACAATAATATCAAGTAAAGTCATGTAAGGCATATAAGTTCGCAATGTTAAGCAAATAAAATATTGGCATAACTTAATATATATAACTCTTATACAAACATATAAAGTTCCCAATAATAAGTTAATGACTAACTTCTAAGTAATAGGATAACTTATTCCCAAGCCTTTCGGTCATCTAAATATTCAGAAATTTTGTAATAGGCTTTATTACTTAGTTTTCGCTTGATAGTAGCTTTAAAGCATCTTTCATTAAGTTCTTTAATATGATTGTTAACCTTATTGTAGAAGCGTATACAAAGCCCCTTGAAAGAGTTGCTGATTTTGTGGAGCCTTGTTTTATAACTAACAAGATTATTTTTATTTCTAGTATTTACACTATGGACTTCACAAATTTTTGGAAATTGTTGTATATTCTTATGAACATACATTAAATTAGCGAATATAAATTGTGATGCTACTGTCATTATATTAGTTTCCTTGAATTTTTCTCTCAAAGAACTCCTAGAATTTAGCGAGTAGATAGATCTTATAGCTCGCTTTTGGAGAGTAAAGATGATATTGATGTCAGCAGCACCACCCCATAGTAGAATCCCGTAGCACATCAAACTATGGAAATAGGCAAAATAGACCAACCTAGCCGTATCAGCGTCGGTCAATTGGCGTATTTTACTCACAGCATAAGCTGCGGCACTTAATTTTTTGGACACTACAGATATGTGAGATCCCCATTGAAGTTTGGGATCTAATGTTATGCCCAAAAACTTGGTTGTCTCCACAAGACTCAATTTATCCCCATTCATATAAATATTAAATATATTAATACTAACTGTTGCCCGCGGCTCCGCCCGCGTGGTAGTTATTTTTGAAAGGAAAGGTATTAAATCCATGGAGTCACTTAATATATTACATCTTCCTATCCCACAGGAACCGTGCATTTTTCCGGGATGAAAAATAGCCTATGTCATTCTCTGACCCCAAAACAACCACTATGACAAAAATCATGTCCCGATACCTTGCTCCGCGAAAAACAAAAAACTATCCCGCGAGAACCGTACTTTTTACCGGGATAAAAGTAGCCTATGTTATTCTCTGATCCCTAAGCTACCACTACGCAGGAAATAATCTCAATCCCTTGCTCTGTGAAAAACAGAAAAACTATCCCGCGGGAACCGTACATTTTTCCGGGATAAAAAATAGTCTATTATTTGCGCGTTCGAATGATCTGACTGTATTCTAAATTTAAGGATGATTGGTCAAGCCGTTTCTGAGATAAAACCGGACATACAGATAGACAGACAGAAAATTTAAAAAGTTGTAGAATTGGGATCTGAGTGATAAAATGAATATTTCACGCAAACTCGGGTAAATTACTCAAATGTACAGACAGACGCTACAGATTTATATATTAGTATAGATATCCCTGCATTATATACTTACCGTACTTCTAGGCACTGGCCTACGCAGCAAAGTGATGGGGGTGTCCACTACTCTGGCCAAATGCAGGCTGATAGTCCACAAACCTTTCAAATACTTATGGAGAATTCTAGGGTGGTTGGTTTCTTTACGATGTTTTCCTTTATCGTTAAAAGAGACTATTATGAAAACACACGAATCTTCGAAAAGTTGGGTATGTCATTTGGGCGGTTTTCGAACCTACGACTTTCATCTCATGAGACCGTAGGCTATCGTTATTTTTTAGGGCATCATGACCTATCTGTACCTTTCTTGCTTAATAATACTAGCCCTGTATTAAACATTGTCCCACTGCTGGGCACGGGCCTCCTCTACTAAATAAATATATATATTTTTATATCTGACTTCCAAAAAGGAGAAGGTTAACAAGTCGCCGGAATCTTTTATTCTTTTTTTGTTTAAAAGGGTATACTTCCCAGGTGGTCCCATGTGCACCAAGTCAGGATCTGGTGATGGGATCTCAGGAAAATCAAGGGCAACCCTCAAATTTTATAGTGACGCATAATTTGTTTTTTATTAAGTCGCTGTATTTTTATAAATAATTAAACTTGCTCGGTCACTATTTAGTTGAAATTTTCATCCACGTATTTAAGTTTTTTACAGGTTCATGCACTTGAAATCATTTGCGATATATTTACAAAGTTGTATGCGATGGGTCAAAGCAACTAAGCATCACTCAATATTATGTTTGAACTTGCTCACCCTAAATAAAACCCAGAGTTTCGTTTAACATTCTTCTTTAATTATATTTGTAATTCATCTCATTATTAATGCAGCTCAAAAGGAGTTAAAGCTGTGCATATCAAGCCCATTTAGCTTTTGTTTGTACCTTTTATGAATGAGCAAGTCACCTTTAGTCTAAGGTCTTTTATAGAAAGGTTTGTTTTTCTTAACGAAGCGTCTCTTAACGCCGCTCGTAATGCATTTATGATTTATTGCATCAGGTGCTTGCAGGAAGATTTTAATACATTTTCCTTGCATAAAATATACTCTATTCAACTATGTTTTTACACACTGTAAGTAACACATTAAACAGAATATGAATTCCGTGTATGATATAATATTAGTTTTAATAATTAATGGTAATTAATTGTACTTATTTTTTGAGTGTTATGTTATGCTTTAGATTACCTAAGGTAATTTTTTGTGAGTGTTTGCCATGACGAAAATTTTATTGCATTTCAATAGTTTTATTTAGTTTAATGATACTTTCTCAATTTTTTTACAATTATACATTTATTGGTGAAATTTAAATATAATATTTTTTAAAACATTAATTCATGGTATAAAAGTAGTTAGCAGTTAGTGCTAAATTAAGTCCAGAACCAATTCGCAACTCGCAAATTGCAAGTAAAAGTACAGTTTCTACCTGTGGGCGGGCCGCCCTCTTCACGTTTTGTCTGAAAACTCAGTCAGCTACTAACTCAATATATTATTATGTACATCTGAGTATAGCGTCTCTCATACAAATAATTTAAAAAACACATTGTTTATTTTATTCGTTTGTATATTTACGTACGTAAACTACGCATTGTTATTATTAAATTAAAAACACATTATTGTTAAATCATAAACCTTATAGTCATATATTATTTAAAAAAATAATAGTACACACTTTATACAACATTATTTTTAGTATACTACAAAGCTGAAAGTAGTCAGTTGAGAATCAGTAGCCCAATCTATTGCACTAATTTTTAACGTGTTATATTGGTATCCCAAAAACATATAAAAATTTTCGTCAACCTGGTTACCTTGTTTATTACTTAATAAAAATGCAGCGCGTGTCGGTCGTTCACCTATACCTACATAATACTTTGGCGGGTAACAAACAACAGCCCGCTGCGCGTGTATGCATCGTTCAACAAACGGGATAAATTATTTTTGCATGTCACCGCACGAGTTTTCCTTATTATCATTATGTAATATATTTATCTGATCTTTTATACCAAAATCTAATTTCGGTGTTTCGGCCTTATAGTATACAAAAACTAATCTTGTATACATCGTATACAGGCGGACTTAATTCCAAAAGCATTCTCTACCAGTCAACCTTAAGGTAGTGCAGAGATAAACAAGGTTGGTGCATAAAGTTATAGGAGAAAAAAAAACTACTGATTACATATAACTATTAAAATAATAAAGTATAAAAAATACATGAGATATGTATAAAATTTAAATATCGTAAATACATATTATATATAATTTATAATTCAGTGAGATGATTCTGCTACTTCATTCATTCGCATTTACACTGAAGTTTCAATGCGAAAATCATCTTAAATCTACAATCAGTCATCTCTATATCACATTGCACACATATCTCACAGAATCACGGATGTAAACAATCCGAGATTCTGTGACAAATAAATTCTACAGCTCCTTGCGCTCCTATAAAATTTCTCGGCCATACAGTGTGAAATGAATTTGTACGCTCTTTATTCACAAACAAATGTTTTTGCTCCGACGAAAAATAAACAAGACGTTATATAAACTGCATGAAAGGCGAATATAACCCAAGTGAAGGTTTTTATGAATCTGACACGCTGAATTCCGAGATTAAATTCATGCCCCGAGGTACAATTCGTTCAGAATACCGTCTCATCGTCCACACTCCTACTCAGATGAAAAATGGAAGTATTATCTTGATTTTACTTGTCTTTTGAATAGAGCTCACAAATTATTTGCAAGTACTTCATGTAATAGATCTAAGTGAAGCAATGCTCCTCCCTATTATATAAATTCTAACAATTACTCTAGAGAACTTTGTCGGCTATTTCCGGGAATCTAAGAATCACGGTATATATCAATTCGGAACTGATATATACCGTGCTACATTGATTGTTATAAATAGGGTTTCTTTAAGCACGTCGTTTTACCATTACTACCTACTAAATAAGTACCAACTAATTATTAAGAATGACATTGCGTCAGTTCTATGTATGTTTTTTTTATAGAAAATCGTCATGCTCTAACAGCTTTGCTGTTGTGTTTCCAGCAACGCAGCAGTATAGTTTTTTTTTTATTCTGGCGCAGCAAAGTGACCACACTGCACCTGATGGTAAGCGCAGTGCCGTCCAGATAGAGTATCAAGTATAAGAAGAATATACATATACATAGAATGAAGAAGCTACTCAGCAGGCCGGTCTGATTATGTCGAGTATCGAGGGATAGGTCTCTGTAACTGGACGTCATATGCTTACCATCAGGTGAAGTATGGTCACTTTGCCGTGCAAGGATAAAAAAAACAATTTCTAGGTTTTCCTGTGTTTTCTACAAAGTCAGCGACGCCTGATCCTTTTGGTATTGTAAATGTTTTTTTAATGATTAGCAAACCATTGATTAGCACCGTAATGAATAATTTAAAGTTCTATGACTAATTGCAAAAATTAAAATATCATAAATCTTATTATATTACCAGGTCCACCAATCATCTTGTCCCATTGGTGGACCTTCTCTACTAATGAGAATGGTTAGGCCTTAGTCCACGCTGGTCTAATGCGAGCTGGCAGAATACAAAGCTTGGAAATTCTTACGAGAATTCTTTGGGATATTTTCCTTCACCGGTAAAGCAAGCGAAAATTGATAATAAATACACGCGCAAATTTAAAAAATTACGAGGTGTATGGACATATAGGATACATTTTTTTCTTATTTTACTGGTTTCGAACCTACGACTTCCGTCTCGATATTCCATACCACTCCCAACTAGGCTATCACTGCTTGGTATGCTAAAAATAGTATCTCAGTAAAAAAAACACGTTTCATAAAATGTACTTTTTCGTATATAGTTTACTGAAAATTGCTTTTAATGTGTTCTTTATTTTTCATATTCAACATCAAAGTCATTACTTCCATTTCATTAATAAATGAAGAAGATTGTGTTACAGTGATGCCAGTCTTATTTGTTACATTTTTCACGCACGCCCGTAAACGTTGGCTATGAATTTATGAAATAGTTCATATTCAACGAGCGAAATACAAATGAATAACAAAGTACAATTTTTACGAGTCATAAACAATTTCGTGGAGAAGTCAAATGTTACGCGCAAAAACTTCTTCAGTAAGACCGTAACACAATGAAATTAAAAATGAGCTTGGTGGAAACAAAGAAAGTACCTAAGTTGATAAATAAAAAATATGTCAGGGGACAAAATGGAAAAGACTGGTTCGCGGTGTACACACAGGAAAAAGTTACAGTTTTTATAGTGAATATTGTGTTCATTAGATCTGTGTTAATTTTTGGAGCTCTAACACGACCTAATAATTATAATAATATCCTATGCACTCATTAAACAATGCGTTATATGTACGAAATATTATAAACGTTCTTCATTCTGTGTAAATGTTTTTGCTAAAATCAAATCAAACCTTCAAGTTTAATATTCATAAACGAAAATATTGTGATATCCGTTCGACTCGGCAATTACGCGGTGATATTAAAACTTAATTAAAATTTGTTTATCACGGCTCGAAAGCGATTAAAACTTTAAACGAAGCCACGCCAATGTAGACCGCCTTAACGAAACAAGTTTATTTACGTAAATAGTGTTTCATTTTAACACGACTGCACAAAACCAACTTCGTTCTATTAAATTTTATTCATACTACATAATAACTTAGGTCACTAAGTTAATGATTTCCTAAAAAATATTTATCTTCGTAATTATTCACGAATACCGGCATTTAACATTGAAATAAAACTAATTTTACGGATTATATCGCGGTTTACCGACATTTCAAGTTAATTTCACATAGAAATGAAACTAATTATGTTATATATTTGTTTCAGTTTACAAACGTGTGTGTCACATGGGGGCCATTTTAAAGGGCTGTACTTATTTAGAGTTCCACTTGTTTGTCCAAGTTATCTAGGAATTTATGTAACGGGCGCACGAAGGCCGCGCCGCACGACAGACTAGTGAAAATAAATGAGTACTCCAAGTGAACTTTGGTAGAGGAACTTATAAAATAATAGTGAAAAATGCATTACACTATCTAAGTTACAACATCAAGTTGGTGCTGTTTCCAGTGCAAGCAGTTTTAAAAACAAACTATAGGGTATTTTTAGATGTATACTTATTAGAGGTGGGTCGTTGACGGTTTTTGCGTTAACGAAATGAAACCGTTTCTTATAAACGGTCAACTAGTTGAAAACCAGTTGACGTTTTTAACTGGTTTGCAGTAACGTCCACAGATCTATACGTTAATTTCACGTTTTGTTAGCGTTAGCGTCTGTCGTTGATTCAACGACGTTGAATGAAACAGGTTGATAAAGTCAACTAGTTTATCTGTGAGCCCGTTTTGTTCTCGTCTGTCGTTGATTCAACGACGTTGAATGAAACAGGTTGACAAATTCAACTAGTTTTGCGGTAAAGAGAACACGGTTGACTCGTTAACAGTAGAAAAACAGTTTAAAAAAACGGTTCGTTGATTCAACGCCCACTCATAATATTTATTTCGTGTCGCTGTTTAGATTATTTCATATCCTCTGTACACGTTTAATTTTGTTATTAAAAGTAAATAAATTAATATAGTTTGCATAGCGCTAGGGTCTAGTCTGAGAAGTTTGGAATGTACTAGAACTGCTATCGAGGCAGAACTTAGAGAAAGATGTATGTATGTCTGTAGTAGTAGTTATAATATTTGTTATTAGGTTATTAGTTATTAGGAGGGCTTATACGTTGTGAAATTAATATATATGACGAACATATTGTGACGGTAACTATATTCTGAAAGTCGAATATTGGGACCAGCTAGTAATCTAGTAATTCTATCAATCTTTTAATGATAGCCTCTGTGACTCAGTGGGTGATTAACCAGCTATAAAATGAGAGGACGCAGGATTCATTTTTTGTACAAAAAAATGTGATTCAAAAATGTTTATTCGGGTCTTTTAACGCCGCGGCATCGTCTATAATAATATGGTAATTAATGTTAATCTATGGGTGTAATGTTAAACTTTTAGTGAAATAAAGGAAGGTAAATCTCGACCAACAACTTTATTTTCGTAAAGTAAAAAATATATATTTTACATGTCCCTTTCCACACTGTACTAACGTTCTTCTATGAATTTTTTGTTGATTAATGTAATGTAAGTAATGCGGGCACGTAAGTTTTAGGAAGCGGAAGGTTACCTTGTGTATATAAGCGGATAGAAAGTTGATTTACCAATGTTTGAACTCACGGTATACCCATACCTAATTCGACATTAAACATCAACTGCGAGTTATTGTAACTCGCCTCGAGGGCAAGGTCTTCTTGTTGTTTACGAACTTCGCTGTTTATCTTTAATAAACATAGTGTAGGCCTATTTGTTGGTTTTGCATATCGAATCAATACACTAACAATAGCTATTTAAATTAATGTTTATGCATAATTAAGACCCTGTCATAAAATTTAAATGACAGTCATCATGAAACCACAGCGTAAGCGTTACTATAATGGTTTAAGCAATCGAGGATCTTGGGTCCTTTAGTCGTAGTGTAGAAGCTACACAGCAGACCAGCATTGTGTTGAGTAGCGAGGGATAGATTTTATCTCGCTACTTGATACTCTAACTGGACGGCACTGCGCTTACCATCAGGTGCAGTGTGGTATTTGCCTTGCCACAATAACAAAAGGTTCATGTTATCTTTTGGATATTACTTTGGAGTTTAGAGAAGAAATCATTTTTAAAAGGCATATAAGCATCATTTTCAACGCAATGAAAATTGTATTACTCACACGATTAATTTTTACGGAAGTAAAATAAAATCTAGAATCAATACTTAGAGACAGATTATACAAGACACGTTACAAGCTCGTTTCCATTTTAATAACAAAAGTGTCACCCTAATCACAATTATGTCATTTAAAAACTGTTACAGATACGATAAAAATTCGTCAGAAGGTTATTTCGAGTACCATACACTCGTGTCTACATGTTGGATAACATCGTAAAAACACTGTGAAATGTTTATGATAGTAGCCTCTGTCCTTTCTATTGAATTTTTAAAACAACACTATGATAATAGTACGCCATCACAGTAGCTTTTGTAATCTATTTTTAATGTGACCATTTGAAATATGTACAGAGCGAGATCAGTAGAGAAAGAAGACAAGGCGAACAGTGGAAACATTAAGATTAGTAATACGTTTAAGCTAAGAAAATATTAATATGTAGGTGCGACATACTTTATTAGCGCACTGTGTGGACTAAGCCCATGAGATAGCCGGGGCGGCGAAATTAAATGTATATAAAAATATCTGTTATTGGGGGGCTAAATCTCGAAAAATCGACAGATTTAGGAGCTCCTCCATCACTAGAAGCCTATAATAATAATACTAGCCCTGTATTAAACATTGTCCAACTGCTGGGCACGGGCCTCCTCTACTAATGATAGGGGTTAGGCCTTAGTCCACCACGCTGGCCTAATGCGGGTTGGCAGACTTCTCATACCTCCGAAAAATTCTCAGATATGCAGGTTTCCTCACGATGTTTTCCTTCACCGTTAAAGCAAGCGATAATTAACATTTTAATCCACACTTAACTTTAGAAATGTCAGAGGTGTATGCCACTTGGGTTTCGAACCTACGACTTTCGTCTTGACAGTCCATACCGCAACCAACTAGGCTATCGCTGCTATTAGAAGCCTATTTATACTAGAAGCCTATAGGAGGAGGATTATAGCAGTAGGTATACTTATTGAAAAAAAGAACTTCAATAACTTTTCAATTTAAATTTTTTCGGTTATTGTCGAATTTCGATGGTACTACATAAAGTACATTAAGGACTTGGATTAGATTTTCACGGAGCTATTCTTTGTGAAAGTTTTCGACGTTAAGATAAGTGTGTGATTTAGTAATGCTTGCTACTTGATACTCTATCTGGACGGCACTGCGCTTACCATCACGTGCAGTGTGGTCACTTCGCCGCGCCAGAATTATTTATTATTAGCCTGGTGTTTCCCACTGCAGGGCAAAGGCCTCCCTACTCGCTTTCCATTTGTCTCTGTCCTTTGCCAGAGATCTCCAGGCCTTTAAATTGTGATCAAAGTCATCCCGCCATCTTCTTCTGGGTCTACCACGATGCCGTGTCTTATCTATTTGGACCCATTCTGAAGTAATTTTGGCCCAAAGCCCCTCTGGCATGCGGCGCCAGAATAAAAAAAAAGACTCACTATCAGAAGATATATCCTTGATCACAACATAATAAGATATTGTTGCTCTATAGAGAGATTTATCTCGGTGACGTAGCATATGCCTATCGTATTCTATGTGATTGTTAGTGTTCTCTATCACGGCAAGTGTTCGCGACACATATCATAAGCGCATCACGCTAGATGAGCGATGATGTCCTGAGTCGTGACTCATCTGCTCTCAAATTAACTGCTCTGATGAATGCGCCTCGACGTGTGTCCACTTTACTACGACCCTTCGTAACATTACCTCTTGGTCTTGAACATTCCGTTAGCTGAATGTCTGCAGGGATTGAGGAAGGTCTAGTGATCTGGTCGGTGATCGGTAGCCGCGGTGAGGCAACAGAGTTGATGTATCGCTTCTATAACGTCTACGGTTAATTAGTGTCAAATTACAACGCTAATGTTTTTTAGCCATCCGGACCCGGTACTTTATTTTGGCGAGAATGGGGGTATTACACAACGACAACCGTAATATTGTCGTATTAAATGTATATACTCTTATTAATGCTATCCGTAATCATCATCATCTACCTGCCCTTATCCCACACTAAGTGGGGTCGGCACAATTGGTTTTAACTCTCCACGCAGCCCTATCATGCGTCAAATCTGCATTCACTCCTTTCACGCGCATGTCCTCATTCACGCAATCCATACACCTCTTATTGGGTCTCCCACGACTCTTTCGTCCATCCACATTCATATTGACAACTAGTCTATCCTATCTATCTATCCGTGATGAAGAGCTTAATTAAAATTATACAATATAACTTTGTAATAAATACAGCCAAAATAATAACTTCATCACACTACACGCAAAAGAATTTCGTAGTGCTATTCGATAAGATTATCACTTTCGTGGCAGATTTATCCTAATATCCCTAAAGGATTCCCAGCAAAGAGTTCTTTAAAGTGCGACCCTAGTAATTCAAGTCAGGATTTAAACCGTGGAAGAAAGTAAGTTTGCCGGGACAACAAAGAGGGGGCCATTCTCAGAGTAATTTATATGTGACCGCGGAGTGCGGCTCGCAATACCTCCGGGACTGGCCGGTCGGACTGCGTGCCGCCCATCCTGCAACCCACGTAGAATTAACTTCGGCGTTTTTTACTTTATTTGAGACCTTTCTAACGATCCTATGTTTTTCTACAATTGCATAAGATACATAAAATAATGTTGAATATTTATTGAATTTCAGAGCACAAATTACTGGAAACACGGTTTTAATTATTTGATAATCATAAATATTTCTTTACATTATAGTTTATGTTTACAAAAAAAATTAGAAACTTTAATTATTTAATTACCTAAATGAATTTGAATGATTCTAATTTTAAACGACATAGTTGTTGTTGTTGATGTTTTTTGTTTTGGCCTTGAAATGACTTCTGTTATAATCACTAACTTAGTAAATAATGTAATAAAGGCAGTAGTAGAACTCTACGACTGGATTCACCTAAATTACTTTTAGGGTTTACCCCTGTTGTGCGATTTCTTGACAGGTTTTTTAAACTTCGACGTGCATGAAGTTCTGACTTATTTTATTAGTTTAATTAATTAAGTAATTATTAATAAAAATAATAAGCCTTTATTATTCCTTCATATTTATGTTAGAACTTATTAAACTCTTATAAATAATTCACAATATTTTAACACAATAATTTAACATTAATTAATATTATAGAAAAAATCTAATAAATAGTTACATTTTATATTATATTTTAGATTATTATACATTTTTCATTAATTTTATCTTTTATATAGTTCTAAAATATAACATTTTATTCAGTGTTATTAAGGACCTCTTCACGAGTAAAAGCCTCCTTCATTTTACTCCAGATTTCTCTGTCTATTGTCTTGGTAATCCAGTTATTACATGTAACTCTCTTTATTTCATCTAACCATCTCTCTTTTTGGTCTACCCCTTATGGTACTTTTTTAGTCTATTTTTCATTGTCCAAAAGAGTACCTATATAATAATTATACACTCCGTTTCTCCTTCGAACTAACTATAATGAATAAGAAATAAACATAGGATGTTTATCATTGGAAATATAGAAGTCAAATCTATATATTCCTTGTATAAAGGTAGTGTAATTAGTATGAAATGGGTTAATATTCACAGTTGATTACCTATGCGATTATAATCATTAGTGACCGCGGCGAGTCATAGAGCTAATAAGGTTTCTGCGCAAACAGGAAAAATATTTCTCCTTTTATAGTATCATTGGTTTCCCGGAAATAATATTAAAGAAAATATATGAAAATGCCCCGGTAGCACAGAATGTAATTGCGTACGCGGTACGACTGGTGTGCTGACGTCTCGGGTTGGATCCCGGGCCCGGCAAAGTGATATTGGGTTTTTCTATCACAGAATGCTCAGTACTAGCCGGGATTAATAAATAATAATACTAGTCCTGTAAACAATGTCCCACAGCTGGGCTCGGGTCTACTACTAATGAGAGGGGTTGACCCTTAGTCCACCACGTTGCCCATAATGCGGGTTGGTAGACTTCACATACTGAAATTCGTATGAGAATTTTCAGGTATGCAGGTTTCCTCATGATGTTTTTCTTCGCCGTTAAAGCAAGAGATAACAATGAAAATACACATAACTTTAAATAGTCAGAGGTATGCCATTTGTGCTGGTTTCCAACATACGACTTTCAGTACCGGAACCAACTAGGCTATCGCTTCTTCTATATAATGAACTAGCTGTTGCTCGCGGCTCCGCCCACGTGGAGGTCATGTTTGGGAGAAAAAGTACATAATACAAGATACGAATTTTCATGTGTTTAACTTAAAAAATGAAGGATTATCATACAAATTTCATTTAAATTTTTTCATCCCCTATTTTACCCCCTTAGGGTTGATATTGAGAAAAATGTGAAACACGTATTTCTTTATTTCCTACCAAAAGCCTAAATATGAATTTCCAGATCCCTAAGTCAAGGAATTATGGATTTCAAATAAATAAATAATTTTAAATAAATTTAAATTAAAAAGATTTTAAATAAATAAATAAATAAATAAATAAATTTCCCATACAAATGTTGAACTCCTATTTGACACCTTTCAAGGTTGTTTTTTGAGAAAAAAGATAGCAAGAAGATGTCCTTCTCCACGATATAATCTATTCCCTTACCAACTTTCATTACAATCCGTTCAGCCGTTTAGTCGTGAAGAGGTAACAAACAAACAAACAGAGTTACTTTCGCATTTATAGTGTTAGTATGGATTATATAGGTATATTATATTTACACAAGTTTGTGTATCATTTTCTTTCTAATTAAGATAAGTAAGATGATTTTCTTTATTTTGAAAGCGAATTATTAAAATATATTATTACACTAGTAATTAGTTTTACCGGTTGTCGGATACCAAGTCCTAGCTTTAATTTTATCGTAACTGTAAGGAACTATGAATTCTGAACGTGTTAAGGAAGTGCAATTGAAGGTTTTTACAGACCCTAACCTACTACATCTAAGTTTAGATCCACAAATCAATTTCAGTTCAGTAATAAAATCAAAATTTTGATATTTTTTAGTAGTCCAAGGAACCATTCATCAACCAGGATCATCTGGTGTCTTGGCATCATCATATCCCTGTTTTATCCATTAATTACCCTTTGATTAAGAGACGAAAAAGTTTAATAAGGGTGGTCGCACGGACCCTGAGACGGACGGCAGCACTGATTGACCTCGTTGCTGTCGTTCGGTGCGCGATGGCTTCTGAAATCCATAACCTCTCAGGCCCATCCCGGCTGAATATGACCGGACCAATACAGGCGAACTTCGCCCTTATTAACATGTATTAAAGGCGTATTTAAGGTATTGACCACCGACGGTTTCTTTATATTAAGTATTTTTTTCATGTTGATGTGGGCATACGTTTCTTAAAGTCACAAGACACCATTAATGTATGTTAATAAGGGCGACTTTCGCCTGTTTTGGTCCGGCCATAATCGGCCGTGCCGGGCCCGAAAGGTTAATTAGAGACGGGTTACATGGCACAACACAGGGATGGTGATGATATTTATATTTATTTATTTATTTCTCCTCACAAAAAGACTTTTACAAACAGTATAGAGTAAACATTCAACTTGTTATTATTTCACAGTCTATTATATGTGAGGAGCTGGTGTCTGAAGTGGGCAAAAAACCTGTAATACAGATCACCAGATTAAATGCATCTCGCCTCGGGTATTATCTGTTCCTAATGTGCTAATTAAAATTAAAAAAGGGCCACCTTAGAGTTTTGGTTATAGATGGTGTAGAATTTTGCTAAGTACTCAGCCCAGTGAACTTCCGAATGTTTCCATCTCTTCCAGGTAGCTTAACGCTGTGTCGTAAGAATGGTGCGTCCAACATAATCCTCCCACCTCCCCAGGGATATAGCGGTGGTGATAAATCGCTATACCTCCAAAAATAAAATACATAGGCAAATCCTGAATACTTTCAGCAAATGCTCTGTGTACAAGGCTGCCTCGGTGGCGCAGTTGTAATTGTGAATGCGTTACGACTGCTGCGCTGAGGTCTCGGGTTCGATCCCCGGGTCGGGTAAAGCGATATTGGGTTTTCTATCTAGAAATTTTCAGTATTAGCCCGGAGTCTGGAACCTATGCCCGGTATGGCGATAGGCTTGCCCCCTATCACATTATGGGACCAAAATTAGGCGAAAAGTGGGTGTACTGGTTACACCTCTGCCCCCTTAGGGGGTTACAGGCGTGAGTGTTTAAGTAAGTAAGCTCTGTGTACAAATAATATTCAAACATCTTAATGCAGCTTACCAATTTTCGCTACCTTTTTAGTTGTAAAGTTAAGTGAAATAGTAACCAACCATGGCCAGTTACAGTTTTATTTACGATTCTTTCGAAATATAAATAAACATTTTGAAAAATAAATCAACGCAAAGAGGTCTATTTCCAATCAAACTCGTGTTACGTAATCAACGTGGCCGATACGCTTCCGAACAAATAGTGCCTATTTGTTGGTTGTCCCTCGTTTCGTGGATGCCTGCTGCCATACTATCTAACAGATTTTTAATTTCACGGCTCGTTTGTTTAATCCCAGCTTAATCTACTGCTAGATCAGCAGAGCACCTACTAGCTATAAGTGATTTCATAAGATTTTGTTCATGAAGTACCTTACTATTTATGGAGATTATTGACCTTCCGTTGCTTGTATCATAAACCTTCATAAGTAAAAAAGAAATATAAAAGAAATTATTTTAATAATTTAATTTTAATAAATAATTCAATAAGTATTACTAAAACTTATAATAACATAATTTGCATAAGCTTTAATATATTCTTATAGTGGGATACAACAATGTTATACATACAATTAGAACGTTTAAATTTCAACTATTTTAAATCTTATTTAGTTGAACTTTCAAAATAAAACAAATTTTATCTCATGAACTAGAGCTGATACAAAAAATCTGTAGCATTTTTGATATCATATAAGATATAGTTGAAATCAGGTCTTAAATCCTAGGCACCAAAATTAGTTTACATCAATGTTATTTACAATCAAGACAATACTAAAATCAGTTAATAATTTTTTTCTGAATATTATAATTAATAGTTTGCTGTGACGTCGATAAGAATGTAATTGTGCAACATTTTAATGACAAATCCCGCGAGTGGTTAGGGCCGCACTGCGAGTGGTAGTAATAAACGCGTATTGCATCGACCGAGACTGGCTTGTTTAATATCCCCCGATCCCCACAAATCCGAATGTGAACGCTGACAGCACGCTGATGTTCCATGAAGGTAAAGCCTGTGGAAATTCCAGTTTGACTGTTTAATCCAACGTTGCGCCCGAACGCATCGTCAAACATTAATGTGCATGTCATTTTTAAACTTATTCTCGCGGAATTGATGCTGTATTTGTATGAAATACTTTGAAGTGTCGCTATATTATGAGTGCACTATTAAATATTGTGTATTATGTTTAGGTATTACTTATAGAATTAAAAAAAATACAAACTCTTGAAAGGAAAATAAGCGTTTTATCGTTATAATTAACGGACTTATGAATTACCATTTCTGGTTTGAAAAAGGGTTATTCAAAACCTAAACAGAACTTAATTAAAAATGTTGTCCATAGACCCACTATATCATGCAATTGTTATTTTATCTATATTTATTTGCCTTTTTCTCTTATAACAATAATATTTGTTCTGTATTAAACACTATCCCACTACATGACACAGGTCTCCTCTAAATTGAACTTTTGGAAGTGGTAGAGCCACGCTGTAGACATATTTGTCTACAGCATAAATGGGCCGGCTCGACCGGGGTAGTACCACTGTCTCACAGAAAACCAACGTAAAGTGACAGTTTACTGTCGCGTTTCGTATGGTAAGTGAGATATCCGGAGGTCCAGATACCCCCTTCCCTTCCTTAATCCCTATTCCTGTCCTTTAAGGCCGACAGCGCATACATGACACTTTCGGTATTGTGTATGTTCATGGGCGGTGGAGATCACTTAACATCAGGGGTGACCCACTGGCTCGTTTGTCGGACTATACAATATAAAAAAAAAACTCAAAAATATCATATTGCTGTATTGAAAATACAATTCATATTTTAATTGATTTCCAAGCAGGATGTAAGAATCCCATTTTGAAGTTATTGAATTCACCATCGATACACGATACACGATACACTATTTGTGGTTTGGTTAATTTGTTTCAAGTTTATTTATTAGAATCAGGAGTGATTAATAATTATATTTCTAGCTTGTACTAAGTATATCTCCATTATTTGCTTTTCTTACAAATTGATACCTTGATTGGCTCTATTGCAACCGAATAACATTAATCCGGTTACCTAAATAAACATCTGTATGTACGTAATGAGGTTGGCAATGTTGATAGCTTGTACGACCCAATCGGTTGTAAGAAGATTAGCAGCGATTGCAATATACACAGAAACATCCCATTTTCCCATTCCCTGTTTGGGCACGCATCAACTTGATTTTACCTCGTTCGTTCACCGGATCCACGGATAACTTCTCCCCAAAGCGTCATATAAATAAATTGTTGCCTGTCTTTATTGCCTTCGGTTTACGGTAGCGTTTTTCCCAACATGTTATCGTCTTTGAGAATTCCCTTTCTTATATCCTATTGTGATTTCACGTAGCTGTGATTATAATTGCGTTTACAATGCAATTAGTTGTGTGCAGCTAACTTTTACATTATTCTGGTAATTTTTATTAAAAGTATTATTTCGGAGGTCTCGACTTGGGGTACGATGTTTGGCCGTGTTGCGGCCTTCTGAGTACTCTGACACTAGACCCTCGACCGCTTCTTCACCTTCTTGCCCATGGCGTAGTGTGAAGAAGCAGGCCGGCATGATTGTGTTGAGTAGCGGGGGATAGATTGTCTCTCGACACTTGATACTCTGATTGGACGGCACTGCGCTTACCATCAGATGCAGTGTGGTCACTTTGACGTGCCAGGATAAAAAAAAACAATCATTCAGTGTATAATAACCCTTATGAAGTGAATACCAGCTATTCCATTTACTCTAGAATAGATAGATTGTAATGACTAGGATCACTCTAGTCATTACATGCAATAACATAAACACCAAATTACGAGATTTCAACTTATTTGTACGTACAACATTCTAATGAAATATCTAAATTGATATTTATTATTATAAAAACAACTGGATTACTCTGCAAAATTCCCGATACTCTCAGATATTCCGATAATTTGTTTTACGCTTAACATCTTGATGGGAATTTAAGACGTTTATATTTAGCAAGAGGTGCTCTCATACCTCGTAAATACGATAATAATTTTCTCAATAAGCTAAATCCGATAATGTTGACTTAGATAATTTTCTCTGTGTTGTGTTTTACTATCCATGAAAAATATATGTATAAAATATATTCTTATTGCATTTATTTCATATAACCCAGCGGCACTGAGAAAATTGGAATATGTATGCCCGTATGTTAAATTAACATCTGTGTCGGATGAAAGCAGTGTTAGTAGTAAAATGTGCAAAAATAACAAGAATTGCTCTTACAGTTTCGAAATATTATGCAAACTTGTTAAGAGGCCTTTACGTAGAATAAAGTGCAAATTAATTTTGTTAAGATGAGCTTTGTGTGGTGTGTGCTTTCGTATCATTAGGAGCAGAGGCGTGAGCTGGCTCTCGGAGGTGATGCAAATAGGAAATAGGAATAAAGAATGTCATGAATCTGGAAAAGAAGGCATTTCCATTAATTCTCGGCTTACCTTGACGAGGGTCGAAAGTTTAACGGATTATAACAAGTGGCGGCACTAACTGTCACGAACAGACCTGGCCACGCCACGCCTCACGGCTTAATCGCCAAACTTTCCCCTACGATTGGAGTTTTTGCGGAATTGCGGCGTTTGTGTGCTCGCACCGCTAATTTATGCGTCGGCTAGTGAATTGGGAGAGAATACTCGAGTTTCCACTCGTATTAGGTATTCAAGACATCGTTTAATCGACTTGCACCGGTTGAATCTCACGGGACCGACGTTTTAAAGAGAATTTGATAGCAGCGCAAATCGTTCTACAGTTATTGGAAGAAGCCCCTCGAGGCGGATAACGGATCAAATGTCTCGTCAAGTTATCATTTGAAAACTGCATTACAGTTCAAAAGCCTAATCTTGTTCAATTATACGTCTGTACTTATATATAATTCCTATTATTTAAAGAGAAAATTGCTTGTTTTTTAAGTGTTGGAAGTTAATAGGTAACATGCTAAAGTCACGTGTAACTTAGTAAGTATATACAATATAATATACGTTAATTTTACATTGTTTTATGTAAGTTTATATTGTCATATGTCATTGTATAAAAGGGATGAAATTTTCATGCTTAAGAAACAGCCACAAACAAAATAAATAAAAATTAAGTTATTTTTATTACAGAATAAATCATGAAAATATTTGGTTTGTGAACACGATTTACACGACCTATTTTTTATTGGATTTCAATTGTGTTTTGACATAAGTTAACTTTTTATCTCAGTTGCGGCCGTTGCAGAGTCAATTCCCGCGCCGCGAAATATATTTTTTGTAGGAAATAAATCTTATCATGCAGTAAGAGCTGCAGCCAATAGCTAGTAAAATATTATAATGACGTAAATTTGTAAGTTTTTTTGCATGAGGTAATCTCGGGAACTTCTAACCCGATTCAGAAAATTCGCCATAACTAGGTACATTATTAAAAACACACATAGAACTGACCCATTACTGGGTTGAACGTGCATCGTGGGTATCAACGACTACGATTCCACAACACCCGGACCTGAAACAAATATTTATGGATCACACTAAGAAACATTTTATCGTGGTGCGAGAATCGAACCCGTTGGCTCTCGTTTTACAGCCAGCTATTCGCCCGCTACGCCACAGAGATTGTCTACTAGACTAGGCTTCGTGACGATAAAAATGAGCTGTCTAAACGACTAAACTTTAGCGAACAAAAGCTAATCATATTTCATAAATCAATCGTAAAATTTTAAACATAATTGTTGACACGACAGATTATTTATATTATATTATTTATAATAATTGCCATCTTTCAAAACCATCTAGAACCATGTACTTTAATTGTATTGCAACAACATCGTAACTCGTAATGTACTTTTTGGAATGAAATACCATATTTATTTCAATAGATGGCGTTGTACTAAATTTGTTTATGATGCCATCTGTTGTTTATGTCCTTAACTAAACAATAACCAAACTTAATAAACCTGGTTGTGCATATTGTGGTACGACTTGGCAATGTGGTTTGAAGTATAGAACATAGATGGCAGTACTTTACGCAAAAAAATATTTTAATGTTAATATTAAAATATATTCTACACATAAGCCATTAAAACATTAATATCATATTGTAATTTAATATAAAGAATATGTCAAAAATAATAATAAATCTTTATTACTATTATCCGTAGTCTTTATCCTAGATCGAATTATTTTGAGTAGGTAGTTGCTATTTATTGTAGGCCGAAGCTGATCGGCCATCATAGTGATAAAACACTTGAAAAGTTTTACCAGAAGCTATTAAGCATAAAAGTTTAATTGAAATTTGATATAAATAGTTATTTATTTATTTAAACATAAAAATATCAAAATTCAACCACTCTAGGAAAATATATAATCTGCTGTAGCTGGTACATTAAAAAGATCAAAAAACTAATATAACTGTTGAATTGAAAATATCCTTTTTTGTATCGGTTCAAAATCAAACCTAAAATACTTAGAAATGAGTTATTTGTAGTCATATTTAGCGATACCTATATTAAAATAGCTATTTGTAATGTTTTAATTAGAGACAACCTATTCCTTATGTTTCCGGTCACGGCTTAGATTGGTCTGATAGTTAACAAATATGCAAAGATATTATGCCCTAAATGTCTCCCTTATCTCCAAAAATTGTACAAATGACACCACGTCACACTTTATTGGCAGTCTTTAAAGAGGAACGTGTGTTACAGTCCCCGGTGCCCCGGGCTGAAAACGCGATTACATATGCAAACTGCTCTGCTTTGATAAATTACCCTATTATTTAAGATTTGACGCGAGTAATAGGGACTTTTTGGTTTTTAAACGCAGTACTTTAGACACAGTAGCTTTAAAAGAAGCTAAATGGTAGAGCCACGCTATAATCAGATTTATTTCGCTATATAAAAGAGCCATTCTCTGGCAGATCACGGTCTCATAGGAAACTGCCCTACCTAAGGTCAGCGGGCTTGCCTAAGGCTCAAACATTTCAAATATGTATTTTATCTTTTAAAGATCGGAAACAAATGAATTTCACTGGTATTTTTTATGCTTATCCCGTACGTGGTAATGAGTGATATTACCATAGATACATTGCTCATTTCACCAGACTTCAGAAATAACAAACCACGATTTTATTGATTTATGCTTTATTAATATTTTAAAATAACTAACGACAATATGGCACGTTACCAATGCGCTAATGTCTCGTTCCCATGGGAGACATAACATGATATATTTAACATGTGATATGATTATAATATTGTCACTTTTATTGCTGTTTTATCTCACGTGTAAAACCCGGCTGAGACATTTTAAACAACGAATATGCAGACTGCTAAATCAGTGTCTAGTCCGGTAGATAATTATATTTTTACTCTTTTAACTAACATACCTACTTGTAATATACATTTTTTTTAAACACTTTATCTGTCGTAAATGTGTGGTTATAGTGATTTTCTTCTTTTTGTGGTATAAATCATCTAGCACATCATTTCTTGGTTTTATTTATCTTTCCATTCATGTCCCTTGGCTGCCAAAATATACCAGCAGAATCAATATGACTGCTTCAAACGTCAGAGTTCAGACACGAGTATCAGTGACGTCTATGTGTGGTCTAACAAAGCCGTACTATAGGTGCCTGTGACGCCATATGTCAGTAACACTGGCGGCGAATGATAATTTTTTTACTGTCTGTATAGACAGACGAGCAGACGGTCCACCTGATGGTAAGTAGACACCGCCGCACATAGACTTCTGCAATGCCAGGGCACAGCAAAGCCGCTGTCTACCGTTCATCTCGTGATCTTCAATATATGTAAGTGCATACTAAAAAGGCGCACACGGCGGTGCTGCTACTGCACCACTAATGCAGTCTGTCACGGCATTTTGATATAACAGTTAGTAATAAGCGTTGACTATATTTAAGGAAAGGGACGGGTAAAAGGGTAAGGGTATTTATAAGTGTTATTAAGTCATTGATGTTTGTACAAACTTCAACAACAAAGAGCTACATGGGTTTTTTGTGAGGTTGTATACCCAACCAGACCAATGCGGCTTATTTATGATTTAAATAGAACCGTATATAACGTTGCTCTACGCCTTATAAATGACATCGCAGGAAAAATTTCATCCCCATATCAATGACCTTTCTTGAATGTTTAGACAACAGACCATTCAGAAACCAAAAAAATTGGACCATATAAAACATATAATAGTACTCAAATGTCATAACTCAGCTCTAGAAAACATTTGAACTTATTAAAAACTGATTATTTATTTCTTTAACACTCAGGAAGACCTTAATTAGAAATGATTTCCATAATGGTCATGGTGCACGCCCCTCCACAGCTTTTAATTTTCATAGACAGAAGGTTCAACGTGTAAGTGTAATAATCGTCTCAAATAGTGTTTTGATACGGTCCAATTATGAGTTTACATACATCTGCCTTGAAAAAGGCTTAATGTTATCGGGTATCTGTCCGTAACATCGGGTTGAGGCATGACGAACAACCCTCTCTCGGGCGCTGGCAAACCGTTAAAATGAGTAATAGTGGTGTTAGATCAGAAATCATCAACATTTTTATAAATAAGTACTTTTCAAAGTTAGGGCTATACATTACTATTATATAAAATAATATTGTTTGGATGAAGATGATACTGGTCTACCAGGTTATCTGCAGATGAGACAGAAAAGAAATAGATGTATATTATACATTAATATTAGTATTTGCTGGTGGTAGGATATTCATATCCGCCCGGATAGCGACCACAGTACACAGGGTGTAAAACCCGCCATATTGGCACACGCAAGTGTGTCGCGTTCCGGGATCAGCCAGTGTACATCCGGTTTTTTTCGGGGTTCTAGAGTTGGAGTACAATGTTTGGCCATTTTGCGGCCTTCTGAGTACTCTGACAATAGACCCTCGACCGCTTCTTCACCTTCTTGCCCATGGCGTAGTGTGAAGAATCAGGCCGGTATGATTGTGTTGAGTAGCGGGGGATAGATCGTCTCTCACTACTCGATACTCTAATTGGACTGCACTGCGCTTACCATCAGGTGCCACTTTGCCGTGCCAGGATAAAAATAAAAATAGTATATTTACTGCCAGGGGTACCAAGAAAAATTTACTGCTGTGTATACTAATTATACCTTCATTATTAGAGAATTTGAATAGGCTTTTAAAACTTGTATAATCCTATCTATATATATATTATCATAGGTCAAGTATATATATTCTGGGACACATTTTTGGTCCAGAAAATTTCAGAAGATTATTTCGAAATACATACAAACTTATACTACTTTTTTCTAACAGATTTATATAGCTACATAAAAATCAATACATACCTAATCATAATTTACTTTGAATAACGAAACAACAAAATAGTCTTGAAAATTATGTGACAACATCTTAGATAAAATAGTTGATGACATCTGACTGTCCTTACAAAGCATACTTTTAAACTTCCTATATAAATATGAAAAAAATCCGTCATTATCATTTAATTTCATAGTTAGGATATGAGACGCTTATTGATTGTGAGTGGAAGGAAGGCGCGTGCGGCGGGCACCTGCTTCCGCCGATAGGGTTAAATCAATATTTGGACTAATGTATTCAAGCTTTTGTCTTTTTATTTTATATTAGATTAGAGATTAACACCTACAAAAACTGGATGCTTTTATTATCTGGCGAATAAGGCAACTGTTGTTTAACTACAGTTTCATTGAAATTAATTCTCAATACTAGACTTGTACTCTTTTGCAGTTCTGTGCATATCTATTTCTAGGTTTTGTGACATGTGATCAAAACTTATTTCTTTGTTTGAGTTTGATGCCAGGTTTCTGAGGCATTGTTAAGTTATTTAGAGTTTCTTCTTCTCTTCTTCTTCTTCAGCCTTTGGACGTCCACTGCTGAACATAGGCCTCCCCTAAAGATTTCCAGACCAACCTGTCAGAAGCGGCCTGCATCCAGCGGGTTCCTGCGACCTTTACGAGGTCGTCTGTCCACCTTGCAGGGGGACGTCCAACGCTGCGCTTGCTGGTACGTGGTCTCCACTCGAGAACTTTTCTGCTCCATCTGTGGTCAGTTCTACGAGCTATGTGCCCTGCCCACTGCCACTTTAGCTTGCTAATCCGTTGGGCTATGTCGGCGACTTTCGTTCTTCTACGAATCTCCTCGTTTCTGATTCGATCGCGTAGAGAAACACCGAGCATAGCCCTCTCCATAGCTCGCTGAGTGACTGTGAGCCGTCTTAGGCGGCCCATAGTTAGAGACCACGTCTCAGAACCGTATGTCATCACTGGTAGCACACATTGATCGAAGACTTTTGTCTTCAGACACTGAGGTATTTTGGACGAGAAGATCTTGCCTAGTTTCCCGAACGCTGCCCAACCGAGTTGGATTCGACGATTGACCTCTCTCTCAAAGTTCGACCTGCCTAACTGGATTACTTGACCTAGATAGACGTATTCGTCTACAACTTCGAGAGTTGAGCTCCCAACAGTAATCGGCATAGGCTCAACATGGATATTAGACAGGATTTTAGTCTTGTCCATGTTCATCCTAAGGCCCACCAGTTGGGAAACTCGGTTGAGGTCTCTGAGCATAGTAAAGGTCCTCCAGCGATTCTGCCAAGACAACAATGTCGTCGGCAAATCGAAGGTGGGTGATGTTTTCGCCATTGATGTTGACGCCAAGTCCTTTCCAATCTAAGAGCTTGAAGGTATCTTCCAACGCGGTAGTGAACAGTTTCGGAGATATAACATCTCCCTGTCTCACACCTCTGTGTAGTGGAATATCCTTCGTACTCTGGTTTTGTACTCGGACTGACATAGTGGCATTGCTGTACAAGCACCTCAACACTTCAATGTACCGAAAGTCGATGTGGCACCGCTGGAGGGACTGCAGCACAGCCCAGATCTCGATCGAATCAAAGGCTTTCTCATAGTCCACAAACGCTAAGCAAAGTGGCAAGTTAAATTCCTCAGTTTTTTGTATAACCTGCCGCAGCGTATGAATGTGGTCAAAAGGTTATAGTACCATAGTACTATAACCTTTTCGGAAACCGGCTTGTTCGGGAGGCTGGAAGTCATCTAGCCTGAGTTCGAGGCGGTTTGTAATTACCCTTGAGAACAGCTTATAAACATGGCTCAGGAGTGAGATGGGTCTATAATTCTTCAATAAAGCGTTATCACCTTTCTTGAAGAACAGCACCACCACACTCCTGTTCCATGCTTCGGGCGTTACACCCTCGAGCAGAACGGAATTGAAGGGCCTCTGAAGGACTTTTCACGGGAGCCAGGAATGGCGAGACTGCCGGGGACTGGGGGCCTGGTTTTAATCTTTCTATTCATTAAGGGGGGGATTTGCCAGTACTCGCGACGCTTGGCAGGCGGGTTGGCGAGCGCAGGATACAGCTTCTCGCGCTGATTATACTGCTGCCCATAATCAGCCTGTGGCATTTAGCTGAACCATGTGTGCGATGGTTATCCCGCCATCTTTCGGTCACCAGAGCCTCGTCCGTTAGTCAGCAGGGAGCATCACGTGCAGGTGAGGTTGGTTTTGGGATCCGGAAGATGTAGTTTGAACCCCTGACTCCCCAGAGTATTAGTATTTAGAGTATAAGCTTTGATAATGTAAGAAATTCGTTTTGAGCTCAGCATCATACGTTAAGCTCCATTTAAACTTACCTTAACTGAGTTTATTTGACCTAATAATAATAATGAAGAAATTAAACAATCAAATTATTTTAGAATGATTCTGATGATGAATCTTTAAAAAGGGTCATCTAGCAAGAAAGTAATAAACTGCTTTTGTATTTTATAGTTATTGAACCACTTGATTTGTATTAAAAACATGTTTATAATGAACATGAGTTTATCTTGGAGTTAAATATATTAAATCATTAACCAGTCATGACTCATAAGCTTGCCGGCGGTGCGTTCAAATACTGGCCAGTTTCGCCGTTCTTACATGCTATTTTTAACTTCAATTTTATGGAAATAAAAATGATTTTGGCGTGTATTTTATTCCCTACTTTTTTTTAAATATTTCTATAGATACGAGTGATCTAACATGAAGGTAATTGACATATTGAGAAACCAGTTAAGTATTCTAGGTCAGTGACAGAAAACCGAATTTCGTTTGACAGTAAATTGTACTATTGCCAATTTCTCTTTCTGCTCTGCCAATTGTTTAATCTATAATACTTCTTTCAGCTTTCAGTAGTAGTTCCAACGTATAAAATAATAATTCGAATTGTTGTTTGTGAGATAAACAACTACTAATAAATATACTTCCTTCCTTTTTCAGGGTGTTCCACTCTCAGTGCCGAATGACGAGTGCGGCCGGGAATGGAATACTACTCGCACCTCTGGGACGGGTCCGCCAAATACCTATTCAATGCCTTGGATGGGTTCCAGCGGTGGGCCATCCATCCATCCTCATTGTGAATGATGTAGATGTGACCAACTGCCTGGAGCCGCTACAGCTGTGTAGGGATATTTCCTCGCTTAGTGTGTTCTACCGTCTGTGTCATGGCGAATGCTCTGAAGAATTGTTTGATCTTATCCCATCTTCTCCCTTTCACACCAGAATCACGCGTAATGGCTTGCGGAGCCACAGCTTCGTGGTGTCTATTACCCCGGCCCGAACTAAGAGGTTCGCAAATTTATATTTATGATCCGGGGTTCTTTAGGCATAGTGTGAAGAAGTTACGCTGCAGGCCGTCATGATTATGTTGAGTAGAGAGGAATAGATTGTCTCTCGCTACTTGATACTCTAATTGGACGCCACTGCGCTTACCATCAGGTGCAGTGTGGTCACTTTGCCGCCAGAATAAAAAAAAATATATTAGGGATTATTTATTAGACAGGAAAACCGCGAAATAACTTCTTTTTCAGTGAGATATTAAATACTTAATCTGAGGATTGTAAAATCGGTTCTAACATAAATTACTGGTAGATAATCATTATCTCTTTCACGGAATCATGTGATTTAAATGGGCACAAATATGTAGAATTAAAGTCGGAAATTACGTGTTTACGAAAAAAAAACAATTCTTACTTGCGCCCTGATTTTAATATCAAACATATTTTCAGTACGACCAATTAAATGTTTCGTCTACTATTAAAGTAATCAAAATAAGTGCACGACAACACGAACCTCGGTCTGAGCACGAAACGTTTTATTTGATCAAAGGTCTCATGGATAACAATCTAAGTTCAAAGTTACAAAGAATAACTTAAACAAGCTGCAGTAAAAAAATCAATAAAAGGAATTTTTATCTCAGATTGATTGGTTCAGTCTGACCCTTTACCGACTTGCTTGGGTTTTTATAAACTTTCACAAAAAACTAAACGTATCGGTGTTTATTTGTGACAATTTGCTTTGTCGGTTTGTGCTTATTTACATTTGAAAGAACGTTTTTTTGGACAAAAGCAACCTGTAACGACACGGTGAATGACACAGGTAAAAAGAAAAGATGTGCTGTGTTATGATGGGACAGTTTTGATCGTTCGATTATAAGAATGATCTTATGATAAAGTGTAATCACGTGTATTTAAATGAATTTCATGTACAATCAATTAATTAGTCTTACAGATCAAAATATTATTATTTAAATACATATGCATACTATGCACTATGAGCTATGGAACGTGCTATGCTCGGAGTTTCTCTGAAGGATAAAATTCACAACGAGGTTATCCGACAGAGAACACAAGTCATCGACATAGCATACAGGATTAGCAAGCTGAAATGGCAGTGGGCTGGCCATATCTGTCGAAGGACCGATAACCGCTGGGGTAAACGAGTTCTTGAGTGGAGACCGCGACTCGGCAAGCGTAGTGTAGGACGCCCTCCAGCTAGGTGGAGTGACGATTTGCGAAAGGTCGCTGGCAGAAGCTGGATGAGACAAGCTGAAGACAGGGTTAAATGGCGCGTTTTAGGGGAGGCCTATGTCCAGCAGTGGACTGCTACAGGCCGATGATGATGACATATGCATACGTACACAATCATGTCTGTATTCCCCAAAGGGGTAGGCAGAGGTGTAACCAGTACACCTACATTTCTGCGACCTTATTACCATCCCATGGTGTGATGAGAGGCAAGCCTGTCGTCATATCGACTATAATTCCAGACTTCGGCCTGATAGTGATTATTTCGTAATAGAAAAACTCAATATAACTTTAACCCGACCCGATCGAACCTGAGATTTCTGCACAGCATTCGTACCGCGTACGCAATTACACCGACGTCTCCGAGTCATTCCTATTATTCGAATGTTAAAGCATTATGAAATAAATACATAAATTAAGCCTTTATAGCTGCTAAAAGTTGTATATAATATTTAAAAAAATGGATCTGTAAGCAGTTAGTTGTCTGTTACAACTTGCCTTTCGACAGCGGTCTCATCAAGAGAATGTAATTAACGTACAAAACCATAAAAATGTATTTTCAATTATAAACATGCATAGAAAATTTATTTTTTAAACTTTCATCTACATTACAATCCATAATAGTGAAAAAAGTATACAATTAAAATATCAGTGCAGCAAAAGCATCAAGATCAAAAGTGAATATCTTTGATAGTTGCCATCGGCTGAAACGATCCGGGATTTAAAGGCAGAATGAAGACATAATCATCGATCAATCTTGGCTCGTCACAGGGAGGCGACCGCACACCGTACACTTTAACAAACGATAGAGGATGCGATTAGGACATTTAAAAAAACTGTTGAAATGTATGCTATAAATGCTACAATCACATTAGAAAACACCTATAAGTTTAATGATAATTGCAGTGTGGGTTTAAGGCTGTAACGTAAGCTGCATCGTAAAAATTACGTCGAGTTTCAAGAACTTATTGAGTTGTCTACTGATTAAATCGTTGTTCAAAACATATACGAGTATGTATAATAAAGTTTTATTACGAAACTCTCAGTTAAATAAAATAGAATATTATGCTTATAATACTCTATTTTATTACCGAGGTGAAATATTTTTTATTATTGTACATTTTTTATTCGTATATTCGTTGATAAGCGTGTTTTGAGAACAGTTGGACCGATTTGGCAATTTGTTTTTATGTTCGTGTTAGTCCAAACAAGGTTTTTAGGGAAATAAAAATCGGAAAAAATTGCATGTAAAGTTAGTATGTTCGGGAAAACTGATAGTATTTTCTATGTGATGTCAGTCTCCTATGGTACCGATAAAAACAATCGTATGTGAACGAAAAAAAACAAACAGGCTACCTTTTAATAAAATATATATAATCGACGATGAAACGAATATTAACATGAGCTCTAAACAAAAACAATCTTGATTAACGTATCTTATACTTAGACAATTTCTTTGAAAATAGTTAAAATAACATATAAAACTCTGCTACCAAACCCACAAGATACCTAATGGTCGGGTCACGTCGGTAGGTATACTCGTAAGCATCACCTCAAATCATCAAGATGTGTGTTAAAATCTAAACCTAATTTGTTATTAATTTTATTTATTAAAGAATAACTCTAATAATATTGTAACGGTACTAATCGCTTGGTAAATAAATCCATTGAAACATGCACAAGTAGTGTAATTGGCGGTGAGGTATAAATCAATACTGAATGAAAAGTAAAATACGATAAGCGTTGCGCGGACGCATAAAACTTGCAATCGGCTTACGACTGTTATACGAATCGAATGAAATCCAGCGGAGGCTACCACACTACGCGCAGTACACCACAATAACCGGCAATCAACGAGTTGTGATTTATATTTCTGTTATTATACAATTTTATTGAGCAGATTCTGAGTACTCTGAAACTGGACCCTCGACCGCTTCTTCACCTTCTTGCCTATGACGTAGTATGATGAAGCAGGCTGGCATGACTGTGTTCAGTAGTAGGGCATAGATTGACTCATGCTGCTCGATACTCTAATTGGATGGTACTGCGCTTACCTTCAGATGCAGTGTGGTGACTGTGCCGTGCCAGGATAAAAAAAATATATAATTGCCATATTGGACCTCTGCTAAACACAGACTACAAGTAACGTATTGAAAGATTACTGCTTCATCTGATTATTTACCGCAAGTTTAATTAGATTATATGAATACAGAATCCATAATTCTATTTTTAAATTCGTGTTAAATATTTGGGACTCTCATATCTTTCAAAACTTTATGGTCTCTTATATAATAAGTTTTCGTGAGATGTTAAATAGCGTTTCAGTATTGTTTGTTTAAATTATGCAGTATCTAAAATATTTTTAAACTAACTTTGCGAAAGCTATTATTATTGTAAAGTATTATATATAATAATACAAGAGAGATGGGTTGAGCAGGCGCGAAGTGGTAAGACGGGTCATAAATCGTCGGTATGGTCAGATAGCGCCTACACTAGAGCCTTTCAGATGCTACTGTGAAACAGTAGATATCACACTTCTTTATAATAATTCATATTCTATGTGGACCCGTTAAGATATAAATATTTGATATAAAATTGCCTCGGTGGCGCAGTTGTAATTGCGCATGCGTTACGACTGCTGTGCTCAGGTCTGGGGTTCGATCCCCGGGTCGGGTAAAGTGATATTGGATTTTTCTATCTAGAAATTCTTAGTATTAGCCCGGACTCTGGAATTCGTGCCCGGTATGGCGATAGCCTCACTCCCTATCACAATATGGGACCTTAATAAATTCGGCGTGCGTGTATATGTATGTATGCATGTATTATGCAAAACTATAACGCTCGGAAGCGAAAATATTTCAAACTTAAAAATCTGTTTCTTTAACTCATAACAAACAACAGTAATTATGTGGCATGAAATAAATTATATGATAATAAAAGTAAAAACAACATCACCTGTCGTATAATAAAAAAAAAAGGTATTGTATCAACATCCCTTGAAATGTCAAAAAATCGAAAGTTTGTGGTCGATGGGCCGACAGTAAAAGTATGAATATTTTTTATATTTAATGCCGGATTCAGTTCAATAATTACTATACATGCGCTACTATTAGAAATCAGGAGCGCACCTGTTGCACGCATGAGCCTGGATTTTTTGTGGCCAGACCTTTCACGAATTTACATATCTCCCAACTCTTTGTTGAAGCTAACGAGGGTTATTATTTCAACCACAAAATGTAGATTTAACCGTTTCTGATTGACAAAGGTACTGCGAACATAATAAAGGATTATGTAAAGTGGGTTGCTTAAACGACTCACATTATATTTTCACCTCGTTAGCAATTGTTAACATCGCAATTTTGTAAAAGATAATTTAATAAATTAGCACCAAAAGGTTTACTCTCTTGTTCGTGCAACAGATCCACATGCGCCGCGCGGCCGACACTGCCCCGCCGCCTACACATGCGCTACAAATTAGTTTATCAAACTTTTTACTTCTTACTATAATTTATGTCCCTACTTCAATAATATACTTTTTACAGTACAGAGCGACCGAGATGTATTTAATTAACGACTATGACCTATGAAAGATAGCCGATGATGAAAATGTGGCCTCGCCTATTGGATTCCTGAGTCATCCTTTATTAAGGCAATGAAATGGATTTATAGCGTCCAAAGCGATTTTATGTCAAAGTGCAGTTCATTGCCACCCGACAATGTCTGGGACACAATGTAATTTTATGCTTAAATGAACCTCACCTGAAGTGGAACTCGTTCGGAAAATTTTGAATGGCAATTTTGGTGTGCGTCGGTGACGCGTTCCTTTGTCTTTAGCTTGAATTGCAGTTATGCTTTATATACAACAACAAGAGCGTGAAAACTTTCCTCTGTCATCTCCTAATTTGAATGAAAATGGCGTTGTTGAAGTGTATTGTAATAGCGTGCAAATACTTGAACTTTCTTTTTTTTATCCTAGCACGGCAAAGTGAGCACACTGCACCTGATGGTAAGTGCAGTGCCGTCCAATTAGAGTATCGAGTAGCGAGCGACGATCTTGCCTCCGATACTCAACACAATCATGCTGGCCTGCTTCTTCACACTACGCCATGGGCAAGAAGCGGTCGAGGGTCTAGTGTCGGAGTACTCAGAAGGCCGCAAAACAGCCAAACATCGTCCCTCAACTGTAGACCCCCGACAAAAACCGGATGTACACGGGCTGATCCTGGAACGCGACATACTCTAGTGTGCCACTATGGCGGGTTTCACACCCTGTGTACGGTGGTCGCTATCTTGGCGGGTATAAACATCCTACCACCAGCAAACAACTTTCACAATTCTTAAAGTACTGAAAACCTTTAAGTCTAGTATTACTCGCGTACGATGCGGTAGTAATTTCTAACACTTTAACCACCTACAACATAAAAACAACGAGCCATATAAACTTGTTCTTAAGTAGATAGAACTCCCGCTAGAGAAACTTATCGATTTTCGCACGTAGTAAAATTATATGGAATGTGTTGTAACTATAATGGCATAACATCAAGTTCTTCATGGCAACTTAAAAAATAATAATTAAACATACCTGTATCCAAACATATAGCAGCGATAGCCTAGTTGGTTGCGGTACGAACTGCCAAGACGAAAGTCGTATGTTCGAAACCCAAGTGGCATACACCTCTGACTTTTCTAAAGTTATGTGTGTATTAAATGTTAATTATCGCTTGCTTTAACGGTGAAGGAAAACATCGTGAGGAAACCTGCATACCTGAGAATTCTTATAAGAATTTCGAAGGTATGTGAAGTCTACCAACCCGCATTAGGCCAGCGTGGTGGACTAAGGCCTAACCCCTCTAGTTAGTAGAGGAGGCCCGTGCTCAGCAGTAGGACAATGTTTAATACAGGGCTAGTATTATTAGACTTGTATCCCCGAAGGAGTAGGCAGAGGTACAAGTGTATCCTTGCTAATTTATAAAAGTAATAAAGCGTATAAAACAGGGGACAAACATTTCGCCACATCAGCCGCAATACTTAGAGCAACACGAAATCTCTTACCTACGTTTTATATAAGTTATTTAAAGTGTGTCTAACAGAGATTAAAAGCAAATATTTCTTTCTGTAAATGAGACTGCAATGTACACTTCGAATATACTTTAGTAGATTAGTCGAAAATAGATTTGCTTGGTTCTGAAGAGTACTGTGTGGTTTAAAGTATTCCGATTTGATATTTTTGAAAAAGAAGACGATTATGTTTTTAAAAATGTAGCAACATCACTAGAATTTGAATTATAAAATACTACTGCACTGTTTTGAGTTGTAAGAAGTTAGGGATCATGTATAGTCGTTTTAATGGCTTTCATCTCCTTCAAATCGGAAGGTACTAGCGCTTACATACCGTTATTTTACTGTAGAAATAGACAAAATTCCATAATTTTAGCTACTATATTCCTGAAAACTATATTATATTTAATTGAAAGAGACAATGTCTCTATTTTATTTCAACCAAAACACCACAATTAAATAAGGTCCAGTTATATTTTGTGCATTATTTGTTATATAACCGAAAATAACACTGTAATATTGGTATGAGTAGGAGTGGATGAGTAGTTGCAATATCTCACTATCTCTCTCGCACGCAAACGCTATAATTCCAATCGGAGCGGTGACGTCACGAATCATACAAATTACTCCTTTCACCAGATATACATGGCTTCTAACTTATTAATTATCGCATATATGAAATACTTTATGTGTTTTAACTTATTGATTAAAATTATAAAAAATATCGTGTCAATTGCCCTATACAATAAAAATATTTTGCAAAAACCATTTAAACCGTTGAAGTCACATTTAATGTCGTAAGTAGATTATGCCTTCTTCACACCCATTGACTGCTACTGTAAATATATCTGTTTTTTACACAAAATGTATTTTAGATGTTATCTCTACTATTTCTTCTCGAATATACGGGGCAAACAGTGTATCAAGCGATCGGACAAAAACACAATAAAGTGTTTATGTTCTCTATAAAAACCTTCCACGGCAAGCACTCACATTTTATATGCAGCCGCTCAACCCAATTACACATGAATGGTTCGTCATGATCAGAGATGTTTCGGAATCCAATAAAAACTTATTAGGAGATTTATGCCCGCCCTAGGAACCGTTCACATTCTAAATAATCTTAATTAGATGTGCCACTTGTTGATACATTACTAATTAATGATATGCACATACCAACCTGATTTAAAAATTTTATGAACAAACATAAAATTATCTGTTATATATCACCACGATCCAAGATCTCATTAATGCGCTCGAAATTGTGTAAATGATAACGCATGGCGGATGATTAATGAAAATGTATTTAAGTATGGAACATTCTTGCTATTTGAGTTAAGTATAATATTAGTGGTCTTGTAAAGAGTGGCTCGGTGGCGCAGTTGTAATTGCGCATGCGTTACGAATGCTGTGCTGAGGTCTCGGGTTCGATCCCCGGGTCGGGTAAAGTGATATTGGGTTTTTCTGTCTAGAAATGTCTCAGTATTAGCCCGGAGTCTGGAAAATGTTCCCGGTATGGCGATAGGCTCGCCCCCTATCACATTATGGGACCGAAATTCGGCGAAAAGTGGGTGTACTAGTTACACCCCTTGGGGGATTACAGGCGTGAGTGTATGTGTGTGTGTGTAAAGAGTAATGTCTGCGCCGAGATGCGAGAATATAATCGAAGCTGCGTTTGTCAATCAATAAACCTGAGTGAGTTGGACCACTTTGTGGTTTACGTGAGAAAAATGCGGACATGGTAACATGATTATGAAATATACAAAAATTTAAAGACAGAAACATTTATTTAGTTTCTATTTAAAGCATAACTTGATAATAATTATGCATAAATACACATTTTTATAATATAATGTAATGCGTAGATTAGGGTAGTTTCCTGTGTTTAACTTTGTACATTATTCGACATGCAACCGAATATAAGACGCAAAAGAAACTCTTTTGCGAAAACAGAATCAAAATTGCTTGAAAAATTAGGCCACAATATTTATTTTAAATATTGGTATCAGCAAATACTCAAAGGTATGAGCAAAAATGGTTGCGTATTGGGAACATATCGCTGTCTCCTTCGCACAACGGCACAGGAATGGCGATTTTAAGAATCGTGACGTCACGACATATATCAAGCATCATTTTACTGACATTTGACGATTACCCCTTCCAACTGGTTTCAATATACTTATTTTTGTTCGGATTCATAAAATTATTTCGATAATAGGTTTTTGGTAATGTAACATGTTCATTAAAATAATAAAAAAATCGAGTCAACTACCCTGTTAAACCCCTTTATTATGAAAATATTAGTATTTAAATGAGGTTCTACTATCTTCGGAGTCCACGCTAACCTCTTCTGTATTCAACATACCCATCATATAGAGCGTAGTTGGTTGTCCCAAACCCCCTCTATTAATGAGATGCGGGAGGGGGTAGTAGGACATTTATAGAAAATAGAATAATAAGAGATTTTAATGCAAATAATAGTTTACAAAAACTATCGCCGTAATTTTGAATATAATATTAACAATACAATATTTTTATATAATTATAATAATAATAATACTATATACCTATATTAAACATTGTCCCACTACTGGGCACGGGCCTCCTCTACTAATGAGAGGGGTTAGGCCGTAGTCCACCACGCTGGATATAATATATAATTATAAATATAATATAATTATAAAGGTAGATATTGAGATAATCCACATTGGTATTAACGTTCGATAAACGATACCATGGACCCGTGATAAAAGTGACCAAGTTAATAATTTATTGGACAAACCAGGCAGAAACTCAGTAAAAATAAACATGAATGGGCTGCCTTATTGGGGCTTGATTTAATACCGCCAATAAAACAGTAACTAACCTTATATAAATTACTAAACAAATAAATAACATCGGTGGTCATCAAACTTTATTTCAGACAAGATTGCATCAAACGTCTACATTGTTTTGTTACTACGGAGATGTCTACTGCAAACGATGTCTAAACGTAACTTAATGTATGAATATAATTTAATTACAATTATTATATTTAGTATTTAAAATATTATGTTCTTATTTATAGAGATAGAGATCTACTGCAACTACCACTGTAGTTGCGCATGCGTTACGACTGCTGAGCTGAGGTCTCGGGTTCGATCCCTGGGTCGGGTAAAGTGATATTGGGTTTTTCTATTTAGAAATACTCAGTATCAGCCCGGAGTCTGGAATTGTGTCCGATATGGCGATAGGCTCGCCCCCTACCACATTATGGGACCGTAATAAATTCGGTGAAAAGTTTTTATGACGTAGGCATCCACTAAGGAAGAGTTTTTGGAAATACCACCCCTAAGGGGTAAAATAGGGGATGATAGGCTGTATGAAAATTCGTCATTTTTTAAGTTAAACGCATGAAAATTGGTATTTTGTATTGTATACTAATTCTCCCAAATATGACCTCCACTCGGGCGCAGCCGCAAACAACAGCTAGTCTTTTATAAAGATCTACGTTTTTAATTTATCGAGTCTCTGCTATGGCCATAAGGTCAAACCAGCACTGTCACGTCAAGACTCGTATAAGTAAAAGAGTCAAGGAATTAGTCAACATGTAGGCAAGCAGTTAGTAAACACTAAGCTGTTACTTTAACGAACGTTCCAGACATTAGTGCTCAAGACATTTTCGCTGTTATTACCCACATTATATCCTTAAGATTTATGTAATAAAGCCGTAGAGGTATGGAAAGGCAATGTCTAATCACGTTGTGGTCATTAAATTCAAGTAATAACTCTTCTACATAGTAGCAAACCGTACATAAAGACCCATAATTCTTTGTTAAAGTTCTTTGTAACTGGCCTCGGAGATTAATGAATCTTCTCCTTAGGTGGGCCTTGTTAATAAGCTTTCAATAATTTTACTCCGACTCAATATTAATAATTTGTAACTTCTGTTCGATTTAATTACATCTCAGAATCACCTCATAAGTCTAGTGGCAGTGTACTTAGGCAAAAAATGCTGATGTTTTAGGTTCAAATCACAAACTTTTAAATCGCAATGTGAGTTTGAGTTCTTGACTTGTAAAATTACATATAAATTTATACACAATATGGTGACAGGCTCACCTATTGCAATTTGGGATGACAAGCTCCGTGAACCATTAGGGCACTAGTTGCAACTACTACATTTCCAGGGATACAAAGTGAGTATGTAAATGAAATCTGTTAAAGTATTGTACTGACCCATATTAGGTCTGTTTGGTGGCCAATCACCTCTTACAAGACATCTAACATCTTCTGGTGTTGCAAGCGTCTATAGGCTACGGTAACCGCTTATCATTAGGCGGGCCGTAAGTTTGCCACCATCGTGGTATAAAAAAATCTACTAAAGGCCCGTGCATAGCAGTGGGTCAGTATTATATATGTAGTTTTAAAAAGAGCCATGATCGCAATTTCATGCTTTACATGAAGTAATCAGTTCGGTTGGTATAGTACTAATGTCTCACAAAGTGAGAAGTGAAGTAAATGAAAAAATGTCTAAACGAAAAAATTGCAACCGCGGCGCGGCATCCGAAACGTGATTGCAGAGTGGTTTGACTGTCCTTCCTAAGATTATTAGGTGAAATGAATACATAAAATAAATTTAATTTAATTATTTGTTAAAGGAAATTATTATGTACTAAGATGTGCTAAGTTGCATTTTAATTGAGTATGTTTCTACTTTTATCCGAAATAATATTAATATAGTTTACTGGATGCGTTTTGTATGGTGAGTAAGATTTCCGGAGGCCTGAATTGCGCTGTCCGCCATTCATTTTTTTAAAGCTGTAATTCACCCGGGCCTCTTCTGGTATTGTTGAACGGTGATGGAGATAATTTACTGCTTATTTGCCAGCCTTGTTATAAATAAAAACTTGATAATCACAACCGAAATTTCAAACAGGAGAAAATCAAACAATGGACATAAAATAATATTTGGTAAATTAAAGTTATTTACCTCCCTTTACATGCTGTTACTATTCCAAGCTATCAGACAATAATGAAGGGCAATACACATAATGGACGTAACAAATTTGGTTGTGTTCCCGAGTCGTGATACAAACCTCCAATAAATATCAGCGGTAACCTTTCGTGACGAACGGTCAGCCTAACCACTTAGGATTTATCTTACCTCGATTTAAACTATCTATTTTGCCTACTACATTTTATGTGGCGTGTCGAGCGGTAATTTTGTTTCAAAAAAACTAAATAAATTATGTCTGCTGGTGTGTAATTGTTGACTTATAAAATACTTATTAGAGTTATTATATGAATTTAAACTTCTTGTGAAATCGATTCATCTACGAAATGTATTATGGTAAATTGTGATGAGAAACAATGTAAGTAACTAACAATGAAACTTAACGACGTAGGTTTTCATTTAATATTATAAGCATTTCATTTCATACGGAGTAGTCGGCTGTGAAACGAGAGGCCGTGGGTTCGATTCCCGCACGGAGACAAATGTTTGTGTGACAAACAGATATTTGTTTCAGGTCTGGGTGTTGTGGGACCGTAGTCTCTCGTAGTTCTTGATATCCACGATACGGGTTTGACCTAGCGTGGTGTCGGAACTATGTGTGTTACTGTTGGTTCTATTTATTTTTATTATTATAAAAGCTTAAATATAATATATTCAGTATCCTTTCACTTGATAAGAGTGTTAGCAGGAAAGGATATTTGTCTTTGAATCCACCTGCGAAAACAAGGTGTGTGTAACCAATACGGTAGGAAAAATCGCTGCTATTATATTCAGATCTCACCTTGCTAATTGTTTCCGACAGATATACATATACCTGGATGTACTGGCCATATAATATATAAGTATTAATTGTCATGACAAGTTACTGAGATAGGTTCGTATAGAGATAGTATTGTAATACTATTTAAAAGTGGTAGAGCCACGCTGTAGACATATTTGTCTACAGCATGAATGGGCCGGCTCGACCGGGGTAGTACCACTGTCTCACAGAAAACCAACGTAAAGTGACAGTTCACTGTCGCGTTTCGTATGGTAAGTGCGATATCCGGAGGCCCAGATTCCCCCTTCCCTTCCCTAATCCCTATTCCTGTCCTTAAAGGCCGACAGCGCATACATGATACTTTCGGTATTGTGGATGTTCATGGGCGGTGGATATCACTTAACATCAGGTGACCCACTGGCTCGTTTGTCGGACTATGATATAAAAAAAAAAAAAAAATACGAGTGCTATTAATCCATACCAATACTATAAATGCGAAAGTAACTATGTTTGTACGTTTGTTTGTTTGTTACCTTTTCACGAGAAAACGGCTGATCGGATAGTGTTGAAATTTGGCATAGAGACAGATTATATCCTGGAGAAGGAAATAGGTAATCTTTTTTCAACAAAATATAGATTTCATTAAAAGATTTGGCACAGAGATAGATTGTAGTCTGGAATAGCACATAGGCTACTTTAAACCTGGAAAAATGCACGCTTCCTATGGGATATCAAAATATAGAAAAATGTAATAACTTAATATGTCTCCATGGATTTTATACCTCGTCTCTCAATAATAACTACCACGCCGGCGAAGGCACGGGCAAAAGCTAGTACTAAATAAATCTATTATTTACTTGAATACCTAAATGACATATTATTTTTATTACTGAACAGCATTCCTCAATAAACTACTTCGAGCACCAATTTATGTATATTTAAAAATATTCACTTATTTTATATTCTGCTCTTATTATTCCAACACACAAGAAGTAAAAAGATATTTCACAAAGAAAGTTAATCTATAATCTAAGATTATCACACAACTGTATTGGACGTGAGAAAGGCGAGCTGTAAAGAGCTGTACTGATACAACGTATAGTTAATTAGCGGTGGCAATTTGACGGACCCTGACATGTAATATTTTGTTGTAATTAATTTATGAGTGCCGAGATGAATTAATTTTGACAGAGTCAATAAGCCACTGCTCTTTTGTTGACGTGGACCGTCATGGCGTTTGATCGGCTGATCAACCAGTAAACTGTGCGTCCATATCCGTGAACGGATTTCACATAATAGCATACACACATACACACTCACTCACTGTAATCCGCGAAGGGGTAGGCAGCGGTGTAACCAGTGCAGCCACTTTTCGCCGAATTTATTAAGGTCCCATAATGTGATAGGAGTGAGCCTCTCGCCATACCGGGTACAATTCCCGACTCCGGGCTGCCGATACTGAGTATTTCTAAATATCATTTTACCAGACCCGGGGATCGAACACGAGACCTCAACACTGTAGTCGTAATGTATGCGCAATAACAACTGCGCCACAGAGGCAGTATGTATAATAATATAGAAATTACACGATATAGGCACACTATACTATTATGTTTACTATATATATTTGAGCTGTAATGACGCCTTGTAGGTACTTTATCAAATTGGTAAAATGATATCGTCATCAGTACAAGTTATCAATTTATTACAATATTAAATGCATTATCTAGATGAATACAAGCCAGCAATATTTTCTCGGATATTGTAAGATTTCATACGCAAAGTTACCACTAACCATCATCATCATCATAGTGATCCGCAAGCTCGCTTAAAAAACTAAAAGTGACAGATCACAGTAGCCAAAGGGTCGAAGCAATGAAGGAGAAAAGTAATTATAAAGTCACAGAACAAAGCCCGCGCTCAACTTCATACGTAGTTATTGATCAACAATGGTTTGAAGATAACGAGACAGGAACCTATTTAAAATTCCTTCTAATCGAATATGGCTTTTATGGTTGTGTTTAACACGATTATTATATTTTAAGAGGTTTCGTGTGACTTGCATTTTGTGCGTATCGGAGCGTTCTCGCCGGAGGTGTCGAGCTGTCGAATAATAGCTTCGCGTCCGAAGTGATTGATTAATGACAGAGCCGGCGAAAATAGACTAGCTACCTAATTAAATACTCCCGGCGGCACTGTGTTGAGTGACAGGAACATATGATGAACTGAACGTTTGATGGCAATTGATTCCTTCATAACGTTTCTAGATATAATAACAAAGAACTAAACTTCCCGTACTTCCTCTATGAACTGCATAAACCAAAGAGGTTTACATTAAATAACTTAATAAATCACTGGCAGCAAAAAAATTTGCCTAAAGTTTTCAATTATTTGTCACGTTAGCCAAAACTCAATGTCACAATTATTTTCAAAGTCTCTTTTCATCTCATAAACAATATAAAAGTAAACCATGGTTTACTATTACACATCCGGAAATATTAAAATACTGCGAAATATTATGATTGACTATGCGGCGACTCATGAGATATCCCCATACGAGTACATGAAAACGTATATTGAAAAATGTCCAGAAAATATAGAAGATACAAAACTTTCATGGATTGTCGAATCTTTCTTGGGGATACATAAACACGAACAATTCTTGAAAGAGATAGCATCTCACATGTCAGATGAACTTACAGATGAAGATCAAGATTATTTTGTGATTATACTTCACGCAGTTACTTTTCAAATCAAACCAAAAACCACGCAATATCTTTATAAGTGCTTATTTAATTTGAGCAAGGCACATTTGAACGGATTTACAAAATTTTTGGGTAATAATGAAATCCTAACTTTCATTTCACAAGTAGCTCAGGCTAGTTATGACACAAACTACATAATGGAGAAAATTATCAATTCCCTCTTTGAGTGGCAACCATACATCAGTGAAATGGCACATAGCTATTCGGAATACGTCAAGAAGGTTGAAAGTAGAAAATTAAAACCACCTACTATACCCATACAGCCCAAAGTTTTAAGCCGCAAAAAAAAAGTATTGCCGTCACCACCGCTACAAGTATCTTCGCCAGTTACCCCACCTAATTCTGGAAAAAATAAATGCCGTAAAATGCTTACGAAAAGTGCTATCGATTTAAAACTAAAACATGTGCATGAAAAAAATAAACACAAAGCCAACCATTTACTAAACACCGTCAAGAATAAAAAATATCATTATGCAACAATAAAGTCTGATAAATACTATAAAAAACTTTCTAATATTAGAGACGAAATGGAAAATGATATACCGAAGCCTTTAACTCGACCGGGGCAGATATATATTAATAAAGGTCCTCTACCTCTTGTTAAAGATACTGCCACAACTGTAAAAAGAATAAATAAAAGGATACAATTAACAGAGGAGGCAGAAGTCGAGTGGTTACAAAATCTTATAAAATCTTGTAATAATACAACCAAAGTTGAAGAACTTGAAGAATATGACCGGCAAGAACGAGAGCGCGAAAGACTACAAGACATCGAGAGAAAACATTTAATGGGTCAAATTTCCCGTGAAGAAGCTCTCATATCTAAAAAGAAATTACAGGAAGAAAACAAAAAAAAATATGAAGAGTTTTTAAAAGAAAAGGAAATCTGGAATGAAGAAATCGAGAAGTGGAAGCAAATTGAAATTGAAAAAAATCGAAAATTTGTTGAAAGACTTTCTATGATAGAACTCAATCTAGCCCAAGCTAAAAATAATTTATTAGAAAAAAAGAAAGAATTAGCTGAAAAAACAAAAAAAGAATCTGAAATGATGCTTGCAAAGGCAATGAAAATAAAACAAGACGAGCTAGAACGTAAAATTAATATGATAAAAGAAATAAAAATTTTAGCTGTCATTGCCAAAAACGCTAAGGCGCCAAAAATTATAGATTTAACAGAATCGTCTGGCATAGGATTACTGTGCGAAATGTCTATAACAGAGTTACAAGAAAGATTAAACATTATGAAAATTGCGCTAAAGGAAGAACTTGACCAAAAGAGAAGTCTTATAAAAGAGGAAAATATAGCTACTAAACAGGAAATAGAAGCAACTAAAAATTCTATTAAAAACTTCATGACTGAACGTGCTTTGATACGTAAACAAAATAAAAAAATAAAGTCTAATGTTGAGTATAAACCTTCACAAGAAATAATTGACTTAAAGAAAGTGTTGGAAGAAAAAAGAAAATTACGAATGAAAATTAGTAATTGATTATATTGTTATATTTTGCATTATACAATTTGTTTTTGCCATATGTTTCTTAACTTATTGTGAATTGTTGTATAGTATTGTAACATAAACGAATATTAATTCCATTGTTTTTAAAAAAAATCATAAAAATGAAATTGATATATTATGAAAACTTATCAAGTGGTCAGAACCTTATATTAAACCACATAACTATAGCGTTTACACTTAATTAATATAAGACAGTTTTATTTGGTAGTCTTTGATTTGGCATAATTTAATTTGGCAAAAAAAAAATTATGTTGTAAACATTTAAACATTTGAGCTTAATGCGCACGCATAAGTAACTGTTCAGTAATTTAAATTGCTTTCATTTTAACTCTGTAATATAATCTGTTCAAATCTATATGCTCATGCAGAAGAGATATAACAACAAGACGAATGATGTCTTCAGGCAAACTTGGATCGGTGCGCATGCGCGAAATGTAGCTGCAGTTAATTAGTACCCAGCAAAGAGAAATATTAGTAATAATTGGAATTTATAGTGCAGTTATGACGTCCCCGATGATATATTAGGAAGCAATCATCATTCAGATCACAGAATTATACTGGTATTCACAAAATATACATTAATGGTTAACCAAGTCATTATAAAATATGCAAATATTGCCACGCATTAGCTATTCTTAACGTATTTGACATTTTGATGACAACACGGGCCAATGTGCCAATATGTTATAATAAAAATCAAGAAACCTAGTAAGCATCATTTAGATTATAGTAATAAATAAAGCGGATTCGTTCGTTCATTTGTATCGGAGTATAATTTAAATTCTTTAACGCCAATGTTCAAGATTACGCGGCGAGATATAGGCGCGGGCGCTCGTGTCGTCGCTACAACCACCAAATAAATTTATATTTCCGACCGACACCGGGTTGACTTCTCTCTTTGTAGATAATTCGGCCGGTAACGTTGAATGACTCTATTAACAGCTTCCCTTTTTTGGATAAATATCGTCGCGGCCTGTGTCGTTTCGAAGCCATATGTGTAGTGTGTGCCTACATTTTTAATTTATTACAAAATTTTATGCCACGTCAATAAAACATGATAATCTTTATAGCTTTAGTGGGAAATGCCAACAAGCTTATAAAATGTCTAAGTACGTTTCGGGAACATTTCAATTGGCTATTAAAATAATTAAATTTCATCTTAATTTATTCTAGACATCATATATTTCATAAACACAATTAAGCGTTAGACATATAATTGACTTATATAAGTAGCTCATCATACAGAGTAGACACAATACAAGTAAAACACATACAAGTAGACACCGCCGTCCATCAACTAATTACTTTGCTAATTGTTGCAAATGATTTTAATATTGTCTGCACATTATCATCTACAGCTATATGATTAAAAATACTGTTTTACGAAAAGATCACGATTTAATATACCAAAGCTCCAAATCACTATGAATACAGGTCTCGGGTTCAAGATTGATCTGATAACAGTAAAACGTCAATAACCACCTAATTGGGAAAGAACACTTCGCCTTCAAAGACCCAATCCCATCGTGAGTGAGAAACAAATAAATATTGTAACACACGACGAGATAATTTGGCCGATAACTTAATGTGCTTACATTTCGGATGTGCTCATGACTTTATGGGAAACTATGACACCGTATGGCTATATCTCTGTCGTGTTAAAATAGGTGCCGGTTTTTTATTTGTTGATTACATTTACGACTTATAAATTCACATATATGATAATTGGACGTTTCCGGTTGTAATAATCAGCCGATAACTAAGTAGATTATGTTATAATTTCATCAACATTAAATTATAATATATGATATATTTAAAATATATTCAGTTATCTTAGATGCTTTTTGTATTTACTTTATCGCTAAGCGTAAATAAATTTCATTCAGTTAAGTTTGTATGTAGATATATTAAATATTTGTTCGAAAAACTCAATTCGCATATTATGGTTGGTGACATTATTTTATTGCCTCCGTTTGGTTCACTTCGTAGTAGGTTGTGTAAAAGAATTTATGTTATGATTGCTCAGCCAATTTGCATGTGAATAATATCTGAAATTTATGTGATAATAATGTCATATCCTTTGGTGTTTTGTAGAATGTGTAGATTTTTTTTTTAAAAGAATACAAACGTGAGTCAGCTAGTTATTATGATGGGCTTTTTTCTGCCTAAGAAAACAAAATAAAAATAGATTTATCAAAAACACTTTTGCCCATCTACTTTTCTTAGAATCTATACAAAGTCTAGAAAGAAGTCTAAATAGCTAGTTCATAACATTATGTATATCTATACCTATATATCCTAAGGTAACCGCTTATAGTTAGTGTTACGCATTTTTTTGACTAAATGCATACTAGAAAGTTAAGCATTACCTTGGTATTGGGGGTGTAGAGTTATAAGTCTCCATGATTAACTATAGAAAATTTTAACATTTTTCTTTATTTTATTGCGCGACTTAATCAGGTCGTTATATTATTATCAAAACATACACAACAATAATTCACGAGAGCTTTTATTAAATTTACATCATTAACTTAAAATACTTTGAACATATAATTTTGTGAACAGAAAACTAATCTTACTCATATCGTGGTATATTAACACATTTACGACTTAAAGTATTGGAAAGATAGTCCGAGCTCATCGGTTCACACCATGCTCTCTTAATCTGTATCTTTGGTCCCTCTGTGACAGGAGCACGGCGCGCACGATGCGTATTTACAAAATATCATTGGGTATTCAGTTTTGCAATTATATTAATACGTATTATTATTTTATATAATGTTTCCTTTTAAGCAAAATAGCAAAAAAATCTGTTATTTTACACATAATACTTTTTACACGTTAACATGTGTTTCATATTGTTATATTTATAAAAATGACAAACGGTTAAATGTAAAAATATGGTCTATTATTTATTGAACAACAATTATGTGGTTCCAAACCAATGAAAATAACTCGTTTTCAAAATAATATTTGCCTGCTAAGTTATATACACATTATAAAATGTTAAATGATAAATACTTAGAAAGTTTAACTATTTTTTTATAATAAGACACAAAACCAAAACAGAAGATTTTCGGTTCGATTCTATTAAAGTGTCGTCGATTACCTCGATCGATGTAAGGATAATGAAATGTTCATAAAATGTTGTAATATCTTCTCCAAATCAGAAGCGATTTAATTGTTTTTGTAGTGGATAAGTTTCAGGTGTTTATGGTATCTGATGATAATCTTATGACCTATAAGACAATATATCAGTTCTCATAAAGAAACAAAAACTAATCGCAATTAGGTTGTAATTGAACATTCTATGCAATGCACATTATGAAACAAAAAGAACTTATATATAAAATACAAAAAAATATATTTTATGGTCAGTACAAGTTCATTGGATTGTAATTAAAATTTTATTTGTTTGTAAATGTTCAGCATAAACACATATACATCTATATATATAAAACAAAGTCGTGTTAGTTACACCATTTATAACTCAAGAACGGCTGGACTGATTTGTATGATTTTTGTGTTTTTGGAATTATCTTCGTCAGGAATAGGATAATATAAATATAAATTCACAAAAAAACTTATTCATTTTTCTCATAAATTTTGTATGGGATCGATTGATTTAGATGTTTTTTTTTCTTGGTCTCGAGACCTCACGCATAAGAGCACCGCGTTAGTGTGACCCGGCTGTGTGTTTCAAAACACAAGATCTGTAGAGAGGCTTGATTCTGGCGGTTCGAAGTTCGCCGGGACAGCTAATTAATAAATTACAACTTTTAATATATTAAAAGATCATTTGAACGATAAAATGTTTCAGTTTTATTTAAAAATATAACAATATATACAGAATACCTCAAATTGTTTCGGGTATTTGCTGTGTTTATTATAGTTAATACAAAATAGTATTCTGGACTTGCCATTACTTTTTATACCCTAAACTTTTGCATAATAAAAATTGTAGCAGACGTGCAATTTTATAATATTTTACACACATGAAGTATAAAATGCTATAAAAATAGAATGGACTACAATTATTTTTATTGACTTTTTGGTGGCTTTAAAGAATATTTATACTCAAATACGAAGTGGAGTTTGAAACAGCGCACCAGTGTCCGCTCGGCGCTTCAAACGACGCACAAAATTTATTGTTATTGGGCCGGCGCGCGTACATGCATCCACACTCCGCGGCTATCACGACACTACAACTTTATCGGAGCGCCTCACTATTCTGTATAACCAAAATTACTTTAACCCGACTAGGTGATTTTTACGACGTTATACAAGAAATACTGTTTTGATTTGTTTGACACCTCACTTACATTTACACTAATGATACGCGCTCGTTGATCTGTTTAAGGCTTAGTGTGCCGCTATATTTGTTAAGTGACGTTACAAATTATGTGATATCAACTTAATAATAAAATGTAAATTTGATCCCATTGCGGGAAAATATATTCGTTTAAATAACTTTTACTTACTATGATGAAATTCGAATAACATTGATAGCAATATATATGGTGTTGTGATAATATGTACTACTAGCTGTTGCTCGCGGCTCCGCCCGCGTGGAGGTCATGTTTGGGAGAAAAAGTATACAATACAAAATACCAATATTCATGCATTTAACTTAAAAATGACGGATTTTCATACAAACTTTCATTCCCTATTTTACCCCTTTAGGGGTGGTATTTCCAAAAACCCTTCCTTAGTGGATGCCTACGTGATAAAAGGTACCTACTGTCAAAATTTCAAGTCTCTAACCCCAGCCGTTTAGGCTGTGCGTTGATCGATCAGTCAGTCAGTCAGCTTCTTCTTCTGTATATATCCATTAAGGAAGGGTTTTTGGAAATACCACCCCTAAGGGGGTAAAATAGGGGATGAAAGTTTGTATGGAAATCCGTCATTTTTGAAGTTAAATTCATGAAAATTAGTATTTAGCATTTTAGTTAAAAATAAAAAATATATGTTTCAGGATTTTTGGAAATTTCGCCCCTAAGAGGGTAAAATAGGGAATGAAAGTTTGTATGAAAATCCGTCATTTTTAAGTTAAACGCATGAATATTGGTATTTTGTATTGTATACTTTTTCTCCCAAACATGACCTCCACGCGGGCGGAGCCGCAAGCAACATCTAGTCTTTTATATATACAGATGTATGTGCCACAGCACAGCAATACGCTGAGTGGTCACCTACCTGTCACAGCTGCGACGCGCAAGTGCAATTAGTTTTAGTTTTAATTATAATAAAAATTGTAACTTGTCTGTTTTGTGGTAAGTGCGTGTTTTAAGCCGTGCAAATAAATCGTTTATCTTTCTTTCTTTAAACATGCGGAGTATTATATTATTTCGTTATTTGACTATAACTGCCTCGGTAGTGCAGTTGTAATTGCGCATGCGTTACGACTGCTGTTCTAAGGTATCGGGTTCGATCCCCGGGTCGGGTAAGGGATATTGGGGTTTCTACCTAGAAAATCTCAATATCAGCCCGGAGTCTGAAATCTGTGCCCGGTATGGCGATAGGCTCGTCCCTTGTCACATTATGGGACAGAAATTCTGCGAAAAGTGAGTGTACTGGTTACACCTCTGCCTACCCCTTTAGGGATTATAGGCGTGAGTGTATATGTATTTTTATATTATTTTAAGATTGAGCATGTGTTTAAATTTTATTTCAGCAACATCTGCAAATTATTCACCGTGTTTGTTGTCAATTAATAATTCTTGGGGTCCAGAATAAGGCGTTATTTCGCGCAGCACATCGTAAACATTCTGCGCCATCGTCAATTTGTTAATGATAGGCCCGCATCTACATAATATGAACATTTACTAATAAGTTATACACATACCTATGTATGTATAACAGACAACATAGCATTCTTTTACTATTTACTGTCAAATCAATATGTGGAGTTGATACCCTAGTCACATTAAATAAAGGCCTTTTTATCTAACTTACTTACGGAATATTACCAGTGTGAACGCGACAGCGACTACTTGACGAAGGCAAATCGTCGGTGAAGTAAATAATAGTAATATTAATTACTTTACAGGATTAAAAGCACAGCGTATAAGCGCAGTCAAGTCCAATAATACAAATAACAGTTATATTACCAGCCCTATACACAAACTTTCCCACCGCTGGTCATAGACTTGCTCTACTAATGAGAGTTAAGCTTTAGTCTGCCACACTGGTCTAATTAACTGCAAACACCTTCTAAATTCTTATTAATAATAATATTTATAAGTGGTAGAGCCACGAATGGGCCGGCTCAACCGGGGTAGTATCACTGTCTCACAGAAAACCAACGTAAAGTGACAGTTCACTGTCCGTTTCATATGGTAAGTGAGATATCCGGAGGCCCAGATTCTCCCTTCCCTAATCCCTATTCCTGTCCTTTAAGGCCGACAGCGCATACGTGATACTTTCGGTATTATGGATGTTCATGGGCGGTGGAGATCACTTAACATCAGGTGACCCACTGGCTCGTTTGTCGTTCTATAATAAAAAAAAATTAGGATGTTCTTGAGTATGCTCATGTTCTTTCACAATCATTTAATTTTATTTTTAATTTTAATCCTTTAAGCAAGCATTAATTTACAATATACACGTATATATTATTGGGGCTGGTTTCACGACGACTCTCCACGAATTTCGTGTTGGATGTCTGTACCACTAAAGTTTATAAAATATTAAAAATCACGTCAATACCTCGAATCTTTCAAAACATACACATACGGATAAGTAGGTTTTACTTAGCTTTAAAAATAAACAAAAGTTTCACTTGTTTTACTTAAAACTTGTATTTGTTGAACGTTGAATTTATGTTTCTGTGAGCTCATTTTCGTGTATTATTATGTTTTTCCGAATCTATCACTAATTATAATTCAGATTGCACTTAGGTACCTAGCTAATGGCTTATACTTAGAACTTCTGTAGAAGCAACTTAACTTCCAACGTGACTTAGAGCTATATTCTTACTTGAGTAAAATCAGTTGCCCTGTACAATTTTTTAATATTGCCATAAATACCGTCACTGCCCCTAACTTTCGCAAAGATTGTAAAAGAGTGAGATCCCCTTACAAATTGTATTTTAATATTTTTGATGAATTCTCAGTTTCTTATGTGTTAATAGCACTAAGAATAGATACAGCTTATTAGCATTTTGCTCTATGTAAATATCAATACTTGAAGAATGTTCAATAAACAAAGCAGCGATAACCTAGTTGGTTGCGGTACGTACTGTTAAGATGAAAGTCGTATGTTCGAAACTCAAATGGAATACACCTCTGACTTTTCTAAGGTTACGTGTGTATTAAATGTTAATAATCGCTTGCTTTAACGTTGAAGGAAAACATCGTGAGGAAACCTGCAAACCTGAGAATTCTCATAATAATTTCGGAGGTATGAGAAGTCTACTAATCTGCATTAGGCCAGCTTAGTGGACTAAGGCCTAACCCCTGTCATTAGCAGATGAAGTCCGTGCCCAGCAGTGGGACAATGTTTAATACAGGACTAGTATTTTTTTTTTAATAAACTTGGAATGATATACACCATACACATAGTAGAAATCCACCGTGACTCGTTCGGAGCACAACCGGTGTATATACAACCAATTCAGACCGGCATAATTATGGTGCCAAAGGATTGAAAGTCTCTCGATGCTCGAATGCTTGATAATATTTAGACACCACTACGCCTTACCACGGGATGACAATCAAGATTTTTCATGTTGATGTTTTCAAATTTGCTATTTATAATTGAAATATATATCGAATTTAGTTTTATTACTTCAATACCAATAATAATAATAAATAGACGAAATAGATGTATGAATGGTAGTCATGGGTGAAAGGCAAAATAAAATTAGGTAAGCCGCTCGCGTTGAAATCGAATGCTTGAAAAAGTGTACTATATCTTGTTACACGATAATGTTTATAACTTTACCCATTTTATTATCAATGATTTCCATCATTGATTGAAGATTAGGCTTTCAATTAACATTGAAAACATTTTTATTTTGTTGTTGTCATAAATTCGTGATTTTATAAATAATCTGCATAAATCATAGATTTTCATTGAATAAAGCTCAAGTAGGATAGCAAAATATACATATTTTTTTTATTCTGGCACGGCAAAGTATCCACACTGCACCTGATGGTAAGCGTAGTGTGGTCCAATTAGAGTAACGAGTAGCGAGAGGCGATCTATCCCCCGCTACTCAACACAATCATGCCGGCATGCTTTATTCAACCCTCAATTCCAACTTAAAATAAACTATAAATGCCTAACTACATCCTACTAAAATTACAATACTACTATACTATTTACTACTATTTACTACTATTTACTACTTTTACTACTAATATTATAAATGCGAATGTTTGGATGGATGGATGGATATTTGTTACTCAATCACGCTACAACGGCTGGACGGATCTAGTTGAAATTTGGCACAGAGATATATTATAGTCTGGAATAGCACATAGGCTACTTTATATCCCGGAAAAATGTACAGTTCCCGTGGGATAGCTTAGTTTTTCACAGAGCAAGGAATAGACATGATTTTTCGTATAGTAGCAGTTTAGGGATCAGAAAATGATATAGGACTTTTTATCCCGGAAAATTGACGCTTGCTATAGGACAGCAAATTATAGAAAGGTGTAGTAGCTTAAGAAACCTCTATGGATTGTATGCATTTTCTTTCAAAAATAACCACCACTCAGAGGAGTTTCGTTGCGACATTTCCCTGCACTGCTATATTACACGTAAAGAAAAACGTTTAATAGTAGGGGCACTGAAAATTCGTTAAAGGCAGTTTCGATGATGGAGTTAACCAGACGCAAACGCCAATGACATACCCTTTTTTTAACAGTACGCCCAACACGACACACTTGTGTGCCGCATTACAAAACCATTGAAACTCTGCCTTAACTCTAAAAAACACAATTGCTTATATCACGGAGTCTGACGCAGCTTTTATTTATTCTTACAAAGACCTAATGCAGAAACATTGGATAGTAAAAAAACTCAAAACAAACATAGGCTGATTGAATAGTTGTTGAGTTCTGACATCCAATCAACTATTGAGATTGCATTGTAAACAATTATTGGATGTTTTTTAAATTGGCTACAGCGATCAATTACGCCCAACATTATAAAATTAATAGCATGCATTAGAGCGGGTGTTGGTATCAAGTAATTGACTATTATGAACATCACCTCGGATCTAGATATCACGCTTTCGCATTAAATTAAGTTTATATGTGATTCTTAATTAATGTAACAAAGCAAATAGAAAGGTATGGGAAAAAATAGTTTTATGTCGTTCATAAAACCTTCTTCCTTCATTCAGTCATTTCATTTTCATTCAGATTTCTTCCAATACACTTACATAGAAGTGTACATTATGCCAAGGTAACATTTTTGAACATGAAATCTATTGACATTAAGAATTTAAAGAATAAATAATTTTTTCAATGACTAGATCATTGACAAGCATTCCATATTATGTCTAGATAATATGGAATGATTTATTGGTTTTTATAAGTACTTTTTATAATTTGATCGCTAAGCAGGCTAAATACGGCGTCAAAATCTATTTGAATCAAACGAAAGCAATTTCTAATAATCTCTGTTATGTAATTAACGTTGCCATGTAATTTTTTACTATAGAATCAAATCTATTACTAATTAAACAATGATGACATTTGATACCTACGTAAAAAGTGTTAAAAGAATCCCGTTAGTTTTTTTCTTCTTTTCAGATCCGTTAATGGATAGGTATTATCCAACGATTTATATCAATTTCGATCCACTTTCACCGAAATGATTGTCTATATCCGGGAAGGACTGAATCCGCACTTGAATTTAATAAAAATAGCGTAAAAAAGATAATTGTCTCATGTGTCTGTAAAAAGATTTAAAACTACACTACCATAACAATGAAAATATTTAATCGCCGGATATCATATCCGTTCATTTAATTTTTATGTTTAAACATGTTGTTAGTATCATAATTTACCGTATAGTAATTTTGCATTATAATAATAATATTACATTGTCCCATTGCTGGGCACGGGTCTCCTCTGAGTCTCAGTCCACCATGCTGGTCTAATGCGGGTTGGTAGATCTCACACATCTTTAAAATTCTTATTCAGAATTCTCGGTCATCCAGGATTCCTCACGATGTTTTCCTTCACCGATTAAGGCTATAATTAACAATGAATACACACATACTTTTGAAAAGTCAGAGGTGTTTGACACTTGGGTTGGTTTCGAAGCCGCGCTTTCCGTCTTGGTAGTCTGTACCACTTCTATAGTTGCTTTTTTGCATATACTTATATTAATATTTTTAATATATTATTTATATTAAAAATAATCTCGACCATATAAGTTTAGCTGACAAAGACCTATTTTAACGCAGTCTTAGTTATAAAATGGTTATAAAAAATAGGTAATTTTTAATGCAATGCATCTGTTGTATATATTAATCCTACAAACCACATTAATAAGCATAAATTCTTTTTTAACAGTCTCACTCATAGTCCTGATCCCACACTGGGTCAAACCTGTGCCGTGGGTATTAAGAAGTACGAGAGACTACGGTCCCACAATACCCAGACCCGAAAAAATTATCTATGGAATCTATGGATCACACAAACTTTTCTCTCGATGCGAGGATTGAACCCACGGCCTCTCGATTCACAACCGACTACTCGCCCGCTGCGCCACGAAGGCTGTCTATATTCACAATATCTCTTGCATTAACTGAATATTATGTAACTATGAAGTTATGTACAAGCTCGGTATTTTCGGTATGCAACATTATTATTAAATCATTGTATACAAGATTAGGGTAAAATTGTGACACATCCACAACATTATGATATTTGATATTGTTCTGCATCGTTTGAGTTTGGAAATAATTCTTTATATATTTAAAATCATTTAGATTATTATTAAGCTGTAATAAATAGCAGCGATAGCCTAGTTGGTTGCGGTATGGACTGTCAAGACGAAAGTCGTATGTCCGAATCCAGCCCAAATGGCCTACACCTCCGACTTTTCTTAAGTTACGTGTATATTAAATTGTTAATTATTGCTTTCTTTAACTGTGCAGGAAAAACACTGGTGGAAACCTGCATTCCTAAGACTTCTCGTATGAATTTTAAAAAGTATGTGACATGTGTAGTCTACCAACCCGCATTAGGCCAGCGTGGAGGACCATAGTCCTCATAATAGTAATATGATAGACCATAGTCTAGTACTAATGACAGGGGTTGACAGCAGGGTTGACAGCCCGTGCCCAGGAGTAGGACAGTGTTTAATACAGGGCTAGTATTTTTATATAGATAAGTATAAGTAGAAGTAAGTATTTCGGTTATTATATGAGTACATACAAGTGGGACAACAGATTCGGTTCTACATCAAGCAAACAAATATAACATGTGCAGGATATCGAAGTTGTGTATTATTCAAATAACTGCATTGAATTACTTAGTAATTATTACCATAGTTTTTATCCTGACACGGCGAAGAGACCACACTGCACTTGATGGTAAGCGTAGTGCCGTCCAATTAAAGCATCAAGTAGCGAGAGACAATCTATCCCCTGCTACTCAACACAATCATGCCGGCCTGCTCCTTCACACTACGCCATGGGCAAGAAGGTGAAAAAGCGGTCGAAGGGTAGACCCCTAAGACCCTCTACTAATAATTTAGACCCTCTCTGACACTAGAATGTCAGAGTACTCGGAAAAGCGCAAAACGACCAAACATACCCCAACTTCGACTGACTGAGTTTAATAACAAGTAATATTTAACAAATAAAAACGAAATAAAACACCACATATATTTTAATTTTTATATTTTCGTAAATCTGCTACACTGTACATTAACTAAATTAATCAATAAATAGTACCTTTACAAAGCTTAATATAATTTAACGGTATTCACATTAAATACGAGCTCAAACTTTATTTAAATATAATGGAAAGGAATTTAAGTGACCCCTAAATGTTAACACAGTGCCAATGGATATGTAAATACAATAATTAGGAACGTATAAATTCATCACTTTTTATAATATTATGAACAATTACATTTTAAAATTTAGTTAACGACAAGTCATACGTATGATTCTGTAAAGTTAAAGTATTAGGAACTTTATTTCCCTGAAATCGTACTTTATCATGAAATATAGGAATACTTTGGTATTTTCTGCTCAAAACATAACAATTTGCTGAGTCTGCTAAACACCAATTAGTATTACACTCAACTCTCGTAATTTACAGACAGACATGCGTGAGTTTAAATATTAAATAACTTAAAGTAGACAAATAGGTACAAATTCTAACCATACATTTATAAATAAAATGGTTTGTGCAAATCTCCATAAAGTTATTCATCTCTATTTGCCACTATAATTAACAATATCTACATATTTACATTAATTTACAAGATATCTAGAGTATTAAGGACTCTAGAATATTAATGTTTATATTCGGAGCATGCGTATTGGACATGTACGATAATAGTAATACTTTATATAGGTAAATAAATTACAATAGCTCTTGTCAACGGTCGTGTTTCGTCAGTTGTAGTGGTAGGTCATTGGATACCGCCGGCCGCTGTCTGCATGGGCTTGGAGAATTAGCCTTAGTACTGTTTCTTCTTTTCTCCTCATCATCGTCACTTTCATCGTGAACGTTTATTTCTTCGTCTGAATCAGAATGCGATTCGTATCCTCGGGCCAATTGTATAGATTGAGCCGCTAGAAGCGCTGCAGCGGCTGAATTTGGCACGAGCGCTTTAAACGCGCTGTTTTCCAAAGTGGGATGAGGTTTGAACACACCGCCTTCAAAATTAGTTTGCTGGGACAACATTTTCAGCGCGTTCGTTTCAAATTGAGCTTGATGTGAGAGAGCCTTCAGGGCATTTGTGTCTTGATGCGAGAGCGACTTGAACGCACTATTCTCGCCGCCCATTTGTGGGGTGTGGAAAGGAACGCGCGCGGGGGACAAAGAACGCGAACGGGACCGGGAGGGGGAATGAGGGAGGCGGTGCGGGGGCGAACCGCCACCGCGTTTCAAGAGGTTCATGCGCTGATGGCGTCTCCACTTGGCTCGTCTGTTGGAAAACCAAACCTGTCAGTAACGGTAAATAAACGTGATTAGTATTCTGATCTTTGTTTGTTAACATAACAATTCATTAATATAAACTCATATAAGATATCTTATCATCTTCGATAAACTTTATTTGTAGGTGTCCTGACAAGATTTAATATTTTACAGTTTTGTGTAACAATATTGTAGATGGCAAAGATCTTTACCTGAACTCTGGCCTCTGACAGAGACGTTTTCGACGCAAGTCGTTCTCTAGTGGAAACGCATGGGTAATGTGATTTCTCAAATTCTTTTTCTAGTTCTTCAAGTTGATCTTGGCTAAATGTTGTGCGATTTCGTCTAAATTTTGGTTGTTCGCCATCTAAGGAGCCTGAATCATCACCATCTACGTCTGCAATAAAACAGAAAATACTTATAACGTTTCAATTATACAAAATGTAATATAGTTTATTTCAATATTTTAATTATTGTTACCTATCAATCCACGTCCAGAAGACAAAAATCCTTGTTGAACAGCGTCTGGATGGCCAACCCCAGTCGGAGGGCCTGGCATGCCTGTTGGCAACGGGATAGTGCCAGGTGGCCAAACCCCTCCACCGCCGCCCCATGGAAACGCGCCATACGGTGGTGGAGCGGCATACAGTCCATAGCCTGCCGCTCTCGCGAACTCTGCAGCAGCTCGCTCTGCGGCACGGTTCCTCAATATTCTGTTGATAGACGATACGCTGGGAGCCGTGGCATTTGTACACACACCTGTGTAAACATAAAATTAATATCGTCATTAAACTTTAAAAGAGAACGTGACTTTATTCACTTTACTAAAACATAAAATATGACACATTTATTAAGCACATTACACACATCATAATTTACTCGTTAATATGTTTTACAGAGCAGATAATAAATACGGCACTACGTCGCCGTATATAGATCTTATAGGCCTATGCACCAAATTTGTCCACAGTGTTACTTAATTGTTTCAAAATGTACAAGTATCTATATAATTACTGACGTTTGATATTATTTTAACCACATTAAACGAGTTATACATATTGCATTATTTATATACCTAGTCAGGTCATAAATTCTGTCACATGTTTAATATAAAATAATTGAAACAAGTTTATTCATTATGTAACCATTTATATATCAAAATGAACTTAACAAAACATATATTCTTATGACACTAAAGTTTATTCAAAATGACCTCCGTGATTTTGAATACAGGCCTTCAATCTGCACGGCCAGTTGTCTATCGCAGCACGAACGAGGTCCATGTCAATATCGGCGGCTGCCTTAATCAAGGATGTCTTGAGTGACTCCAAATTGGGATGAGGCTTTGAGCACACCTTTTCCTCCAAGTGTTGCCATATTGTGTAATCTAACGGATTCAAATCTGGACTGGAGGAGGGCCAGTCTTCGTGCCGGATGAAGTCGATTTCACGCGCCGCCAGCCAGTCTTGTGTGCTCTTCGCTCTACGAGCTGGCGCCGAATCTTGTTGGAATACCCAGTGCCTGTTATTGAACATGGTATGAGAAACAGGTTCCACAAGGTTCGTCAGGACTGTATTTTGATACACAACTGCATTCGTTTTTACACCTTTCTCACAAAAATGTACCTCTGTTAAGCCCCAATAAGAAACTTCCAACCATACCATGAGCGAGGATGGAAAATGACCTCGTTGGACACGCGGAATACGGTTGCTCGCTTCTTCACTACTGTGTGCGTACACCTTACCATTTTGTTTGTTGTAGCTCTCTTCTACGGTAAAATTTTTTTCATCTGAAAAAAGAATTTCCCGATATTTTTTTCCAGCGTACCGCTTCAACAAAGCGCGGCATCTCTTCAGTCTCAGGTCCATTAGACGAGCATTCAAACGATGTCCTGTTTTTCTTCGATATGCCCGAAGCCCTAAGTCTTCATTTAACACCCTTTTCACCTTGGTTCTACTTAACCCCATCTGAAGGGCCAACAGTTTCTGCTTACGTTTGGGATTTCTTTGAATTCGCGCCTTCACAGCTTTTATCACTGCTGGAGTCCTAACAGACCGAGGGCGACCACTTCTTGACCTGTCATCTACACTAGAGTCTTCATTGTATCGTTTGATGGTACGATAAACGAATCTTTTGGTTATATTCAAATTTTTCAGTATGTCAAAAATTTGAATTGGCGCGTAACCGCAACGATGCAACGCAATTACTGCAACACGGTCTTCTTTAAGCGTCCACTCCATATTTAAAAATGAGTAAAATTCTAAAAAGTATACATTTTTATTTTCATGAACAATTTGAAATTCGAATTCAATAAACTTTTTTGTGGCCAGCATTCTAAAATAAAAGTTTTTACTGTGTGACAATACTTATGACCTGACTGTGTATATTATTAGAAAACCATATTACCCTATATTCCTATTCATCAGATGCGCGCGACAGCAACACAGCGCAAAAACCGCTGCGTATGCGCATAGTATTGTGCAACAAGAATAGCTACGGGAAACTATTCGAAGTTAACGTCTGACACATGCACTGACACAATCAATAGACAGTCATAAGATTTGACTTTATTATCGGAAAACTATATACAACTATATACTTTATGCTTGTGAGTACAAATGTAAACAACGTTTGCCTACAAACATATTATGGGACAAATTATTTATTCCAGTATCCCTATAGTGAAGTCAATTATCCACAATATGCATAAAATGAGTGACCAACAGCCATTAAAACTGATGCGTCATTGGTCGTATTTTAAAATCGCAATTACATTACATTTAATGCGTGCAGCTGGATCGCGTGCCAATACAACCTTGAGATCCATCTCATGTAATTTTCAGGAAACACTCTGTATAAGTGCCATAATTTAATCATAGCCTGTCTGAGTGTAATTGTCGTAGAATTTGATGTTCGGCTACTGAGTAACCGCGCTTGATGCCCAACAATCGGAGATCAGCGCGCTCGCGAGTTTAAATGGTTTTAAAACTATTCCGCAATTTGTCAGCCGCATGTCGGCGGTTATGAATACCTTTTACGCCGCCCAAACCCACATATTAGGTAAAATAAACTGTGAACTGTGAGTATATCAGCAAATTACTGGATTTATATAGCCATAAATCTTCCGAAATTATGGAATCTAGATAAAAATATAGTAGATGTTGGCTATTTTATTGGCGTACAAGTCGTAAATTGATAATAGAACCAGTTACTTTACTCAATATCGGCATTTTGTGATGGATCTTATGAAAGTGTAGTCTAGTTGCATGAAATTCTTTTTTTGTTTCAAAGGGTATACTTCCCATGTGGTCCCATTGGCACCAAGTTAGGATCTGAGGATGGGATCTCATAAAAATCGAGGGCAACCCTCAAATTTTAAAGGGACGCATGATTTGTTTTTTATTGAAGTCGGTGTACTTTTTATATCAAATTGTTTTCCTTCTCACCCTACCAATTACGCTACAACTAATAGGCGTTCTATGATAGACGTAAAAAGTAGTTTATTTATTAACAAAGCAATATTGTTGATATTTTTTGCAAACGAGAGATCCTGCTCAACTTCTACGTTTAATAAATCAAAAAATCTTTCTTGATATAAATAAATTCATTGTTATAGGTTCTAAAATTAACTTTAAACTGACTTAGAACAATTACGTATAGAAGCAACAATTTGATGTAATTGCTTAAGAGTCATTTACGGGTCTCGTTTCATAAAATTACTGTCCAGTCATAAAAATAAACCGCCCTATCAATTGTTTGTCATAATGGACAACGTTTGATGGACACGAGTATCAATTATAATGATGGGCGGCTGCTCAAAATTATCGCGATTTGTAAAGATAGTTTTAATGCGGTCACCGTTGGTAATGAAGCTCCATTGTGAAGAGGCAGAGCGCGCGCCGACGCGACCAATGCTTGACGTATCAAATAAAACACAAAACAGGCCTGTTATAATTTACTCAAAACACAAAGCCTTATATAGCATAATGGTAATGATCAGTTTCGCGGCTAACTCATTGTTAGCACGTCGGAACGCACAATAAGGTGCCTTCCACACGATTTGTTTGGTTCGTAATCAGTGTGCTGAGAACATGCGCCACCAGAAATACATGTCCATGCCCACTGCTGGACTGCGCGTCAAGAATGATATGACCGAGAATGGAATAATGATGACTAGTCATCACTTACCGGCCGAGATCTCTAATTATATCGGGAGCAGCTTTTTGAAAAAAGAAAACCAACCGTTGAAAATCTGTTAACATTTTGTGGGAGCTCAACGACGCGTCGCCGCTAGTTAATCTACTTCGTTTTCTATTCTTTTAAACGACAAAAAACTTCAATGATCTTTAACAGAACAGTTAAATTGGTTTTTGTCTTGTAACAAGCGTGTCGGTAGGTACGTACGTATCAGCGGTTTTGATCGACATGGTTTTTGAGTTGTATTTTCAATTCGATCGATAAGTGCGATGGGTACGGTTAAATAGCGAGTTCTATACTATGAGTAAAGACAGATACAGTCGTCGTATTCGTACATACGTCGTGGAACTGATTTCCGAACGATGAATGATATAAATGGCGTTTTAATTTGGTTCGTCAACCGAACATTAAGTAACAAACGATCAATGGGTATAGCTTCACTATTTGTTTAGTGAGAGATCATTATCCGCCAACAGGTTGCAGGTGGGAATGCGATATCTATAATTGTTCTTTTAATGATTTGGGATCGAGCCCGGGTGCTTACATGCCTAGTCACGGTCATGCAATTTGTCTAAAGTCGTTTAATCATGATTAGTCACAATAGGGCCCGCTTCTATTAAAATGCTAGATGTCTTCAATAGAAGCTGTTCTTGAATAATTTTTGAAAATTAGACTTATAATTATTATCAACGTGCTGAATGTATTAGAATCGATACTTTAAAATATCAAATTAGTTTTAATGAAGATAGAAGTGCAATATTTTTTCATAAAGGCAAATACACGTCTTTTGAGAGTTCAGTGTTTCATAGTAATTCAATGGATGTATGTGTAACATTTAATTTAAAATAATCTCAAGAATAAAAAAATAAAACAGACATCTTAAATATATAAAACGCTTAATTATTAATTATCTGTATTATATAAAGTTGCGAAATCAAACTGAATATAAGTTTTGAACGACTGATAAGCTTTTCCAGTCTGAAATATCTTAGCACGTTGTATTTTAAATAATTTTACTGATATAAAATTACTACATTTTATAAAAGCTCGTTGATGATTTCATCTCACGGTGCTAACCAATTATATTAAAAAGCAAATTTGTTTAAAACATTAGAAATGTTTGTGCCTCGGAATGAAGTTAGGATTGTACCTGCCTAAAAGCGTGGCATGTCCAAAGATAAGGCGCACCGGCGCCGTCTGGCTATAGAGTATTTAATCGGGTTAATTTATCGATAATTGACGGAAAACCTTTTTGTTTGTACTGCCGGGAAGTAACAGTAATTGTCACGCCTTTGAAGATTTACGCTCGTTTCTAAATTGAGACATTAACAGTCGGATCTCGTGCCTAATGGTTCGGAATGAATTTGTTTGCTTTACTTATAATAGTGGCGGGACACTTGACAGTGAGGGTTAGGAAGAAGCGAAGTGATTTACTAAATCATTAAACGCTAATGATTACATACCTTTATTGGTGCCTTTTTATACCTAATGATTGTCTGAGAGTATTTCATTACTAGATATGCACCAGAAGTTGCAGATAATGTGGCCATTTCATCAGAATAAAAAGTACATACATATACACGCACGCCTGTAATCCCCGAAGGGGTAGGCAGAGGTAGGCAGAGGGTTGTAACCAGTACACCCACTTTTCGCCGAATTTATTACGGTCCCATAATGTGATAAGGGGCAAGCCTTTGCCATACCGGTCACAATTCCTGACTCCGGGCTGACACTGAGTGTTTCTAAATAGAAACCCAATATCACTTTACCCGACCTGGGCATCGTACTCAAGATCTCAGCACAGCAGTAGTAACGCATGCGCAATTACAACTGCGCCACGGAGCAGAATAAAAAGTGAGGGGATAAATATTCTTAAGCCAATTGACTCATAGCCAAAATGCCTACTCATCTTCAGAGCATAATATAAAACGTATGACACGTCCTAAAACGTTGAGCATTGAGAAGAGTGGCAACCGGACCTGATTTGATGCGAACATTTTAAAAAATCACGTCCTATCTGAACGATTGCAGCCAGTTAACGAGTGAGTGGCGTCACGTCGTCTAAATGAATTATTGTTGGCTTTATGGGGAACATAAAACGATGAGATCGGATGCAATCAAGCGGCACCTGTGGCGTCGACCGAGTAAAAAGGTGTCCGTACCGGCAGGGGGTCGCTCGCAACCGTCGCGCTAAACGCCTACTCTACGCACCCACCTTTCTACCGATTTCAATTAGCAATGAATGGCTAAAGTAACAAAAGATACGTCAGTACCTAATAAATAACTGAACCAGGAAAATCGAACTACTTCAGAAACACGGATACAGCCCTATATACAGCTTCAACTAAAGCCATAGAGAAAACTCAACATTTTCTTTGTAAACAGTTTGTTTTATTTCTTTTATTAGTATGTACAAGCTTTTTACGCAGTGAACGGCGTATTGTCAAACTCTCAAAGCATATTAGGATCATCAATAAACTGACAATGGACAACAAAAAGCAAATCAAAATAGTTTTTATTGCAGAGAATGCACGGCCGACGATTAGTAAAAAGTTGACCAAAACGAGGTCTAAAATCATGAGCGTGACCCTCTGGGCGATGAGCTACAGTGTTGGTGGGATGCGCTGCTGGGAACCAATTTAATGCTGTAACAAATCAATAAATGTATCGGTTTATTGGAAGCTGTGTAGAGATCGATTTGATTTATTTCGACCGTACAATCTCGCCGAACGAAATGAGGCCTTGTTAGTAAATGTCAAAAAAGTTTTGAAAGACTTTTAGTCTATTTTTACGGCAGCGAGCGTTGTCTCGATACCCACATATATTGAAGCACGTAAACATATGAAAAATACATTATCATTTTTAAGTGCTAAATAATAAAAACGTTATAAAATTTGTTTTACCACAAAAATAATCGCTTAACGCTCGCTATAAAAACAACATTAAGAGTAAAATAATAAATTACCAAAGGTTTTTATACCGCACTCAAAATATTTTACCACTCCTGCCGTAAACTCTCTCGTCATTGGTTTCGCTAATTAATCGGCGCCAGTCAATAATTTCGGGCCGAACGTAACCCATTTATTGTTGGTGTAAGAATGCAATTAATCAAAACGTGGTCAGTAGCTAGAGCCGTCCGTAACGCCTCGTAAACCGATATCGATTTAGTAGATAAGTTGCGCAAGCTATTGTACAAAACTGCTGAGTCATCGCCAACAAAGGCGGTAGTGGGCACCTTATTAAAATTTAGCCGGTTTCGATGAGCCGCTCTGTTTTGATAACCGCTTCCCCGAACGCGATCGACAAACGTGCACCGCTCCGCTGGTTGCAGCGTTTTTGACACTTTCCCATTGTATTCATACTTTATATAAATATTAGTTTGAAATTAATTGATATGTTTGAAATTTAAAAAAATCTTTTCTAAAATTTGTATTTTTAAATCATCATTATTATACTTCTTAATAACTGGTGTGATTGTTGCCAAATATCCGCCGTATAATAGAATCAATTTTATCTTCGAGTTGACGCTTAGTTCTCAAAAAGTTAAATTTATCAAAAGCGTGTTGCTATTATTGTACGAAGTGAAATGAAATTTTAATCAATTTAGTTAACTTCAAAAGGTAAGCATGCAGTAAATAGGACACGTGCTGATGACAAAGCCGGCCTATTGTAATCGAGATCATTATGTTATAAATTTGATTAAAATTCGATTACTAAATATTCCATAGACTTAGAAATGTCTAAAACTGATATGTATTCTTTGAGTTATTTAAAGCCGATAAAATCCTTCGTTTTAATTACATAAAACATATAAAAATATTGTAACAACAGAGATTATGCATCTCGTGTCTATATGAATTAGACCAATGGTTCCCAAAGTTGCCTGAACAGCGACCCTTCTAATAAAAAGTTCCAAATTCGAGACTCACCTCTTGGTTGTCATGAATAAAAAGAGGCATAACTATATAAATGGACTGTTAAAATAAGAAAAACAAACCGTTTTAATAATTTTATTCCGTTCGATCGAAGTATGATCCTATTTTTATGGCCCAACCAATATTCGCTCGCGACCCACTATTGGGTCGCCACCCATAGTTTGGGAAGCACTGAATTAGACAATTTAATTCACTATATAAGCATTATTAATTTGACCACTCTAAGTTTTTCATATTTCGTTATCCAAGCTCCTGCACCAGCAGGTGGTCCGCTCCGGTCAACACACTTTGATAGAGCGAGACCATTGTCAAATGTAATAGAATCAATCATAACTACAACATCGCCGAAGAATTCCAGCAGGGAGTAGGAAAGACAATGCATTCCCCAAGTACGTAATACGTTTGCCTGCAAATCGAAACCGCAAAATATAACTGTAATATTTAAACGTTCAACTCGAAATAAGGCGAAACTTATTTAAAAACACCAGCATTTACGACAAATATGTGAGCATTTACGCAAAACAACAACGACACAGGATCGCGTGCAATTTTCGCATACAACGGACGCATGGGCGCGCACTGTGTTCAAGCAATTATTTTAAACACATTTCAACAAATGACGATAATGTCAGCCGACCAAGGAGATAAGGACAAAAAACATAAAAATTAAATCGTTCCCTGAACAATTGTTTGGTTTCTTTTTATTTAGAATGTGCCCATCCGGGCGACTAACTAATAAAAACACTGAAGTAATCCAATAAATTTCAACTTAATTAATCGCCGCAATTGGACGTTTATGTGCACTTATCGATATAAAGCTGTTAGTGCACATGGGCACAGCGATATCTTACATAATTATAAGAAGAACATAATAAGGTATTAGATTAGTGTTTCTCAATAAGAATTTGTGCCATCTCGCGCCTATTAGAGCATTTATTTTAAGCCATAAATACCACTTATATATGTTTATCTTAAGTATTTTCTAATAATATAATGTCATGCACATAAAACTGATTTTATAAAGATGTTTCCCGAATAAATGCGCCCGAATTTACGACGCCTCCTGAGGATTTAATGACTGTGAACCAATTTAACAACAGAGTTTAGCACAGTGTTTCCCATCAAGTGTGTTATCGTCTTCTAATCCGGTCCCCAGTGATATCATAAACCAGAAGTGGTCTTGTAAGCAAAACCTGTTCAACAGGCGATCGCACGCACCCTACCGCTCCACAAATGCACTACTCACTAGAGAAACACGAAATACCCGAGTCCTTTGAAGGAACGCTTCGCTAATTAGTCGCGCGATTTTCAACCTTGCCTTACACTGCTTACATACGGAGATTGATAAATGAGTTGAGGTTTTTAGGCCGTTTATGGCGATGTTCGTGACGTTTTAAGTCACGCATGGCCACGAGAGGTGTCGTTGGTGCAATTATCGCAATTGGCTCGTTGGGCTCAGAGCTAAAGACGCCCATCGAGAGCTAAATGTGACCATGTTTGCAACTAGTCATACAGTGTTATTCGATTCGTCATTTAATGCAAATGGAACATCAATACTTCACTTTATCACATCACATCACTTTATTGTCTGTTGTAACTAGCTGTTGCCTGCGGCTCCGACCGCGTGGCAGTGAATCTTATATACTATTTATAAAATCATTTTATCTCTCACAACTACTCTTTGCATAATACAGATATTCGTTCAATCAGGTATAACTTTTGATTGGATGCACGGATTTAAATGAAATAAAGACTAAATGTTACCTCGAGTATTAGGGTATTTACTATTATTAGAAATACCGAAGGTATAACGGAGGTATTTAGGAGACTAGTTGGGGGTAGTTAATAATGACAACCAAAGGGGGAGTAGTAAATGTTTAATATAAAACAGAGTGCCTTCCGCGCTCCAGTGTTCAGTTCAGTTGTTTTGTAAAGTAGACGAGACGATAGCCAGTATAATCGTGGTTCGGTGTTGTAAGAGTTAATCGTAATCAGTTCAATGGCCGCGTAGTTCAGCTTAGAGGGTAATGCTGGTAGATTAATTATAAAGGGAAGCCTTAAGTGAATCCTGACATGCGTGTGTGTTAATATTAAGCACAAAGACGTGTAACATTGCCGTGCAAATCAATCAATAAATTATAAACATTGTATTTGAGCCTTTTAAATATCCATCTTGCATAGTTTTGTTGATGTTCCTAACACGAGATGCACTTTGATTTTATTGCTGATTGTTTTGTCGTAATACAGTACTTTGGATGTGATGCCTTGACAGACAGACAGACCATAATTCCAAAAACAATTGTTTATGGGTTCTACATGTTACAATAAAAAAAATATAAAAATATTAAATCTACAGACAAAGTGTCTCTTCAGCGTTATTATAGTATACATGATAACCTATGAAGCTCAACGTCATAGCATTATATGTGTAAGATGAAAGAAATAAACTCTTTAATAATTCAATAATAACTTGATTCCAAGACACGTGGTAGTTAGTAAGATTCTATTATCTCAAAATAATCGCTCAACGTCATTCATGCTATCAAAAATCGCAAATAGAAAACAGTGTTTCGACCAAAAAAAATCAATCTTTAAAAATTAACACATAACTGAAGGGTATGAGTTGGGGGATAGGGTCGAATACTTAACATATGTCTTGACAGACGATTCTCATCCCTGTTAAGCTATCGCCCTTATCTACCTTTTTTTTTTTTTGTCGCGGGGAAAGCTTTTTATTACTACCGCCCGCTCCGGTGGGAAGCGGAATAAGAATAAAACGGTTATGCTGGACTAGCCGGTCTTACGACCCAGCATCCCCCTCGCCCGGATGATGGCTATCCGGGCAGCCGCTGGGCCGAGTCCCTACCCCCTATGTACACCCCACCCGACACTAGCAGCTAAAACCCCGCGGTGGCCTTCTTCGGCGCTTACGGAGCGATCCCGGGGTATTCTAAGGAGTGCTAGAATTGCTGCCGGAACCACCCCTGCGCGGTGCTGCGTAGCAGCCCATCTCCATGGGAGGGCTTAGGAGCCCCCGCGCACCGAACAACGACAGCGAACGAGGCCTTACCACACGCGCTGCCGTCCATCTCGGGGTCGCACGATGCTCCGAAACTGGGAGTGCATCGATTCGGGCTGACAGCCCCCCGCTGCGAGCCCGCGACCCCCGATGGCCCCTATTAGTCGCCTCGTACGACAGGCAGAGGTTACCGTGGTGGAATTCAAACGCCCCCGTTCCACAGGGCGGGAGACGCCGGTCAGTCATCCACCCGGCGCCTCCTACGTCTTCTCTGGCGGCGGGAGGGATCATTTCGTTCCCGATCCCTCTCGGCACTCTCCTTCTGCGAGATGACGCTCTCGCAGAAGTGGGCCACCGCACGCCAGGACCTCCGGCTGGCGACCATGGACGACACCACGGCCGGCAGCGAGAGGTCTCCTCCGACGACTGCTCTGAGAGCGCTGCGCTCTTCGTCCCAGGCTGGGCACTCCTCCAACGTATGTTGAGCCGTGTCCTCGTGGCAGTTGCCACAATGGTGGCACACGGCAGACACCTCCTTTCCGATCCGACACAGGAACGAACCGAAACATCCGTGGTCCGTCAGTACCTGCGTCAGCCGGAAAGTTGGCGCACCGTGGCGCCTGTCTAGCCATCTCTTTAGGACAGGACGCACTGCCGCGACGGTCCTCAAGCCCGCACTTGGGCTTTCCAGCCTGGTATGCCACTCCTCCACAGCGGTTCTGCGAAATCGGGCCGCAATCTCCCTCGGGGCCAGTCTCACCTGACGGCGACTGGACGCCTCCTCCCGCCAGAAGAACGCGGACGAGAGGAGTTTTGCGTCCAACTCCCAAGGGAGGGTGCCGGCCAATACGCAGGCCGCCTCGTGGGAGACCGTGCGGTAGCCCCTTACTATTCGCTGCGCCAACAAACGCTGCGGTTTGCGCAGCAAGGCGACGCAGCGGGGTTTCAGGGACTGGGCCCATACGGGACATCCGTACAGGGCCATTGACCGCACGACTCCAGCGTATAAACTTCGGCAAGGGCTATTAGGTCCCTCCAGGTTCGGCAGCAGGCGTCCGAGCGCGCCCGCCGCCCGCACCAATTTCGGCGACAACTCCTTGAAATGGGCACAGAAATCTCACCGGCTGTCCAGAATCAATCCCAAGTACTTCATTGTACAGCCGATGGAAATCCGCACCCCCTCCACATTGATGTGGGACATTAAAGGTGGCCGAATCCGAGGACCGTGAAAGTAAAGGGCCTCGGATTTGTTCAGGGCCACCTTAAGGCCCAGTCGCCGAATCCTGCCCACCACCTGTTCGGTTGCGAACGAGGCGAGCAGGGTGGCCTCCTGGAAAGACCTGGCTGTCGCTGTTACTAGCGTGTCGTCTGCATAACAGACGACAGCGACGCCTCGGGGGCCCTTATCTACCTGCTATTAATAATATATAATAATAATACTGGCCCTGTATTAAACATTGTCCCACTGCTGGGCACGGGCCTCCTCTACTAATGAGAGGGGTTAGGCCTTAGTCCACCACGCTGGCCTAATGCGGGTTGGTAGACTTAACATAACTTCGAAATTCTTATGAGAATTCTCAGGTATGCAGGTTTCCTCACGTTGTTTTCCTTCACCGTTAAAGCAAGCGATAATTAACAATTAATACACACATAGCTTTAGAAAAGTCAGAGGTGTATGCCATATGGGTTTCGAACATACGTCTTTCGTCTTGACAGTCCGTACCGCAACCAACCAGGCTATCGCTGCTTAGGCTACCTGCTATTACAAAATAAAAAAAATCAATTAACTATGTAATAGAAAGCATATAAAACAAATAAACCCTTAATAATTAATTACTAGGGGTAATAAATAATAGCTAACAAATTAAATTTCGGTGCCCGGATTAATTCAAATGAACCGATAGTGTAACCGCCATAATGTGCTTAGGTTGCACATAGGTTAAATCCAATACATATTCTAACGTTACAATATATCCGTTATTAGTGAACCGTCGCCATTTACGAAGCTATTAGACCATTCGGGGTTGCACTTCAAGGGCTTTACCTATTGACCTCCCAAATAGCATTTGACACAATATACCTAAAGTTCATTACTTAAATATTCAGATCCTTTAATTGGATAAATATTTAGTTACAGTAAACGAAACACCCAAATATTTTCGAGGGCGACCTTGTTGTGCCGTTTAAATTCTTACGCGATGGCCGTTTGTATATTATGTTACGGTTTGTGTGATTAATTTAAAATTATTACTAACTAGCGAGAATGGTTCATACAAACAAATGAAGTAAAGGAAAGTCGGTCCACAGCGCAGCATAATAAAATAGCATTAAAATGGTAAATAAGAAATAACATTATTATTCTATCGTGCATAATTAGCAATTAAGATTTGTTCAAACATAATCTGATAAGATTGAATTTCTAATATTCTTATTGTAAAAGTTATTGTATTTTATTGTCTGCACTGGGATTAGTAGGTGCAGGTAATTCTAGAATTATATACACTTATATATTTTTAGCTATTATAATGACAACAAACGTCCATAACCAGCCAATAAAGCGAGCCCACCGCTGTAGCTTTTTTCAAAACCACATTTATTAAATGAAAAATGTCTAACAAATTAAAATATTTCATTACGATTACCAGAGACATTAAAAATTATTAACCGACACACATGATTATGCTCCCAAAATTAATTAAAGTTACAGCTAATACTTATCAGTAATAGGGTGTTTGACTGGTGTAACCAAAAAATATAAAACTGCACTAGGAGAAAGGATAGTGGGCAAACATATTTATTAAATACATTTTTTTTATTTTAAACGTATTATAAACATTTTATTTTCGTCATTAAAATTTAGAATTTTTAATCTGTATCACTCGGTGCCAAAAACGTAGCAATACCGGCCGCCATTACTCGTGACGACATCGCACATAAACATTGCATCCTACGACAAATAAAATTGTAAGGAAGAACATATTTTTCGATGTGTAAACGTGCGGAAACGTGTTAATTTCGTCTTCAAGTCTTCTATAAGAATGGAAGAAGGCATTACAAGGGCTGATAGTCGAAATCTGCCACTTCTTTCTTAAAACTTTGGATTTTGGCACATGGATGAACAATTTATCGTGATTTAGTGTCGAGTTTTTACACAAAGGCATTGAACAATATTTATATGCTAGCTCATTCATTTTTGTGGAAAAACTAGAGATAAATGCAAATAATTTGTTATGTTGTTAGGTGTCACGAATGTTTGTAGATGTGCGATGACGTCACATAGAGATAATGTCACGTGATAACGCGTTTTAGCGCGAAATTATATATGAAAAAATTAAATCACGGATTTTATATAAATTGAGTATATTTCAATAATAAAAATATTACGGGGGCTATAAGTGAAGAGTCCTCTATCGATGTCCATCAATCTTCAAAAATTGTCAAATACCCTATTACAACATATTATCCGCAATCGTTAATTTGACGAAACAAACTGACGGTAATTAAAAAGCATGCCATCACACCTGCATCCTCAAAGGAGTAAACATGGATCCTCATTTCAGTGGCAATGATATTATCTTATTTTTTAAATGCCTAATAATTGAGTAAACAAGCAAGATAATTAAATTTTCCAGATTCCGACCGAAATTCGGCGAAAAATGGGTGTACTGGTTACACCTGTGCCGACCCCTTCGGGGATTACAGGCTTGAGTGTATATGATGATATAAAATTGCGATATTTTAAACTAGGTTCAAAACGTTTACTTTATTTCTTCTTAAGAAATTCTAAAATAAACTTTTGCTTTAAACTATAATGAAGGTCTTTCTGGAATCAGTGCTGGCTAAATAAAACAGCTTCTTCGATCAAAATATATTTTTTCTTTTTTATACTACGGAAATATCGGAGCATATAATACTACCATAGAACAATTAGCCAACTTAACGCTCAAGGAAATCTCTTGTCTTTTGTATGCAAAAAGTAACCAAATCAATATGTTAACACTATTATTCATTAAGTTCATTCTTTAATTCGTACTCCTAGAATTGATTTTGACCACATGAAACTAAAATATGACAAGTGAACTCTATCGACCAAAAAAAAAATCAAAACTGACATAAACTTGACGGAAAATGTATATGTCCGAGCGTCATGAATACGGACATTGAATTGAACTTGAAAATGGCTTTAATTATTGTAAACTGTGGGTACCGTCACTTGCTTTGCTATTTTGAAGGTAGTTTCGAGTTGTTTATCGGATGATTTCAATCACGGAGCACAACGAAAATCATAATATAAAACAACACCTCGCCATTTGACGGGGAATTCGGGAGTAATCATTGAACAGTTAGTGTGTTTAGAGGTCGTAATGCCGAAATACTGTTAAAGTATTAAGTTAACGTGACGTAAAACTGTTATTAGTATCAATTATAGTAATTTAGATTGTGCTGTGTTTAAAAGAACAACTATGGGGTTTTTGCCAGATTCTTCCTTGATAGACAGTGAAGTGTTAACCTTGTGTTTTCCTACCGAAATATCATACGATGAGCATCCTGACTGTATCAGGAGATCCGAGACGGATGTGTACACCCTCTCACAAACCTCGGCCTCTGGACATGCCGCCAACATATATTTTATGTCATTAAAAAAAATGCTTCATATTTATATTTGACTAGCTGTTGCTCGCGGCTCCGCCCCCGTGGAGGTTATTTTCGGGAGCAGAAGTATCAATGCAAGGAGTTGTCTTCTGCACTGAGACACCTATAGCGATCGTCCTGAATCTCAGGTGTTGTGACTGTCTAGATGGCTAGACAGGCACAACTCATAACTTAAACTTCTAGCACTCCCCCGGGATCACTCCTTAAGTGTCGAAGAAGGCCACCGCGGAGTGTTAGCTGGTAGTGTCCGGTTGGATGTACATAAGTAGTAGGGACTCGGACCAGCGGTAGCCCGCATAGCCATCATCCAGGTGAGGGGGTGCTGGGTCGTAAGACTGGCTAGTCCAGCATAACCGTTTCATTCTCATTCCGCTTCCCCCCGAAGCGGACGGCAGTAATAAAATGCTTTCCCCGCGACAAAAAAAAGTGTTGTGCCTGAAGCTTGAGATTACATTTAAAGAATACCTCATAAGTTAACTCCTCACTTCGCCCTTTAAGGGATGATTTGCTAAAAACGTTGAAACGTATTTCTTTATTTTTTAGTTGAAGTATTACGGATTGCCCATACATACTTTTAACTATTTCACCCCTTTCAAGATAATTTTTTGAGACAAAAGATACCCTATGTCCTTCCCTAGGATATATTCTATCCCTCTACTGAATTTCATTAGGATTCGTTCACCCGTTTAGTCATGAAAAGGTAAGAAACAGACATACAAACAACAATATTAATTTTGCTGCGGAGATATTTTAAAACTGTTATATCTCCTAAGATATTCATTGAAATCAAATGACGTAAAGGGCAAATTTGTTCAAAATTAAATACTTGTGATGAATAAAGTTTTTATTTGGATAAGGATTAATACCATGTTTATAAAAACCCCTTTCCAAATAGAGCATGGTTTCAGAACAAATTTGATAACCATTAAAAAGGTTATAGTGAGCCAACCGAAATAGATAGACATATGTTATCACGGACTTTTTTTTGAACTTTTTAAGAGTAACAATTTCGTCGTACATGATTGTTATGTAACTTTAACCGTTAACGCAGCGTACGCAACGGAAGCTCTCAAAAGGAAACAATTTTCCCCGTTTTTGCAACATTTTTCATTGCTGCTCCGCTCCTATTGGTCATAGCGTGATGTTATATAGCCTATAGCGCTCCTCGATAAATGGGCTATCCAACACTAAAAGCTTTTTTCAATTCGAACCAGTAGTTCCTGAGATTAGCCCGTTCAAATAAACAAACAAACAAACTCTTCAGCTTTACATAATAGTATAGATTAAAATTTTCTTGGTATTCATTTAATATGTTTTTAATGACAGATTTTATAGATTGTTAAAGTGCAATATAATTAAAATGTTATCTGGCTAATATCTTGTGTTTACTCCAGCTAATTTTTTTAAACTTGTATGTCGTTAGTAGGAGATCCTATAAATAGTTTCTACGTTATACTTAGCACTCAAGTCCTACTCACACTTGTCGGTTTCTTTAAAAACCATTACGTAATCAAGGAGTATTAGAATTAGTTGCTAAGATTTTCTTACCTACACACGGTTATTCAGAAAAACACATCAAACTATTATACGTCCTATTATGAATTGTTTCCGGATTTGTCATAATAATAAGAATGTGAAGATTATGATCAATTATTTTAATAATACAGCTAGTGTATTCGATGATGGAGTCGCGAACGCTACGTAGTCGGTGGACGGCGGGGGCTGCGCACGCAACTCTGTGTTTGTAACGTGAGTCGCTCACCGGTATTACGCGCCGCGCAGTGCGCACTGACATATAATAATACACCTACGTGCTACTATTATTTCGTGTACCTACACCCAGCTCTTCGCTCTTCTATTATGTTTCAAACTTTAACGTGGTTATGTGACCAAACAAAACAGTTATCCAGTAAAAGGGTGTAATATATACGTAGTTTGGGAGAAATATTTGTATGTTCTACTTAGCTCTTACATAAACTGGTATGTTCCCCGATTACTCGAAGACGCCTGGACCGATTCAAGAAATTATTTTATTGTTTGAAAGGGTATACTTCCCAGGTGGTCCTATTGACAAGTCAGGATCTGATGATGGGATCTCAGAAAAATCGAGGGCAACCCTAAAATAAACGCATAATTTGTTTTTTATTGAAGTCGGTGTACTTTTTATGAATTATTTATAAAAGAAAGTATAGTTTGAAATATGTATACTCTCAAGACGTTTATATATTACGACAGTTGGTTCTCTACCAATGTGATGTGATGTCTATTGAAGATAAATATCTCAGTTAAACTGCCTGACTGTCTCGGTGGCGCAGTTGTAATTCATGCGTTACGACTGTTGTTTGTTGTTGTTGTTTCTGTTGTTGTTGTTTGAGGTCTCGGGTTCAATCCCCGGGTCTGGTAAAGTGATATTGGGTTTTCTATTTATAAATACTCAGTATCAACCCGGAGTCTGGAATTGGGTCCGGTATGGCGATAGGCTCGCCCCCTATAACATTATGGGACCGTAACAAATTCGGCGAAAAATGGGTGTACTGGTTACACTTCTGTCTACCCCTTCGGGGATTACAGGCGTGGGTGTATATATATAAATCTCAGTTGAACTTCGTGGTTGGGAGAGGTATGAGAGCCTTCACAACAAAGCTTACGTATTATCAGATACATAATTCTAATGATCAACACTAATCATTCTATAACCATGTCCAGTGACGGCAACCTTGACTTTAAGGCACGCTGACACAGCTCATACCAAGTGGCGCGAGGTCATAGCAGCCATTTGCGACCGCTATGCTGATGAGGATCAAAGGTCTCACCTAGAGTTATGAAAAGCATGCACTTCTTCGAATCTCTCATACAACTTTTATATTGCAACATGCATAAAATAATACATAGTACAGAATTAGAACTTCATACAATGGACGTGATGTATACGATACAAATACGATATCATCTTAAACTTTTATGTATCTTGCAACATAGTAGGCCTAAAAATATGACTTAATATTATTTGGTATTGTTCTTAAAAACCACATAGAGATGCTGTTAAAAGGCTGGGCCGATAACAACGTACAAGATAAATTCAAAAACACTGAAACGATCTAGTAGAGGACTACAAATACCTTTTCAAGTATCAAGTAAGGCGTAGTGTGAAGAAGCTACATACAAGCTGGCATGGTTGTGTTGAGTGGCGAGAGCTACATTGCCTCTCGCTATTTGATACTCTAACTGGAAGGCATTGCGCTTTCATTGCTGCTTACCATTAGGTGCACTGTGGTCACTTTGCCGTGCCAGGATAAAAACAAGTTTTCTGATTCGTAAACTGCCACTAAGCAAAAAATCATGTCGATCCCTTGTTCTGTGAAAAACTAAGCTATTCCACGGGAACTGTACATTTTTCTGGGATAAAAAGTAGTCTATGTACTTTTACAGACTTTAATCTATCTCTGTGCCAAATTTCAACCAGATCCGTCCACCCGTTGTAGCGTGATTGAGTAACAAACATCCATCCATCAAAACATTCGCATTTATAATATTACAATCTCCGGCATCGAGTACATCGACTTTAAGAAGAGTAATAGTCACTCCCTTCCTTCTTCTCTGCCTCTTTTGTGGACATGACGTGCTCACAATGTGAGACATCAAAATTCCACCTTTCTCTACTCCTGACCTAAGTAATAAAGGCGAGAGCGACAGATAATTACCGACGACTGCGGCTAAAGTCCGGCGTGACGAGTCCCATGTGAGACAAGCGGTCAGTGCAGCAAACCTTCTGTGCTCTCTGTCGTTATACTTTGGCAACGAGCTTAAACAACTCTACAGCGTCAATATTACCAACGACGGTTCAGTTCAGTATTGTACGTTAATTTTACTCCTTTTTAACACTACGAACTATTTTCATATGTTTTTAGCTCCATACCGTATAGATTACCGTGAATCCGAAACCGAAACTCAAAACCTTGAAACTCTCGCTACTAAATACATCCGGTTTTTGTCGGGGGTTTTGGTCTAGACCTTCTGAGTACTCTGACACTAGACCCTCGATCGCTTCTTCACCTTCTTGCCCCAGGGCTTAGTTTGAGGTAGCTACACAGCCGGCATGATTGTGTTAAGTAGCGAGGGATAGATTGTTTCTCGCTACTTTATACTCTAACTGGGCGGCGTGGTCACACCAGGATAAAAAAAATCTAAATACCTATTGGTATATTGAGTGGTGCTCGCAATTATTGAATGAGTAAGTTTTTGTTTTACCATTTCCTAATCATTATTACAATATCATTTACTTTGATATACTATTGACAATAATTGAATAAATAAATTTTCTTATGTGTATAAATAGGTAAACAATTACACCGCGGTTAGTCTTAGTAAAGTCGTGATCGCTCTAGGCATTCCCGGCATACGGAGTTGTATAGAGAGTCTTATACTAAATATATGCATCGTTTATTAGCATATATAATTATTTATTTACCTTCCGATATAAGCCTCTCGCGGATCTCCCACGCGAAAATAGTCGGATTTTCTCTTTTATATTGTTCTATTTTGGATACGACTGCCGGTGTGGCCACTTTTGGTTTACTTCCCCCAATTAGACCAGGTGGGCGAAGTGTACCTGTGGAGAAAAAAATATATATTACGATATTCTTATCAAATTTGATATTGTAAGCTTGATCTATTTTACAATTGCTGTAAAAATATATTATTGTAAAAGTAATGTTTACTCGTAAAATAAAATTTACACGTTCTAAATAAATTAAATTCATATGATAAGATTTTCCAAGACACGTTATTTTCATTTGAAAAAAATCAATTTGACAATAAATATAATAATAGATCTTCAAAATTATCCAGATAATAGTAAATTATATAATACCCTCAGAATACAGAAAAACTCAGTATACTGAGATAATTCCTTATAAAACATAAGGTTTTTTTCTATATTTAATTCTAGATCAGCACCGGCTCTGTGTGAAGTAGACAAAAACTAATTGAACAAACTGTCACCTGTTACCCACTGCAAAGAATAAAAGAAAATTTAAAATCAAATTAGAGCTGCAAATAAAAATGCCAATAATAGCGACACGATACCGATTGATGCAATTTCATTGAGTGCTAAACGTGAGTAAACGCGAATCACTTGTCGCGAACCAATTCTTCATATAGCAAGCTTTGTGCCGTTTCACTACTCGCTCTTAAAACGGCGACGTAGTGATCAAATTTATATATTGCATTGACAATCATAAGTTTGTGTTTTTCCATACAAAAAGAAGGTAGACGTGGAACCATACAAAAAATTGATAATCGAGCACAGCGGTAAGAATAACAATGAAACTCTGAAATAAGTATTAATAATTACAGAGTCATTGACGTCGGCTAAATGAAACTTCTGTGAGCGAGATGCGAATTTGTAATTTAATTTCCGCTTACTTTGTTTTGTCGCTGAACTCAATTTATATAAGAAGTAGGCGCGCAAAGAAAACGGACGTAAAGTTACTTACTGCTGTAGACTGGTTAGATAATAAACCCCTGTGTTGCTTAATTTTTAGTTCTGTTAGAGTTTTTGTCGAACGCAATCTAAATTTAAAATAACATAAAATCAAGGATCGCGTAAAAAATTGTTATGATGGATTCAATAATGCTTAAGATAGATAATGGATGAGTGCGTGCTCCGGGACAATTACGTAAAAACGCAGCCGCGGCATTCCGGCGGGCGGCGGGCGTCCGCACTGTTTTTACAATATGCGCGGCCAGCGTTGTCCTTCATACCGATAACACGCTGAATTATTCAACATATTATTTATATTCACATTTTTGTCAACGCCATCCAAGATGGATTCATAAAGGTCTTTATGTCTTGATAAGACTAAAGCTTACCGCCGAAAATGGTGGTGACCCGTAAAAACCTAAACTCAAATGTTCGAGAAAACTTCGTCACATACCTTAACGGGTAAGGATAATATTAACATTCTGACGACGTGAGAGCCCATGAAGTGATTTAGGTAGGATATATAAATTATATTCATTAAACCGGCAAAGCCCTTGAGAAAATGTTGTCCCCATACTGCAAAAATTTACTATGTTGTTATATGTGAATAAGTTGAGATAACGGCCATAATTGTTTCCTAAGTAAAATCAATGAATGCTTAACAAATTATTTTCTTTATTTTCACAGCCTCCGTCGTGCAGCGGGCACGATTGTGAAACAAACGACAGCGGGTTCAATTACCGTTCATAGAGAAATGTTTTTATTATAACAGATATTTGTTTCGGGTCTGGGTGTCGTGGGACCGTAGTCTTCGTAGTCCTTGGTACCCACGATACTGGTTTGACTTAGTGTAGAGTCAGAACTATGTGTGTCCTTATAGGATACATTATTGTTATTTTCAACAATTACTTTTTTAAAGTTTTCGGTACTGAATTAAATATGTCTGTTGCCTTCAAGGGCCTATATAATGTTGTACCCAATATATAACATTACGATGACAAGCAGCATTAAAAACATGAAAAAGAAAATTATATATGTATGTCATCCCACATTCCAAAAACGAATGTAATTATTCATATTGATACTAGAAAATATTTAACACGTACGAAGCGCCATAATATAACAGATTAATTAGATAGAGGATCCGTTAAAGATTTTTTCGTATGTAATAAAACTTAATGTAATGCGCATAGACACGACTTAACACCCTGTAAACGTAATATTTCATTTAATTAGCATTTATGACATACACGAAACGGTCATTTAAAGGTCACGTGGAATTTATTTTTATTTGTGTAATTAGTGCGAGCAATTTAACACCATTAAGCATCTGAAAAAATGACACTAGGCATAATATGTTTCTAATGATAATTTAATTTCACGTTTTTATTAAAACTACAATATAAGAACAATAAAAGTGTAGATTCTATTTTAATTATTTAACACAATTTATGTTTAACTTCAGATTACTCAAAGTATTTTAAAACTGAAAATAATTGAGAACGCTTCTGAATACCATTCTGAATAATCAAAATAACAATCAAAACATACCTAGCTCATTTTGAAACGTTGCAAGTTTGAATTCCAACATCGCCTTTCACTATAACCACACAGCATTTTGCATGTAACTATTGAAAATCCATATTGCTTATTCTAAGTCCAAACGCCAAAGCCCTGCCTGCCGTTCTCTATTGATTGATAGCTAAATTGCAGGAGGCCGGCACACTGATCATTTTGCGATAATTAAATCGGCTAGAAACGTAATCGCATGACCGGGGCCAATTACTAGATGTTGCTTAGGCAAAGGATCGTGTGAGGTACTGAAACGGCTTGTAAATGTGTGTTATTTGCGTGAAACTCATGCGTGTGCTCCCAGCGCGCTCTTGCGATGATAAAACATTCAATGCAGAAACTTGTTGGCTCCCTGCATTTCTATACGCAAAAACTACACTTTAGGTTGATGCTTTCTTAAAGGGAATTGATCATAGTCTATTTCAACTGTTCGTTAGCGGACACGATAAGTATGCATTCACCCTTTTTAAAAGACGAGAATATAAATTATTTCGAACTCAATTCCAAACCGTAAAAATTTAAATTTTACACTTCATTGAAGATTATATATATTTATGGAATAAGATTTACTTGAAACTTGGTGTATATACCGTTCAACGCAGTTAATCAAACATATTAGCTTTTTAAGGGTTAAAAGCTTGTATAGAAAATAACACTTTGCTAGACCGAAGTTATAATCAGAAGCTCGTTATTGACTAATCAATTACAAAATGCCAGTATCATCATTAAGTAAGAACTAATGCAAAAGTAATATTGTACCTAAAAACAAATTCTTAATTTATCACAAATCTAATCTAGTCTCCGTAAAGAGTAATTGGAGTCTTTCAATAGATATTCATTAGCTGGAACACTATTTGCCACGTTATCTGAACTCGAGACTACTATTTAGACGTGTTATGGTCTGTTTCACAATGTCCGCCTAGACACTGGTTATAAGATAGAATATAAGACACTAAAATATAAAATAAACTCTATCAATATCAAGAAGAAGTTCATAACAAATTCAAATTATCGAAATAGGTACACCTAAATTTTTAATTGGATATTGTGAAACAGGTCCTTAATAAGCTTAAGGCGTTACTTAAATGCTTAAATATTAATCAATAACAAGAACGAAAAACAGAATAAACTACTGATGATATTATAACTGCACTTCAGACACAAGACAATGATAAGCGATTAATCAATGCCGTCGTTAAGGAAGCAAAAGTTATAAACATCACAACACACTCAAAACGCAGGTTAATAAATTTCCACACAAGAGTCATTTATGGACGTTTAAAGTCATTACACGGTGCGTCTACAAAGATCTTTTAAACGACACAGAAAAGGCCTGAATCGAGTTAATTAAATTTATATTGGAGGTATTTAAAAGTGGCCCTTTATGTTCGCTGGCGCTAGCGTAAACCTCGACCGAGTAATGCAGTGTCATGCAACTAATAGATCAAAATCTTAAGCGGCGAAGTGGGCCTGGATAGGCTGATTTATTGAACATAATGCAATACGTGTTAACGATGCCTTGATTCGGTGATTGATTGGCTTTATGTTCGGTGCGGGAAATCAGTTCACACATGCTCCCTCAGAAGTTACTATATATACTTCCATGTTGCTTTACAGTACATATTATGAAAAAAGATACATACACACATGTTATAAATGAAATTATAGTTTTTAGTTAAAAATAATAATAAACACATAATTATGATTACATCCAAATATAAATGTAAACGCCATGTTCGATACAAATGACGTTTGGGGCTGTAAACGACGCATCGCATAGCAAACAGAGTTATCTGAACGGGCACTAAGATCCATAGAAGTTCCTTCAATCTTAGCTATCGGAGTAGTACTAAGTTTTTTTGTCGTGGTACACTGCACTTAATTGTACAGTGCCGCCCAGGTATAAGCAACAACCATACCTTGCTACTCGACAAAATTATGTCGACCTGTTTTTTTTTATCAACAAACTTTTCATTTATTAGTACAAAATATGTATCATAAGCTAATTCTAGTTTATGTTTTTTTAGTGTTGAATCGCTGCTTCACGATCTTCAATATATTTAAATGAAGGTGATACATTAATGATATGGCATATATTGTCGTTTAGGTTTGTATCAATTTCAATTCTTAATAACTCAAGAACTGTATAACCTTTTGATGAAAGTTTGAATTTTAGGTGTGCTTTGGTTGGATCGATATGCAAAATTGCCAGATCTATTAGTTTGTGTCTTCGAGTCAAAAGCAGCTTGAAATCGTTCGTGTAATACACACGGCCGGTCCGTCGACCTTATTTTTCCGAACTTGGCTAATATCCTAACATGTCCAACTCATTTTACTTCTAAAAGTTGGGTAAAAAATGGAAGAGAAGTTAAAATGCATTTTAGTCACATTTGCACCACTAATTTCAGAAATCCTCAAACATACACCTATTCTACTCCCACAACCAAAACGAATATTCAAGTGACTCCTCATATTGTATTGTAATCTATCAAGCCGTTTAAGTACAGGGCGTGTCATAGAAATATTATACATACATACTACACTCGAAAAATATGACCTTCTTTCTGATGCAGTCAGGTAAAAAGAACTACTTATGCAAATACACAACAATCCAATTCTAAATATTGGTCTATGAGCAAAGACCATTAGAAATTTAAATTGACATCAGAGAACTGGAGCAGAACAAGAAAAAGCGTCGTTTGTAAAACAAGAATGTCAACCCGGATAATTCAATTTTGATTATAGGACCAAACCTAAATACAGCTTCATTATACGCTGCGGCGATCCGAGGACAATCATCTTGAGTAGGTATCATTAGCTACCTACCAAATTTAGGTAGAAAGAAATAAAATGACCGGTTTAATATAAAATTACTCACTCCGTGAGTTCGGTTGCTTTGTAGACTTATGAATTATTCGTAGTGTAGCGCTCCACTAAATTTAAACTATGTTTATATTGGATTTTTGTGGATTAATCAAACATCGATAAATATTTATTTTATGTAGAAATCGTCAAAATTTACACCGGAACAGTGTCTTTGATTTTGAACGCGGCATTCCGCTTAAATTTATATCAATTAAGGCCTAATCTAAAAGTCAAGTTGCTCATAGGGCATTATTTATGCGTGTCTATTTTAACGGTCAAATTGTTGAGCTAGATAATAAGTTTTAAGCTAAGACTATGCACGTATGGTAAACACGTAAGTGGTTAGACATGATGGCCTTTGGCGACTCGTAACCGAGCTTCCGTGGGAACCCAGCACGTGACGTTACGAAATTACCACGAGCGAAAATTGATTGACAATATAACCTGCATCATTTTAAAACGTTCGTACATATTTCATATAATAACTACAGGAATGTATATCTAAATAAATGCATTCAGTTTGACCTACACGATGTTCTCTCAAGTGTTCCTATGTTGTATCGTGCAGTAGGTAACATAACATATTACAATTCAGACTTTTGATGATTTAGCGGATATCAATAACTTAAAGCGGCAGAGCAAAGCGGGATACAGTTTTGTTAACAACATTAATTATCCGAATCGGCCGTGCTAGTATCTCTGTCTCATAGAAAACTCATGTGATATAACACCTTGTTATTGAGAGCCTCCGTGGCACAATGTACGAGTAGCCGGCGTGAAACGAGAGGCTGTAGGTTCGATTCCCGCACTGAGACAAACAGTTTGTGTGACAGATAGATATTTGTTTCAGGTCTGGGTGTTGTAGTCCTTCATAGTTTTTTATACCCACGATAAGGGTTTCACCTTGGGGTCAGAACTATATGTGACTGTTGGATGTATTTATTATTGCATTTCGTATTATGAGTAGATTTTCTTGAAAGATATTCTCCCCCATGACCCATCTGGGATTGTGGGGTGTTCATGATTACCCACCATCAGGTGACCCACTTACTCGTTAACTGGCATGCCAAAAAAAATGCCCAATTCACATAACATTTAATATATTCAAAAACATTTGAATGCATGTGAAAGTAGAAAAGCAAACTAAAAGTGTTCGTTAAAGAATGTTCAAAGTGCGTATAATGATAGATTGCTCACAGTAGTAACAATCGCATGAGTGCATTCGAAATCGTCCTTTCACGATTCCTGAGCAAATACAAAGTGTCCTCGTGTCCTAATAACCCCCGTGGCTCTAATTCAGTAAATTAAATGAATGCTATCAAGTGTCTGCAACGTCACAGTTGGCTCATGCTTCGCTTGCAGCTAACCATAGTATTACGCGCTAATTGTCAACTACGACATTGTTTACTTTGATCAAGGAGTATTTTAATTGCCATAAGACATTGAAAACGCAGCACAATAATTTAAGGTTTGCCGTTGCGAATTTATTGTGTCCAGTAGTGCAATTATCAATGAAAGTATTCGTACCACAGAGTCGTGAACGCATTTGGATTCACAGTGCCCTTTTGTTCCAAAACACTCAATCAATGATTGCGATTGCAACAATATTCATTCGTGATAATTATAATGGTAGAGGTACAAATTCAGGGGTTTGGATGTGAAGAATCGTTGATGATAAGATATTTCTCACACCACCAATCAGGCTCGAGTTGGGAGCGCTTGCTCGCGGCGGCGCATTTATCCGCACCCCGGTGGCTTATAATTAACACGCTACAAGTTTTATGAATCGATTATGATCTAAGCTTTCGTCAATAGCAGCTTTCGTCGAGGCCGCGGCAGCCGAATCGATCTCTTATCGATGATTCATGACGATTGAGATTTTCCGCCTAAAACTTTTTATAAAGCATATGCTAAATACCGTGTGCGTGAAATGACAAACTGCCACTAAATGCTGCTGTTTGATATAATGCAAGCCCGGCTTTTGAAAACATATAAAATGATTATAAATAAACGTTCACCGATTATGATATTATATAGCATATGTGTTTGGGTTGGATCAGGACACATGCTTTGGATTATAGTCTAGTTTAGTAATTTTTAATGAATTTGCATTTTTATTGTGTTTCTTGGCTGTATTCTATTTTTTGTCTTAATTAGTAAATAAATACGAGCCTGGGCAAATCTATTCATATTGTTTTACGTTCTGTTTCAAAGGCACAAAAAAATTACTATATTTATTTCACCGATCCATGCTTTCGTGAAATATTTTTTTAAAATCCGTTACCAACGTAATATTGTTAGTTTTTTTATAGATATCTAATAGGATGGAATTCGTAATCACAGATAATATAATTGCACTTAATAATAGACAATTAAAAGACTAGAATAGAGCGTTCTAACATCTGTTTTTAAGCCAATACGATATTTCCGAAGGGAGTTCCAGATTCTAACCATTATATTTTTTTATTAAAGTCACACATATAGTCCAGATCTCACATCAAAATAAAAGTCTTGTGTGTTGTATATCAGGGTCTAAAAACTTTTGGTCTGACAGTACACAGACCTAGAACAAATATCTATGGATCCCACAAACATTTGTCCCCATGCGAGGGTCAAACCTGCGGTCTTCCACTTCAACTGAAGTCAGCTTGCATTATTAAATACTTGAGAGTAATAAGAATTTATAGTCACAAGGCAACTTATCCCTTAGGCTGTGGCACTACTTCGTTGCCGCAATTATCTTACTTTAACATCGTATACGGTTGGCGGGCTATGTTTTAAGAGCCATATTTTGAGATATTGAGGTATATACATATTTGGAATCAGCGACGTTTTCTGCATATTTTGAGCCTTGTTTCAAAATATTGCAAATCGCTTGAATCATTATCATTTTAAAAATACGGTATGAAATGAGCGGATATTCAATTTTCAAAATATGACCTGTGCACTTCGTAATATAACAAACAGCATACAGTCAGAGTACGGCGATTTCTACGTATCATATCGGTTATAATATTATAGACAAAAAAAATTTAATCACATAAATAAATTACTGTATTTATCAATGTCATCTGTCCTTGTTAAGTTACCCATATCACACACACATACACTCACGCCTATAATCCCCGAAGGGGTAGGCAGAGGTGTAACTAGTACACCCACTTTTCGCCGAATTTCGGTCCCATAATGTGATAGGGGGCGAGCCTATCGCCATACCGGGCACATTTTCCAGACTCCGGGCTAATACTGAGGCATTTCTAGATAGAGAAACCCAATATCACTTTACCCGACCCGGGGATCGAACCCGAGACCTCAGTACAGCAGTCGTAACGCATGCGCAATTACAACTGCGCCACCGAGGCAGTCAGTCAGTCCATATCTACGAGTTTTTTTATATTACATTTCTTAATACCCAAGTAGCATGTCATAGAAGAATAGGTGATAGTGAAATTCGCGATAAAACTCTTCTCAAAACTGTTACATCACGTTGTAGTAAAAAATTAAGTAGAAAGTATTTTATATCCAAAATAAATAATCTTAATCAAATAATTACCAATTAAGAAAATACCATACGAAAAAAGTGGATAAACCTATTCATGTTTTTATGTTGGTTGGGGTCTATAAATAAATACGCCCAACAGTCACACATATAGTTCTGACCCCAAACTAGGGCAAACCTGTATCGTTGGTAAGAACTACGTGGGACTACGGTCCCATAACACCCAGACACGAAACAAATATCTGTCTGTCACACAAACATTTGTCTCGGTGCGAGAATCGAACCCACAGCTTCTCGTTTCACAGCCGGCTATTCGCCCGAAGCGCCACGAATGCTGTCTGTATAATTATATTACAACATAATATCGACGGTTATTATCGACACATTGTTGCAGCAATAGTCGTTGATTGTTTTCTATTTAAAAAATACTTTAATAATAGTGAAAATTGACTCGGGTTAAACAACACAGCCCTATTCAAAAATTATTTTTAAAACAATTTAAAAATCAACAAAAATAAAAATGTTTTTGTTATGTTTTTATACTAAATGGATACTATTTATTTGGATATTAAACATAATCTGCTGATAAAATTTGATTGCTTACCAAGCAACTTGGTTACAGCACCTTGCTGCGACAGCACGTGGTGGGCGATATCATAGTGCCTCAGACCGAAGCGTGATAATTCTAAGAGCCTCTGTTGCGAAAGAAGGGATGATAGGGGATGTGAAGCGGCGCCAGGGTACAGGGGGGTCCCAGAGCCCCCGCCCGCACCTCCCGCTGACGAAGATGGCGACACAGGCACTGGAAAAGAAAAAAATATATCTATAATAATATTAAAGTAGAAATCTATAGAAATAAATAAGACCCAGTAGTTTATTGGGTGTTATTTATTTATTTCTATCCCCGACCCCACACTAAGATACGAGTCTTGTCTTGTGTGGTTATCAGGGACTACGAGAGACTTTCGGTCTCACAACACCCAGACCCCGGACACAAATAACTGTCTGTCACACAAACATTTGTCCCGGTGTGGGAATCGAACCCACGGCCTCTCGCTTCACAGCCGGCTACTCGCCAACTACGCCACGGAGGCTGTCAAAGTAGTATAAGTCTCTGATAACCCTATGAGATAAAGGCGTGATAAATATATATGAATGAAATTATATATTAACTAAAAAAAATATATTTCTCATCTAATAGAAAGTTAACCGTCACATTTTATCAACAGTATATTTAGTATTCTGTTACAAAGATATATTACGTCTCCGAGATGCCCATAAGGAATGACGTCTGATTAGAATAATCGCAATGATTAAAAGATCTTCTCAACCGGTCGTTATCTTGAACATAAACTAATAAATGCTTACAAATATATGTTTATAATGCCGACGCTGAATCATATTATAATGTCTTCAGAACGTCAAATTTTTAAACATAATAATCAAAATATAAATAATGATTAATCAATAAAATATGTCGAATGATTCAATTTTGAATTTTGAACTGCCTTGGTGGCGCAGTTGTAATTGCGCATGCGTTACAACCGCTGTGCTGAGGTCTCGGGTTCGATCCCCGGGTCAGATAAAGTGATATTGGGTTTTCTATCTAGAAATTCTCAGTATTAGCCCGGAGTCTGGAACCTGTGCCCGGTATGGCGATAGGCTCGCCCCCTATCACATTATGGGACCGAAATTCGGCGAAAAGTGGTTGTACTGGTTACACCTCTGCCTACCCCTTCGGGGATTATAGGCGTGAGTGTATATGTATGTATATGATTAAATTTTCTTGCAAGATCATTATCCTCATCACTTAGAACATAGCTGAGCGATTAAATATACACAAGTATCCTGTATAAGTATACAAACTATATATATACTTATTACGAAGGGAGTAAAGTATCTATGTAATATTACCATAATATTAGTATTCCATATCTAATTTTCACTTAAAGATTTCAATAAGTGGGTTTCTCTAATATTAATTGCATATCTCCATGATTTTATGAATTTAAGAGAGGCATGTACATACATACATATACACTCACGCCTATAATCCCCGAAGGGGTAGGCAGAGGTGTAACCAGTACACCCACTTTTCGCCGAATTTCGGTCCCATAATGTGATAGGGAGCGAGCCTATCGCCATACCGGGCACAGGTTCCAGACTCCGGGCTAATACTGAGAATTTCTAGATACAAAAACCCAATATCACTTTACCCGACCCGTGGATCGAACCCGAGACCTTAGCACAGCGGTTGTAACGCATGCGCAATTACAACTGCGCCACCAAGGCAGTCAGAAAGAAAGGCATTTCTAAGTTTTATGTTTGTATGATCTCCAAATATTTGTTCCGGGTCTGGGTGTTGTCTCCAAAGCCTCGAGTTCCTAATACCCATGATACAAGACTTAGTGTGAGATTCAAGATTATGTTTGTGACTTTGGGTGTTATTTATTTATATTCAGATGTAGCCTGACATGGTTATAAACAAAATTAAAGAATATTTGAATATAGATAATATCATCAAATATTTTTCACCCATCCTGTATGATAGAAAATAGTTAATAATAATAATTTATAGTTACGTTATTTGGGAACATAGTATCACTTTTGTACATAATTGTAATTAGTAGACGTTTTACAGTATAAAAAAAATCACCTTATGTATAATACATCTGAAGCGAGAAGTAAACTGTATGTTTAAGTAGTAGAGATACTGTAGGTAGTTTCTATATATCTTAAATAGACCGGCTTTAACAAGATAGTGCACTGTCTCACAGAAAATCAGATCATTCAGTGGCAGATTGGCAAAGTTAGTGAAATTTTCTGGGTCCCTAAACCCGTCCTTACTCAATAAATTTCGTTCAAAGTTATTAAAGCATTTATACCTCTGGTAAAAATATAAGGGTTATATTTTCCATAAGGTGACCCACTTGCTCGTACAATAAACTATCTTTATTTCAACAGTCTCCTTGAAGTAGCTGTGTTTTGTATTTAAATACATATAATGGGTATGCCTCAGGCTATATTTTCTGTGATTCCACGTTACCGGGGGCAAGTGAATCCATGCGCATTCATTAAACACTTATATTATTATACCGCTTCTAAGGTTCAGGAACCGAGCTTATTACAGGGCACGAAACATAAAATGTAAAGCCGTGTGAAATGTTGGGGAAAATGCACCACTAGCCATTATTTTGCTTGATAACAGAGTAAACGTAACATCCTTCTTATTAGACATTTTGAAACGGAACCGGACAGTTTACAATAACAACAAAAAACCAATAATGATTTAAAAATACATAGATTGATGTATAAATAAAAGTTTATGGTCAAGCAAACTGGATCCGTATAAAATCAAACTGTTTCCCAGTATTAAACTTTTCGAAGAGACGACCGATCGTAAAGTGTGTACACACGCGCATATATTTGGCGCAATTTGTCGTTAACATCGGCCAAATATATAAAAGTTCGATCGTAACAATGCATTCTTATGAACACATTGAAACACATTCAATTATAAATTAAGCTATTAACTTAATATACCATAATTTGTTTATCAGGTTAAGCATCAAAATTAATGCAAGTGGCATAACTTGTCCATAACTTAACACTTTTTATTGGCGAGTCAATAAGGCGATTTCGTCAACGAAAGTATTATAGAGCCGTTTCATTTCTTCGAGCAAATATCGATCTTATTATGAGAGCAGTTAAGTCATATTTTGGAAATCACTGCTTATTCTGATCGTGCGCCCAGAACTTGACTTCAACATATAATTTCTCGTGTAATCGCTTTAATAATGGGTAAAAAAAGTGATATTATCTGCCCACGGTCAATAAATTAACACCGTTTAGAGCAAAAACGTAGATTCTTAGTGTCGCTACTATTATAAATAAATTGGAGTTGGAGTAAAGGCTGTAAAGGAGTTGGTTCGTGAGTGCGTGTGTGTTTATTATTAGGCTGCGTGAGCAGTGAGGCCTTATTAAAATATTTCGAGTGGAAACTGGAAGGACCACTTAGTGGTGCGCGGGAGTTTCACGCCTGAGCTGATACAACATTAAGTCGACAAGATAGCTTATTTGTGCCGAGCCCAGGATTAGTGCTAATAAATCACTGATTAGAATGTATTGACTGGAGATCACTCCGCCATATGATCGTCACTGTTATTTATTGCCCGTATTTTTTTACGGCCTCATTTTATCTATTTGTTAATGTTTAACGGTCTGAACTGGTCAGTTTGTTTATTTAATTGGCCCAGCTTCAAGCGTATAGTGTAATTATTATTATGTGTTTTGTAATCTAAAGGTTGTTAAACGTAGTGTTTAATTAATTATGCAAATACATAGAGATATCACAAGGGACGTGAAGGTTTAAAACATAGTAACTTGCTTAAATACTTACACATACATATACATATACACTCGCGCCCGTATCCAATGGGGGTAGGCAGACACTATTAATGACTGACTTGACTGGCACAAGCCACGATCCTTTCACACTTCTTTCGCCTCTTCCACATTCATACATCTTCTCATACATTTTCGACAGTTGGAGGTACTCCTGATTTGCCCTTTTAGGAGAAGATCCTTTTATTTGATTGGAATAAGTTCTCCTTGGGGGCCCTCTACCTATTCTTCCAGTCACATTCGCACGATAAATACCTTTCGTAAATCGCGTAAATCTTGGGTATCCTAATTAGCAATCCAAATCAAATCCTAGCAATTTTATAACCAGCAAAAATATTATAAATGCAATTTTTTTGTGTGATACACTTAAGTAAACATCGAGCTGGTAATTTTGATGCAACTAATTATATCAACATATTAAACGCAAGTTTTACTTAGTAGGTACATCTGTAGTGGCCGAGAGTCATATAAATGTAAAGTAATGTGAGGGGAGCGTTACAACTTCGACTCCATCCGAATGTAAAACAGTTTTATGCAAAATTATTGTTCTTCCCGCAAGTCTCGTAGCTATTAATGTCATCACGCAGCGGAAAATTACCACCTTTAGTGTAAATTTCAATACGAGATCGAAAGTGTACTCGCTTATGCCCCTTTATAAGTGCAAAGAATTATATTCAACAACGATTCTGTGGAATTGTTTGAATTACGCATGAATTATGGATATGAGATAGGTTTAAAAACTGTTTTTACATATTCCTGAGTTTAAAGGGGAGTATTAGTAATTCGTGTTAAATTGCTTGTGAAATTTGTTAATGTGCAACATGATTTAAAAACTTACTTTGTTGCTGTATTAAAGTAGGAAATTACTTGACTTTAAAATAAAAAAATATTTTTGACTGCCTTTTACAGAAATAAAATATTTCTGATATATATTTTAAAACAAATCGATTGGGTTTTTACTAACCGTAACTTAACACAACCCTTTGCACTGTCTTCTGTCTACAATACATATAGCATACCTATAACTTTTTTAAGAATTAAATAAACAATGGTTGCTCTGTGTTCTTTACAGCACCTGCCTTGTGCATGTTCAATGCAATCAATTCGCAAGGACTTAATAGTCAGTAAGGACACAAACAACGGAAATGAGCTTTAAATATATAAACTATGGATGGACCTTTAGATTATACCTTGATGATTAACGGCCCAAGATGTCCGCGCCGCAGAATGGGGACCGCATAAATTCTGAGATGTCTCAATGCAGAACAATTAATATGCATATGTCGACATGAAGGTGCCTTCAAAATTAATCCATTAGCTGGTTGCACGGCTTTATCGGGCTATAAAAACGTGTAAATTAAAAAAGTAATAAGCTTCAAATTGATTCGAAAGCAAAAAATAATGCAATAAAAAAATAAATAAAGTTTTATGTTTATAGACGTTCTAATACGAACAATTTTAAACGCGTATCGCGACATATTAACATATTGTTTAAATGCTTACTTAAAACAAATAAAAATTAGAGTACCGTTTTCAAGTATAACTGCGTATTGCCGTCGCATATTGTGAGGTAGAGAAGCTGGACACAAGTGTGATATCCAGTCCAGTCGTAAAGTTAATAATGTTATAAAAGTAACTGAAGTTAACACCTTTTTATGAAATGTGAATTACGAATGTATGCGGTTTGTGAACGGGATACCCATCTCATTTAACAACATGCACGGATTGGACATAATACTTTTATCGAAGAAAACGACACTTTCTTTAGCCATATTTAGTTAAAAATAATTATAAAAATGCAAACGAACGTATAAACTGGACAATTAGTGTTATTATAACTTTGGTTTTAAAACCCACAGAATAAAATCATACGTTTTTTATATATTATGTTGTTTGTCTGGAACAGCTTAAGTTGCATGCATCGAAAAGATACATTAATATTTCGCCTTGTGTTCAATGTCGTATTTACAATAAATTGTACAAACTTGCGTGTTAAAAAACATTATAAACAGATAAGTAGATCGATAAAATATTTTGAACATGAGCTCAGTAATTGAACCAATTAGCGTTGGAAGACTATGCCTTTTAATATAATAATAAGAGTAATAATATAATATGGTAGCGCAACAATACAATGCTACTTTGTCTAAAGATTTATTGAGTTGGCTTAGTTGGACCTAAACCTGTCTAAGATTACTAGAATCCGTAAACAATGTGCACTGTGTTCCGTAACTGATTTGGCACTGGAGTGATTCAACTATAACCAGCTATCTATATGTACTACGTACTAGATGCGGTGACCAGAACAAACATTATGTTCCACCGAGTCGCGATGTATACACTGCACCGACGTTAGTTTGCTTCATGCCACCTAAGAATGCACACCACATTGCATCTTTCAGTGTCGAGTTAATTTTAGTTATTTGTAGTGACATTCTCGAACAAATCTGCCTTAGATTGATTTACAGTGAAACTGTTAATAGTATATAAGGTTAATAACATAATTTCATAACGTTTGGCATTAGTGGCGGACAAGGTTTTTGGGACATCTTGTTTCTTCGACAGTTCGTGTCTATAGAATATAAGTCAATGACTATAACACTGATCTGTGTTAGCAATAAAAAGGAACTATCTTTAGGTTTAACAGCGGCGATTGCCTAGTTGATATTGATATAGACGAAAGTCGTATGTTTGAAACCAGCCCAAATGGCATACACCTCTGACTTATCTAAAGTCACATGTATATTCATTGTTAATTATCGCTTGCTTTAACGATGAAGGACAACATCGCGAGGAAACTGCATACCTGAGAATTCTCATAAGAATTTCGAAGGTATGTTAAGTCTGCCAATCCGCATTAGGCTACCGTGGTAGACTAAGACCTAACCCCTCTCATTATAAGAGGAGGCCCGTGCCAATGACAATGCTTAATACAGGGCTAGTTTTATTATTATTATAGCTTTAGGTTAAGTTTATAAATTAATATTTATTTAATCGAAATTTATTTCTGTTAATATTTATTTACAGAAACCAAACCGTACTAAAATATATAAATTAATGATAGGTACCTACTTAGAGCTACCTCTTAAACTAATACAATTTCCATTATTGAAATATGTTAACTGTAGACTAATCTATATTAATTGTACTGGTATAATTATATATCAGTACTATTTATATACTACTAGTAGTATGATACACTACTAATATTATAAATGTTTAATTATGTTTGTTACTTAATCACACAAAAAAGAGTTCTGTCTTTTTGCTTGATCAACGATTGAACGAATTTGTATGTTTGACACACAGCTAGTTCATTAGCTGGATTAACACATAGCATATGTTTCTTTATAAATTCACTTCTAGACAGACATAGAAAAATATAAAAGCTTAGAATGCCTCCATGGATTGTATTCCTTCCTTTTCTTCCAAAAATAACTTCCACACGGGCGGAACCGCAGCCAATCGGTAGTAAATTATGTAATCTATATTAATTGTAGATTTACTAATATTTTTCTTTGTAAATTTCAAAGTTTTTATGAAATCAGTTTATGGTTTCTGTATTGACAGTGAGGCATAAGGTTATATTCAGTTTATTTATAGTCGCATAGACACAATATTTTTATAGTACATGGAAAATTAAACAGCAGCGATAGCCTAGTTGGTTGCGGTACGGACTGTCAAGACGAAAGTCGTAGGTTCGAAACCCAAGTGGCATACACCTCTGACTTTTCTAAAGTTATGTGTGTATTAAAATGTTAATTATCGCTTGCTTTAACGGTGAAGGAAAACATCGCGAGGAAACCTGCATATCTGAGAGTTTTTCGAAGGTATGAGAAGTCTGCCAACCCGCATTAGGCCAGCGTGGTGGACTAAGGCCTAACCCCTCTCATTAGTAGAGGAGGCCCGTGCCCAGCAGTGGGACAATGTTTAATACAGGGCTAGTATTATTATTATACATGGAAAATATGATCCCTTTTATCCTAAGACAATAAAAATACTATAACGATAAATATAAAATTATCTAGCTGTGAATCTGTTTCAAAATCTAAAAGTGTGACGGAATGTTCCAACTTCTGGGTTGAAGCAGGGATCGACTGAAGTTTTTACTTTCAGGAAAAGATAACTATCAGGTAGAGATGGAAGAAGACTTTAACTGAGGCGACGTTTAACTTTATTTAAGAAGGTTAGTGGAACCGTTACAAAAAAGCATATAATATCCCACGATCAGCAGTGGACCTAATAGCGGACTCTGACCCTGCGTGATGTTTAATATTATCACGCTCAGTGTACGTAGATTTTTCTAAATTTGCGAGACCTTGAAGGTCAGAAAGAGAAAAAACAGGATTTTTTACGTAAGAACGTGCACGCTTGTTTTTTTGTGACATGGAACCTAATCAGATTCCTGGTATCCCACGCTGTACGTATGTAATAAGAGCTAAGGTCCAGATTCTCTAGCTATTTCTTGGCGACTCCTCAAATAGAAAACTTACTAGCATACACTAAATGTGTATGAGCGTTAACTTCACAGCAATTAATGATAACTTATCATTGACTAGCTGTTGCTCGTGGCTTCACCCGCGTGGAGGTTATCTTATACTCTTTATAAAATCATTATTTTTTCTTGCAATTAAAATTGCCTATATTAATCAGTGATAATGTAGCATTCAAATGGAGAAAGAATTTTAAAATCGGTCCATTACTTTTTGAGCCAATTCGTTACAAACATACTTACATACAAATCTTTCCTCTTTATAATATTATATAGTATAGATATTCAGAATAAACAAGGTAGTTGAAAACACAACAGCTCTTTAGCATTATAAGAAAAATAGTGAAAATTTGAAAGGAGAGTGGCTGTGCGTACGCAATGCACCATTAAATGTTATTTTACATCAGTTCTATGTGAGACAGTAACAATTTATTTAAGCCAGAACATTCATACTATAGACGTAACTATCTTTAGCGTTTTTTTTATCCTGACACGGCAGTGACCACACTGCCTCTGATGGTAAGTGCAGTGCCGTCCAATTATTTAGCGAGAGACAATCTCTGCCCTGCTACTCAACACAATCATGCCGGCCTGCTGTGTAGCTTCTTCACACTAACTCTATCACTTTAAACATAAAATTTTCTGTAAATATCGAATGTGATAAGAAAGAGACAAGAAATGTATTTGATATTGAGTAAAAGCCAGTGTAAATACTATAGCGAATTGCGTGCTACAAAACGAATATGATAGCAAAGTGTTTCGATATGAAATATATTTATTTGAAACGAGCATGTGCTTGCTATTTGCACCTATTATGACTATACAAACACTTAAACCAAGTGATACAATTATTAATATAAAAATAATATCTCGACAAAGGGTCTATATTGCATTTTATGGTAAGTACGAAGTGGGATGAAAACGTATTTATTATAGATAAGTTTATCTCTAGGGATGCAATTAAAGCTAAGTTGTAAAACATACCTTGGTTTGGAAGAATAGGACAGCTTTATATAAAAATATATGGTAATATTGGTTTGAAAAATCTTGGATCATAAGGAAGAAAGTAATTTTTGTATTAAAAAAATCTGAAAGGAGTGAAATGGGGCATAAAAGTTTATATAAGGAATCCGTAATTTGTCAAGTAAGGTATTTAATTATTAATATTTTCAAAGTACAAGGACCTATCATTTCTTTTAAGGGATAAGAAAAATCTAATTTAAGCTTTAGTAAAAAAAACTCTGCTATATATACAGAGATTTTGATGTTCTTATATATTATTCTTTATTAGGACCGATAAATATGTAGCAACACAAAATTTTCAACGTTGCCACAACAGTTTACTCAGTACTAGCATTTCTCCGCAGTTTTTCTCTTCTTGAAATTATTATACGGGAATCGATCCGCAACTCGATTAAAAAGTAATCCAGGAAATAAGTCATCACTATTTCTATACTATTTCGCGGGTCCGAAATTTTAACTTCTGTAGTTTTTTTATACCGGACGCCAAGCGACGTAATCATCAAGTCTATTGAAGCAAGGTACAAACGTAAGTTTTGATGGTTTTCTACAACATATCGGTCTTTATAACCGGTTTATACAAACCAATATATTATTATTTTATACGAAACTGATAATTCATGGGCATTTAAGCTTAAAATATGTAAAGTTATGCGACATATACAAGTTAATTGATAACTTTACATTTCAATCAAGAGTTCATGATTTTTGTTAAAAATAAGTACAAGTCACATTTTTACAATAAACTAGTAAAAAATGTTTTTAGTCCACCTCGATAAAGAATTATCCTGACATTTGTAGCAATGTATAGGCAACAGCGGCATCCAACACTTGCGTCATATGCTACCCTCAGTATGAACAAGTGTCTTGCTGTTTATTCATTACTATTGTATATGAATGTATTAGCCGACTTTACGGATCATTAATACATTGTGTCTTTTGTCTACTAATTAAGGAGCATCACCTCCGTTTACGAAGCCAGCTGATTATTATGCGTGATCACCATTTAAATGGTAATTAGATTTATTAGCGCACCTGATCAAACGCGTATAGATATAAAAGTTGACATGAAAAACACATTCCCTGCGATATTGCCGCGCTCATTGAAAATTTATTTAACGCTTCTGATTCATAATGGACACGAAAATATTTCATAACAGAACTAGAATGTGTGGTTTAAATTATTTGTAATAAATTAATAGATTAATGTCTCATTAAGAAGATTATACATTCAATAGTGGTTATAAGAGTTAAGGTTACACAATATTACAACCCTTTTGACACTCGTTATGAATATACCGTATCTATTTAAATAAACTTGTTAAAGTAGGAATCTAACACTTATGATAATGGTATTATAACTATTTTGATATACATATTTATTAGTACTACTTAACATAAAAAGAGATGGAAATATTGGATTCAAAGTTTTTTTACGTATCGATAGCTTAACTTTAATTTACTTATTTGGTTTAAAATTATAAAGATCGTACTGGTTTAGGTACAAGATTTTCATGAAGAACTCTTTCAATAATCAAGTTTTATATAATCAGAATATATGTGTAATAGCGTGTGTTTATAATTACCTATTTGGAATGATCATAAATTCATTAAAATTATGTAGAATGATCCGGTCAAATGTGAGATGACTTCGTGCATATTGTATTCTGTACTATTCACGTTCTAAGTGAAAATTTACAAATTAAGCTAGCGTTTGTATTACATTTTTTTATACTGGCACGGCAAAGTGACCACACTGCAACTGATGGTAAGCACAGTGCCGTCCAATTAGAGTATCGAGTAGCAAGAGACAATCTATCCCCCTCTACTCAACACAATCATGCCGACATGCTTTTTTACACTACGCCATGGGCAAGAAGGTGAAGAAGCGGTCGAGGTTCTAGTGTCAGAGTCCTCAGAAGGCCGCAAAATGGCCAAACAGCGTGCTCCAACTGGACAAAAACTGGATTTATACTGACTGACGCCGGAACTCGACACACTTGCGTGCATCACAATGGCGGGTTGTACACCCTGTGTACGGTGGTGACTTTCCGGGCGGATATGAATGTCCTACCACCAGAACATCACTAGGAGGAGACGATTGACAGGCACGGCGGGGCCCTGGCTGTTAGTCTCGACATAGCCAAGACATGTCATCGTGGCCTTCTCTCCAAGCTCCTGCCATACGGTCTGCCAGACAACATGTGCAAGTGGTTTTCCGACTTTCTGTATGAGCGTAGAATGCATGTCCTCGTTGATGGTCACGCTTCGCAGCTCATGTCACAAAATGCTGGAGTACCACAAGGCTCTGTGCTTTCGCCCACCTTGCTTCTTCTGCATATCAATGATATGTTGTCGCTTGGCAACATTCCTTGCTAAGCACATGACAGCACGTTATTGCAACAAGCCTCCTGGTTGCCTAGCACATACAGAGAGGAGATGCAAGGATTTTATCATTGAGCTCAACCGGCCTTGGATCTCGTTTCATCATGGGGTACCAGGAATCGGATTCAGTTTAGTGGCAAGTAAACCCAGGTGTGCGCGTTCTCGTGCAAGAAATCCCTGTTTTCTGCCATCCTCATTCTTCAGGGTGTTCCACTCTCAACGTGGAATGACCTTAGTGTCCTAGGTATGGATATCCGTTGTGATATTAATCCAAAGAGTCACATCGAGGACGTAATATCTGCCACTTCACGCGGGCTCGAATTCCTGAACAACGTGCAGCGGTTATTCACGCCCGGTTCGCTCTACCACTTATACAAAGCGCAGGTGCGGCTGGGAATGGAATACTGCTCGCTCCTCTGGGACGGTTTCGCTATATACCTACTCGATGCCTTGTATGAATTGCAGCGGCTACAACTGCGAAGGGATATTTCCGCACTTAGCGTGTTCTACCGTCTGTATCATAGCGAATGCTCTGAGGAATTGTTAATTCCAATCCCATCCCAAATTATCCAATCCTCTTCCTTCTTCGCCAGTACGACTGGCTATACAGTGTGTGCAGTACTGGTTTGCGGAGCAACAGCTTTGTGTCTACTGCCCCAGCCCGAACCAAGAGGTTCGCAAATTCGTATTTTTGCCGCACCTTCAAGCTGTGGAACAATTTACCAGGTGTGTTCTCTCCTTCCTATTATCCTGAGTCCTTTAGACGTAGAGTGAAGAAGCCATACAGCAGGCCGGTATGATTATGTTGAGTCATGAGGGATAATTGTCGCTCGCTACTTGATACTCTAATTGGACGGTACTACCCTTTCATCAGGTTTAGTGTGGTCACTTAGCCGTGCCTGAATAAAAAAAATTAACAGCAAGCTATCATTCCACGCTGATTTGACAATAACATTAGCCTAGTCGACCCAGTCCATTTATGTTGTAGAGAAAATTAGCTATAGTGTGGCTCGACCATTTTTAATACATCTCATGGACCTGATCTCACCGTATACCAAGAGTAGATTATCTAAAAAAAAACATTTTATGGTACTTAATGCTCATCTTATTACAGGTAAAAGTAAACATACAAATAGTAAGTGGATATTGAGCAACCTTCACCGGAAACGCTACCGGACAATCTATTAAATGATCTTTTGATTAATTAGTTCGATCGGCAATACAATGCGGACTATGTCGTGTGGGCTGGTGGTTTTCGCTCACTCATCGTGGCAGCTGGACTCGAGTGGCGATGACAAATGACATATCACTCACTACATAGAATTGAGTTGGAAATTATAGAAGGAATCAACTCTTGTTATCTTATACTTCAAATTAGGCTATATACAAGACTATATTTCGAAGCCACAGCTTTGTGGTATCTACTACCCCGGCCCGAACTAAGAGGTTCGCAAACTCGTACTTTTGCCGCACCATCAAGCTGTGGAACAGTTTGCCAGCTACCGTGTTCCCTCCTTCCTATGATCCTGGGTCCTTTAGGCGTAGTGTGAAGAAGCTACACAGCAGGCCGGCATGATTGTATTGAGTAGCGAGGGATAGATTGTCACTCGCTACTTGATACTATAACTGGACGGCACTGCACTTACCATCAGGTGCAGTGTGGTCACTTTGCCGAGCCACGATAAAAAAAAAAATATATCTCACTCGCCACTGTAACTCCTGCAAAATCGACAACGGAAGACATATATTATAACTGAGTTTACTACCGCACATGATGTCATAGGGGGCAACCATATCGCCATACAAAGCACAATTTCAAACTCCGGGCTGATACTGAGTTTTTCGTGATATATAAACCCGAGACCTCAGCACAGCAGTCGTACTCCAGTCGCAATTACAACTGCACCACCGAGGCAGTATCAAAATTAGTCAAATAGAAATATAGGGAGGAGTTAGAAGTCTCGATTGTCCACTTGATTGATTGATTGATTGTCCGATTGTTGTGTGCCGGTGGTAGGATATTCATATCCGCCCGGATGGCGACCACCGCACACAGGGCGAAAAACCCGCCATAGTGGCACACGCAAGTGTGTCGCGTTCCGGGATCAGCCAGTGTACATCCGGTTTTTGTCGGGGGTCTGGAGTTGGGGTACAATGGCCATTTTGCGGCCTTCTTAGTACTCTGACACTAGACCCTCGACCCCTTCTTTACCTTCTTGCCCATGGCGTAGTGTGAAGAAGCAGGCCGGCATGAGTGTGTTGAGTAGCGGGGATAGATTGTCTCTCGCTACTCAGTACTCTATTTGGACCGAACTGCGCTTACCATCAGGTACAGTGCGGTCACTTTGCCGTGCCAGGATAAAAAAAAAACAAAAAACTTCCACCATACTAGGCTATAGTTAAGATCAGGCATATATCTTGGATACGTAACATATACTTTACTCTAGTGTAGCTGTATCTAGTGCATCGAACTTTCGCCGAGTTTAATGTAGCCCATGGTATTGATTACGAGTTTGACCCCAAGAGGATAATCAGTCTTGGGTAACTTATGTTTGTTATTTAAATCAATAATTTCATACTTCGATTGTACAACCAAAACATTGACCCATGTTCTCAACGAGTACCAAGCAACTGAATATATAAAAAACAAGTTTAATTATGATGATATGTTATAAAGTTTAAAGCAAATAAACTGTGCTATAATCAAATTATATTCGTAAACATAATTAGAACTTAAAAACAGACTTCAAATGCTTTCAATAATACATTATGAAGTTTCTATTTTTTCTCAAGCACTTCGTAATCCTTAGAGTAGTGTTAAATACTCTAAGTCGTAATCTGATCTTAATTATATAATTGTAACTTAATATGTTCTATCACAAATAGTGATTTGAGAAATATATATTATTCAACTTAATCTTTTGTAACCTAACGACTTTATCCCGCAAGTTGCAATCTTTCTTGAGACAAGGGGCAACATTTTTAATTGACCTACACATTATGTGGATAATATTATTGGCCTTTAGGACACGTTTATCGTCCAACACCTAACGCAAACGTCACAGCGTGTCACTAACATTGCCTTCATCAAAACCACAATGAAAGCACAGTAGTGATAATGTGTGTTAGCAATGCTATAGTGAAATACATTTTCGGCACTAAACTCTAAGCTTTCATGAGTTCGGCAGAAACGTCATACCGAATCTAACTATAACAAGTCGGCGTGTGCAAAATCGCATGCGAGCAAGATACGTACTACGGTTTTGTACGACTTCATTCGTTATGACTTGTGCTAATTGACTTGCCAGCTACCAATGTAGCGCATAACCAGGCGCTTCGGTCTTTTACTTTTGGCTGAAAGGAGGTCACGGTCCTCAATACTGAAGAATACGACGCAAGGATGGATGGAAGTAATGAGCCACGAGAGAACCATACCGGTGAGCTCTAGAGAAGGTATTTGCTCGCTGGTACATCAGTGACATAAGGAATTCCAGCTATGGATTTATTCAAATTTCTTATCTTTCAATTTCTTCTCATTCAATTACTTCTTAGCAAGGATGGGATATTTTTTTTCACTGTCTAAGACTCCTCAAAAAAATATATTCTTATTTTTTTCCCTGGCACGGCAAAGTGACCGCTCTGGATCTCACGGTAAGCGCAGTACCGTGCAATTAGAGTATCTAGTAGCGAAAGACAATCTGTCCCCCGCTACTCAAAATAATAATGCCGGCATGCTTCTTCACACTACGCCATGGGCAAGGAGGATCTAGTGTTAGAAGGCCGCAAAACGGCCAAACATCGTACCCCAACTCTAGACTCCCGACGAAACCGGATGTACACTGGCTGATCCCGGATCGCGACACACAAGCGTATGCCTCTATGGCAGGTTTTACACCCTGTGTACGGTAGTCCCTATCTGGGCGGATATGAATATGCTACCACCAGCAGATACTGTAATTATATGTGTTTATTTAATACACGCCTGTAAACTAGTTTGCAGGTAATATTATAATCAGATAAGAAGTGGTAGAGCCACGCTGAAGACATATTTGTTTACAGCATGAATGGGCCGGCTCGACCGGGGTAGGACCACTGTCTCACAGAAAACCAACGTAAAGTGACAGTTCACTGTCGCGTTACGTTTGGTAAGTGAGATATCCGGAGGCCCAGATTCCCCCTTCCCTTCCCTAATCCCTATTCCTGTCCTTTAGGGCCGACAACGCATACATGATACTTTCGGTATTGTGGATGTTCATGGGCGGTGGAGATTACTTAACATCAGGTGACCCACTGGCTCGTTTGTCGGACTATGCAATAAAACAAAAAAAGATAAACAGCAAAGAGTACTAGTACAATAAAATGTACATTAATATATTCAGAAGGCTTTGGCAAACCTGTGGCTTTGATAAAACACATTAGGCATATGTTTATTATTATAAAACATGATCTTGGAGAAATAATTTTATCTAATTTACCTTACCAAATGAGTTTATATTCTGGAATGTCTCGTTAGATGCTGGCTTCAACCGACAATATCAGAACAAATACTCGGGTATAAAGAGAATACACCTCTCATTTATAATATTTATTGTCTAAATATGTATGTAATACTATAGACTTCTGGAGTGCAATATGCGATTTGTTTTATTCGAAATAAAAAATTAATTATTATTAAAAATGCTATGGAGTGCCTGTTGTCAATCTAAAAGACACTTAGCAGTTCGTGTAACTATTAACAGCTTGTTTTGTCTGCTTAAATATAATGATAATTTTTTTGTTCGCCGTAAAACCATTTTACCCATACCTTCCCAATCCTAGGGGAGGTGGGCTGGTTATAGTCCAGACTCGCCGGTTATCTAACGACATTTTTCAAGTGACTCTGGACCCTAATCAATTTTCCAACGCCGGTATATTGACCAAAACCCCCGCCGTGACCACCTGTTGCGTATGTGACGATCCCAGGAGATCCCGAGTTATCTCTGGATTGCTGTTGGGACCGCACCTGCGCGCTGACTATCTGGCCTGTCTGACCTTTGGGCTCAAAAGCTTGCCACAATAAAAATGCCCTAGGGGTCACAGAAGTACAAAGTTTACGTATCGTTCATCCGGGAATAAATTGATTTGGGATATGTCTGGGATAAAATTGTATATCAGTATTGTGGTATTGGTATAAAATAAACTTCATATCAAAATTGTTTTACAAATACAAATGCTTTGCTCAGCAAACAGAAGTTCAAGTTTCAATATCAACTAGTTCCTATAGAACTCATAGTTTTAGTTTTAAACCCAAAATCTTTGAATATTAGTCAATAGTAATTTGAACCATAGATTTGAAATCAACTACTTTGAACGTATTTAAAAAAAGATACATACATACATACATATACACTCACGCCCGTAATCCCCGAAGGGGTAGGCAGAGGTGTAACCAGTACACCCACTTTTCGCCAAATTTCGGTCCCATAATGTGATAGGGGGCGAGCCTATCGCCATACCGGGCACAGGTTCCAGACTCCGGGCTAATACTGAGAATTTATAGATAGAAAAACCCATTATCACTTTACCCGACCCGGGGATCGAACCCGAGACCTCAGCAAAGCAGCAGTCGTAACGCATGCGCAATTACAACTGCGCCACCGAGGCAGTTAAAAAAAGATGTCAGATATATTATATATTTAGAGCACTTCGGCGCAATATAAGTTACCACAATTTACACAGGTCATTACCGTACTACGTAGATATTTAAGTAGTCTGAAATACCGTGAATGTAGTGTGAAATTAGGTGATGTAGTGAATCAGTTATCTATTGTACAATGACGATGCTTTACGATTCACAATACTGCATAGGCACTCACAACATGGCTCTCTAAAATCTATAAATGAAAGAGGAAAAAAGGCAAGAATGAATGGGTAAATTATATGTTCCTACTTAGTGCCACGACCCATTTGAGCGTCAGAGCGAGCAACCTCGACTTGATGCAAATTGAAGTAATGTCATACGCACGTTTAAGAACGGTGGCTGGGGTGACTTCGGTGGCGCAGTTGTAATTGGGCATGCGTTACGACTGCTGTGCTGAGGTCTCGAGTTCGATCCCCGGGTCGGGTATAGTGATATTGGGTTTTTCTATCTAGAAATTCCTCAGTATTAGCCCGGAGTCTGGTAAATGTGCCCGGTATGGCGATAGGCTCGCCCCTTATCACATTATGGGACCGAAATTCGGCAAAAAGTGGGTGTACTAGTTACACCTCTGCCTACCCCTTCGGGGATTACAGGCGTAAGTGTATGTGTGTGTGTGGCCGGGGTTCCTGGAGGGTGGCCAAAGACTGTCAAAATATGCTCGCGAGGGGACTTATTTGTCTCATTACGCAACATATCTCAGATTATTTTAAGATTTAAACTAAATTTGCCTCTATTCAAGGAGGTATACCTATCTGAGACATTGTTCTTAGAGGATATTTTAATGAAGTCTTACATATATTCATTCAACGGTTTGTAGGTTAACGAACAGACATTTTAATTGTGGACATTCGATTCTGTACTTCATTCTGTGTGAGCCGGAATCGCTTACTATTTCCGTTTCCCGTGGAAATTTACAATAGACTTAGAATTCTCCTTTAAGTTTTCCTGTACGCTATGAGCTAGGCTCAAAAACTTTTATTATTTTCAAAATTATATGCTTAGTAGTTTCTTCAATGGGGGATGCTCGATTCGAATTATCCAATTTCAATTATAAATACAGAACCGAGTATTGGCTGTGTTGTAAAATCATATGCAAAATACTATTATGACTACTTGATCTACGGAAAAAGAATCCTAAGCTTTACTTAAGATTCGACTTACACTAGCTCCGTATTAAACTTTGTCCCACTGCTGGACACGGGCCTCCTCTATTAATGAGAGGGTTTAGGCCTTAGCCATCACGCTGGCTTAATGCGGGTTGGTAGTTTTCACATACCATTGAAATTCTTATAAGAAATATCAGATATGCAGGTTACCTCACGGTGTTTTCCTTCACTGTTAAAGCAAGTGATAATTAACAATAAATAAATACATACGTCACTCACATTTCTGTAGTTAGCATAATAAAATTTAAAATGGTATTATTAATATACCATTATTCTATCAAAATATACCCAAATCTAGTATAGACTCAAAATCAATTCTTTATTTACGCATCTATTGGCGTTTGGCAAATCTGATTGGTAAATTTAGTTGGCATTAATTCGGCACCATTTGGATTTATATGTCAGTACATTACTTTTGAACGAAGTTTAAATAAAGATATGAAATACGTCGGTTTAACTGACATATTCAAATCTAAAAAAATCGAAACAAGGACATGTACCAAGTGTACCACTTAGACACCAATTGTAGGTTCAAGAATTTGCTCTCACCTAGTTAGTACTAAATGTATGAAAACTTCAGTACTTTAACTAGATAATAGAAATAAAAGAAAAATAAAAAGAAATATAATAAAAAGCATATCAACTTATTTATACCTTACATCTCCAATTCCCTCGCAATTGTTTATCTGTCTACAAAGATTAATTTAAATTTATTATGATTTCTTTGTGAACAATATATTTTATTTAAGTGGTTTGATTTACAATATATAAAATAGCATTAAATGCTCATGTTTGAAAAATATGAGACGACATAATGTGTATAACCATTCACGGAGAATATAAAAAGTTATATTAATTTAAATAGTAGCATTATTAAGCATGTATCAACATATTTTTAGAAGTATTAAGTATTTAGTAATGAAATTTGTTCTTACAAATTAAAACGTGCAGTTCTGTCTGAGGCAACAGCAATAATATCCGTTTCTTTATTATCATGTTACATTTTATTCCAGTGAAAATACTTTATTATTTATAGAATATTAAATTTTATTACAAAAGACGTGGTTCTACCGTAACTACCAGGGACAAAACTAGAAAGCTTCATGGAAAATATGAAACTGGGAAAAATAAACAATAATTATAAATCAAGTTATATGGTGGCGGTAACAAACAATTTTATTATTAAAAACATGGATTTTACTTTATAACGAATGATATAATCATGCAATATAATATAAGCTCATAAAACCAAATCCAGATAATTTTAAAATGAATATAAGTAATTTTATCTATAGTAGTACCTGAGCCTACTTAAAATAATTACATATTGTGTTTTTTTATTTATTCTGGTACGGCAATGTGACCACACTGCGCCTGATGGTAAACGCAGTGCCGCCCAGTTAGGGTATCAAGTAGCGAGAGACAATCTATCCCTCGCTACTCATTACAATCATGCCGGCCTGCTGTGTAGCTTCTTCACACTACGTATAATGGACCCAGGATGATGGAAAGAGGTAGCTTGCAAACTGTCTCACAGCTTGATTGTGTAAATCAATATTGGCATGTATCTGTTATTAGAAGTAGAATCTTAGTTATAATAATTTGTTGCCAAAAGTATTTTAACCTTCATATATAATTCAATTTCTAATATTCTAGTCGATAGTTTATGTATACAATACAATACAATACAATATATCTGATTGTATATTGTCTGTATATATAAAAGAAGAAACTGACTGACTGACTGGCTGACTGACTGACTGTCTGACTGATCGATCAACGCACAGCCTAAACGGCTGGGGTTAGAGACTTGAAATTTTGAAAGTAGGTACCTTTTATGACGTAGGCATCCACTAAGGAAGGGTTTTTGGAAATACCGCCCCTAAGGGGGTAAAATAGGGAATGAAAGTTTGTATGAAAATCCGTCATTTTTAAGTTAAACGCATGAATATTGCTATTTTGTATTGTATACTTTTTCTCCCAAAAATGACCTCCACGCGGGCGGAGCCGCGAGCAACAGCTAGTATAACATAAAACTTTGCCTCTAGCATTGTAGGGTCTATACTAATAATAAAATACACTTATCAATCATAGCATTATTAATATCAATAAATCTGTGCTAAGTATAATTTTTATTCCCTTTTTTTCTAGTGCCTCGATAGGCAGACGAGCAGACGGGCCACCTGATGGTAAGTAGTCACCGCCGCCCATAGACTTTTGCAATGCCAGGGCACAGCAAAGCCACTGCCTACCGTTATATTTAATATAGTTAATCATTCACAGATAATGTTACTATAGTGATTTAGCATAATAGAATCAGAAGAGCGTGCTCGGAAGTTGCGCCGCGCCGCGCCGTACCGTGTTGCGGTCGGTAATGAGTAGCACTTCGAAAAAGTTTGTTGTATTAGTCTCACCACACTATAGTGACAACAAACCATATAATATGTAAAATAGAATTATATTATGTAAATTTAATTATTTACGGGCAGTGACCCTTTCCCTATTAGCGTTATTTCTGTTTCCACAATATTGAATTATTTATATACGAAAACTAAGTTTTATATGAGAAATAGCATAGTATTTTAACTTCTGTAGGTTATTATTAAATCAGCTTCCGTTAACCGTGTTAAACCATGAAAATTAATATTTGACAGTGTTTTAAAATCTAGATTAACGTGTTTGCAGTAAATTTTTTGGCTTCACTTCAAGGTGTCACCGTGTTGTAAAGCGTTGAATACTCATAAAATATAACGATTATAACAATAGAGTCAATAAACAAAAGTTAATGTGTATTTGTGGAAATAATAAATTGTAAAATTATATTATTAATAAAATTATTACACTGGTATCATGCCAACACCATTATACATATCATAATAGACTGTTTGATCCAGCACGATACATAGGTTAGGTTTAGAATACGCTTATTTTAAACTCCAATAAGATTATAATGTTAAGGATATGTCAGCTGCACGGAAACTTACCGTTGGGTGATATATTAAGCGGTTGTGTGATGGTCGCGGGCGCAGGAGGCGCCGGCTCCATTTTCCAGGAGGCACAGCACGACGCAGGGGAAAACTCGGGCGTGGGGCCACTGCCCGCCGATATCAACATGGTCGGGCCACCTTACAGACACGAGTTCTCTGCGACTTGTGCATGCGACACCAAAAGAGTCACTCAGTACAGTTCACCAAAGCTTATCAACAGTTCCAAAGACTCCGAGCGGCTTATGCTCTATTCTGATAAGGTATGAAGCACCTACGTGACGGACGACACCGGTCTCGCACGCGCTCGCTTGAAGCTCAGCCAGAACACTGAAGAGCGCGCTTGCCGCACCGGCGCGCCCACTCGCGCGCCTACTCCCATTTGCACGCCTTGGAAAAAATCTCCGCCGCCAAACAATAACAAAAAACTACCTCCACTGTATCGAACCTACGTGCACCTCTCACTCTAACGTTCTTAATTCGATTTCCGAACGCGTCAAAATTACAGCTACGCTCGATCCCAGTGCAACTTTCCGTCCCGTTCTCAATATTTAAATTTGAATATACATTTCGTGATATTCTAATATCAATTTCATGTCTGAATAAATAAGGTTTGGTTTGTTTTATCAAAGAGGTAACTGTTAAGGCGTTATGTTTCTAAAATGAAATGAAACTACTCCTACTCGCACTCGTTCGGTTCAGCTTAACCATGAACGGTATGAAAGGGACAGGTGCTCTACCGACCGGTAGAATTACGGTAGTGAGCACAGGTGATCTTTTACAATTTCTCTACATAGGAGCTGTCGATATATATCTCTCTCTTTCATTCCAATGCCACGCAGATAGTGAGCTCGGAGACAACACTAAGACAATGATAAGCTTCGTAATTAAACTTAGTTCTAGTTAACCATGCTTAGCATCCGCTCTAATAGTTACTGTATCGCGTGCGTTCCATTTTAATTAAATTGAAAATCAGGTTCAACATTCTAAGCGTTAAGTCATGATGTACTTACTTTTTTTATTGGTGGAAGTTGTAAACGCATACCGGTGGTGATACCTGTAAGACAAAATGTGAAATGTGTCTATAATTAATCGGCCTTTCAATCCTTTAGATTATTAACTCCATTCACACGAAAAATAATATGCGACAATGACAGTGCAGCTCGTCGCAATCCGAGTCGACGCGAAATACTTTAAAGCGAGAAATTAAATCCAAATTGCGCATAATTACATTCGGACAAAACCTCTATCTAGCCGTTCGCAATTATAACATTGGTACAAAATACACTTATTGACTTCTTTTAATCGACTACTAGGTTACAATACCATTTCTGTTTCCCAGCAATATTTTCGTATTGTAATTATAGGGTAATGAATCGCCGGAAGGTCTCGAACGGAGTGCAACTGGCGCCGGCACACCGTTCGTGCCTTTGAAACGTTCTTTTGATTTTAAATAGTAATACATACTCTCTTTGTGCGATAATTTGTATCAATCTGGTGCGAGGTGAAACCTTCCCGTTTGTAGCTTTACAAACAATTGACGTAAAGATACTTCAAACAGCAATATAAATTAGCTTTATTACACTTTCCTTGATATTGATAATGTCTTTATTGTCATGATTGAACTACCAATGTGTTGGTGAGTATTTCTAATAATGGAAACTGTTTATTGTGTTGTTAACTCTACTTTTATTGTTATAAAAATAAATATAACTATAATATAATATATTTTTAAACAAAATTGACAATTCTAAATATTTCCTCACGATGTTTCCATTCGTATAATAATAATACTAGCCCTGTATTAAACATTGTCCCACTGCTGGGCACGGGCCTCCTCTACTAATGAGAGGGGTTAGGCCTTAGTCCACCACGCTGGCCTAATGCGGGTTGGCAGACTTCTCATACCTTCAAAAAATTCTCAGGTATGCAGGTTTCCTCACGATGTTTTCCTTCACCGTTAAAGCAGGCGATAATTAACATTTTAATACACACATAACTTTAGAAAAGTCAGAGGTGTATGCCACTTGGGTTTCGAACCTACGACTTTCGTCTTGGCAGTCCGTACCGCAACCAACTAGGCTATCGCTGCTTTTTTTCCTTTCGTATAATATTTAAAAATGAATATAAACGTTACATCTAAAAGACAATAAATAACCCCAACAGTCACACACATAGCCCCGATCCCACACTATGATACTAGTCTTGTGTCGTGGCTATCAGGGACTACGAGATACTTTCGGTCTCACGACATTTGTGTCACACAAACATTTGCCCCGGTGTGGTAACCGAACCCACAGTCTCTCGTTTCACAGCTTGCTACTCACCCTATGCACCACGGAGGCTGTCAAAACTTAAAAAGAGTTAAAATATTACTGATTACAACATGTCGTATTTGTAACACTGAAACTAATCCGACATTTAACTTCTATAGAAAACCTTATACCTATTCAGATTTAATATTGCAATCTATTTAGTACTTTGACGTAAAACACAATCAATGAAATCCTTGAAACTCTTCAAATAAAATTGTGATGTATATTTATAGAGGCAATATATTTTTAAAAATCCACGCGTGCTCTAACTTAATGAATAAAATTCATGTTCAATGGTCCAAATGAATAACTAAATACAACCAACCGTCAAAAACATAGTCCTAATCCAGACTAATTCAACCAGTGACGTGGGTATTAAAAATACAAAGGACTTACGGACCTACAATACACAGACCCGAAACAAATATTTGAGGCTCGCACTACTTTTAATAAACTGTGTTCAATAAAAATTGTTTCAACTATATAGACATAGTTCTAAATAGACATCTCAAATATTTTAATTAATATGAAATACGTGTCATATTTAAGGTACTTGCGTTAACAAGAGCAATTTAGTGGTCAGAAACACTTGAAAAGTTTAAAGTATAGTTTCTAGAATCCTTCATGGTACGAAAAGGCATGGCATTAATCGTACATTTCATTCACGTCTGTCAATAGTTCAAGTGCCGATTTCATCAAATTACGCTTCATACTTAGTATCGGCGCGTAAAGTAGATATCTATCTGTATTCGATATATGTGTCTAAGGAACTCTACCCTTAGAAAAAAAGGATGTTAGGCAAAATTTTATAAGACCACTTTTTGAAGCCATTGAATATTATCTGACCCGACAGATAATTCTCCTTGAATTCTTCGTAGATGAATAGTCAGTTTCTTCATTGCTTAGACAAACTACAATTTTTGTAAATATTTGTTTCAACTTATGAAATAAATTTTATCAATTTCAAAGACGATTTGTCTCGCGTTTTCAAATCTCTATACCTCTTGATTTATACAAGTATTTTTTCCCACGCCTTGATGATTGGAGCGCAATTCGTTAAAAAAAACAATACCAAGCAGCATCGTAGTATCGAGCCATCGCATAGCCGTCATTTAAATTGGATTCATAAGACAATTTCATTCGATAGATTACTAAAAATAGCTGTGTTTTTAACATTATTTTAAGTCTGTTATATAAATATATTTTCTGAAAAAAGTTTCTTGATTTAGATATACTATTGGTGTAACTCACTCGATTTCTCAGGAAATTCTCAGAATGACGTAATTGGCGCAATTGCTAATAAAGTCTTAATCATTAGTGATAATAATATTCTCATATATTTTTTTAAAATTTTATTTTAAATAATTTTTTTAAGCCTTGCGTTTGACCACTATCTCGCCTGATGGTAAGTGATGATGTGGTCTAAGGTGTAGCGCGCTGCCTACAAGATACCTATTCACTCTTGACTTAAAGATACCCATTAACCTATATTAGGCAATATTGAAAGGCTTTCCCTCTGCAGTGAGGTAAGTAAACAATATACCAGTATTTTGTTTAGTTTTGTTTTCTATTGTGTATGTACAATATTGCAAATCACAAAAACGCCTGTATCATTCACGTTTCAACCTTATTACTAAACAATAAATATTTTTTTTTGTCATATATATTTTGGGCAAAAACTAATAAAGGTCTTTATGGAATGAACTCTATTTAAAATTATTATTTGTGGGACGCATGTTTTTGATGTGATGATTGGCTTTTATGTAATGTCTTTTGGTGTGATGCATTATGTATATAAACTTATTTAGAAGTACTTAGTAAGGCCCACAAAGTTATGATGTATTTATATTTCTACAATGTCTTAAAATATTATTTAACACAAAATAAAATGGATCATCAGCAAAGCCTTGCATTAAGTATTTTAACGATTGCCAATTTACAACATATGTGATAAATTGTTTTCTCAGATGTTTTCAAGTATGCATAAAACGTGAAAATAACTATTAAATTATATTCAAGGTGAATATTTTTTTTTATTTAATCGTAAGCGATCGATATTATATACATCAACTACATATATATATTCTCCATATGTATAGAGATTTGATAACATAACTATTAAAAGTAGGTATTTTAATTTTTTCAGTGATATTAAACTCTTGTGTAGGGTGTTCCATTATCTTAGCCGATTTTGTAGGCTACACTGAATCCTTTATAGCCGTTTCACCAAGACAAATTGAAAACGTATTAAATATGGGATAAAAAATACAAATCAGAATGTATAATACTTCTGGCAAAATAAATACTTTATTAAGTATTTATTTTCAGATTATAGTAACAAAGAAGATTAACGCTGATTTACATAAAATAATTTCAATAAAGATTTTTAATGAGTTTTAAATGTGTATCAATCTGTTGAGGGTTAGTTTTTATTAAGTATCCGACAAAGTAAAACCGTTGTGCGTTTTGTTTGGCAAAAAATGCTACCGTTTCTAATAGGTGCTATATTGAACTCTCGGAGGTAAAAACATTCTGTGATTCTAAGCTACTTATCATGTACAACCGTAAAAATGTCGATTGAGCCGCAGAAATAATTATTTAATTCAAAAGTAATCACAAAAAACATAGGTATATTGAAAGCAAAAAGGCCAATTGCTACCGTAACTAAATGTTATTGTAGAAGTTAATACGAGTATTGCTTTATTGCAAAACATACATACAGGAAAATGCGCATCGATTGGCCAGCCATTTTCCTAAAACGTTTGACGCTTATACGACTTTTCGATGCCTTCATTACTAATTTCTCGCTTTTTTAGTACCTAGTAAAGTTTTCTAGTATTAAAACACCAACAATATATTGGAGCTGCGTATCTCCCACAATTCCATACTATCATTGTATCATTTCAAAATTGTAACATAAAGATAACATTTGAAACCCCATTCAACTTTCGAATTTATTCAAACATCCATTTCTGTTATTAGAAACGGCTGGCAAAAGCAGTTCCAATACAGATTCCGAGTTAATTTAAAAACACCAATACCGTCAACTACTCGTAGACGTGTCAGTACGGTTTTATTTTAATGATACAAGCGGGCGCGGTGTCTGTACGTATCGTATGTGTAGTGTGGACGGTCTCTGGGCCGACAGGATTTAGTGCCGAGATACGGCGTGGGTGTCACCTAATGAATATATTTATTTATGTGCCGGCGCTGTGAGCCGACTTTTATCTCACACAGTCGCACCGACTGAAGACACGCTCCTATCGCCACTCCTGTACACGCCTGTGACGATCGAGCACTCAAAACTAGAGCTATTTACAAATGTGGCCCGTTGCATGTGATATCGTTAAATGAATTTATTACAACTTTTTATAAAAAATATCAAGTCGCTTTGTTTCAGTTAGGTTTTATTAATTGTTTGGATTAATTTGGTTTAATAAAATAAAATAAATCACAAAATTATAATTCACATATGCGTCTATTTACGTAGTCTCATTAGAACTAGTAAACTAGTGAAATATTATTTTTAATTAATTGGTGATGGATGCATATCTATCCTAAACATAAAGTTAAACCATATCATACGAACGACTGCAAATATGTTCGCCTTGGTGATGATCTATTGACAGCCACATAAATGCAATAATGTATAATCGAGATTGTTGTATGTTCCATAATCCCATCACTATGTCATTACCAATTTGAATGAATCTTAATCGACAAAAAGTGTTTTACTTAAATTAACACAAAGTATGCCTTTCAATAATTTGGCTATAAAATTATAAGTAATCACATTTTAAAATTTAATTGATGAAATGGTCACCATTAATACCAATATAATATATACATCCCTATTCTATAAATTATAAAAATATAAATGCTACCTATATAAAAACATATCATGTGTGACAGTTTACAACATTGTTATAAATATGTAACAATTCATATTAGCACCTTCTCGAGAAAGAATGCAGTAGGGCACAATAGACAGACGAATCGTCACCTACAGCGCAAACGTAATCAAGATTCTACACATCACTTGCGCACCTATATCCCAGCCAAATTACACTGACCCACAACTACATACACCTACTTAAATAACGCAGGCCATTATACAACGGCGATACATTCCTTGACACGCGGCATTCGTCGTGGTCCGACGCGACAATACCGCGGCGGCGGCAAAGACAGTCCCATTTCCATCATAATGTGTTCAAAATATTTGTGCTATCTATTTTGGACCACCCATGCTGTGGCGAACCGTGTGACATGCGATATGACGCTGTACCTGCTAGAACAAAACCCTCAGCCCATTTCTATTCAGGACCGCACCTTTTCTACTCCGCTGACTCTGCGTCATTTAATTAAACCCTGGTGTGATTTGTCAAATAAACATTTTGATTTCTCATGCATATTTTAATGGCTCTACATAATGTTATATTTAGAACTGGTGGAGTCGTATATAGCTGAAGTAATATCAAAATGTATTGAGTGTGTGTAGAGTACAGTGGGAAAGATCTGTCTGGTGAGTACCAAGTGTGTGTTCTGTGGTATTGTCGCCGAGCTGTGCCGTGACTAAAGTGTTACGAAGTCAACAATCGCGCTCGTCCGCCCAATGGGCGCGCTTCGACACGGGGCGGCGCTACATTAGCCACTCCCCAGCAATGCTTGAACCGACGACTCTACATCTCTCAAGTAATGTAAATTATTAAAATTATTGATTAATGAACCGAGCGTTTGTTTACCTCCAATTATTACATATTTCAAATAAAAATTTAGGTATGTCTATGGCATTGTAAAATAAAATAGTTTATTCTTTGTTTAAAATCAATTTATTTTATTGTATTGTATTAGCTACAAACATCACACAGAGATATAACGCTACCTACCAGTTAAATAATAACAGCTGTTAAAGTACCAGATATCTAAAATTAAAAATATTTTTAATTAAATATAATTGCATATTACTTTGAATACGACTTTCACCCGATCACATATTGAATTTCATTCAAATGATGGTAAAATAATTATTATTAACAAAAAGTGGAATTCTAAATGTAACACGTTTATCCAAATTTTGATATTGTATGGCCATGTAAATTGTTTATGGGTATATAATTTATGATATATTTTATAACTTGCATAAAATTATAGCACTATCGTTGGAATATCTACATGTATGTTTAATTCTGTTTTGATGTGACGGCTGCAGTTTATAATGCTAAATTTAATATCTGGAACTTACTATGATAGTAAAATAATTATAACAATTTAGCAACCTCAAATAAGAAAAAACCTTCATATAATCGTTCTAAAAACTCTCCTTCATAATGTATTTTTGACTAATTGTTCCTCTATGCCAAATAATTATATCTTATGCTTGATTTATATCTAAATTGGTAATATGAATTAGCAGTCAACGATTATTTACTGCTGCTTAAAGTTAACTGTTCTGTAAAGTTCCTTAAAAAATCCACAGTTCCTCTTTTTATTCGAAGAATGAGTTCTGTTATTCAAAGTTCAATCACATTTTGCTTTTACTAACTTACCTTGACAACACACTAAATTCTAAATATTGTAAGCGATAATGTTGAACAGTAAATAATTATAAAAACCGCAAATCTTTTTCTTTTCAACTACTATCATAAAGAGTATTCTAAGTCAATGACCTGACCTGACCTTTCGCGTCAATATTATTTCGCTAATAATGCTCACTTGTACCACCTGAGTTTTTTTTTATTTTATTTATTAACTCTTTATTGTACACTTAAAGATTAAAAACAAAGAAAGATTACGTTTATATATTAAAAGTACAAATGACGGTCTTATCGCTCTAGGCAATTTCTTACAGACAACCATGGGATATAAGAAAAGGAGAAAGAAAGGGTAGAAAAAAGTATAAAGGAGTATAGAGTTTTATTGATACGCAATTCTATTTAAAACCTTTTTACAAGTGTTTTACCTAGCTCCAGTAAGTAAATTTAATGTACTGTTAGTTTTATTAGATAATATCGTTAATAAACCCTATAATAATATTACCAGCCCTCTATTGAACTTATCTCACGGCTAGGCGCGGGCCTACTTCACTAGTAAGAGGGGTTAGGCCTTGCTGCACCACACTGGCTTTCAGCAGGATGGTAGAATTCACAGACTTGGGAATTCTCAGGTATGCAGATAATCAAACTGCTCTGCTATAATATGAATAAAAAAACATACTAGTCACTAGGACTAAATATATAGATCAATGATTTTTTCTACTTTTGATACATGCGTCTACTGGCAAATACACTCTACTACACATGTATTTTAACTACATTTTGTCCACAGATCTGCCTACCACCAATTTTGTATGAACAAACAAGTATAATATATTTGCTGGTGGTAGGATATTCATATCCGCCCGGATAGCAACCACCGTACAGAGGGTGAAAAAGCCGCCATAGTGGCACACGCAAGTGTGTCGCGTTCCGGGATCAGCTAGTGTACTGTGTGTGTGTGTAGGGTCTAGAGTTGGGGTACAATGTTTGGCCATTTTGCGGCCTTCTGAGTACTCTGACAATAGACCCTCGACCGCTTCTTCACCTTCTTGCCCATGGCGTAGTGTGAAGGAGCAGGCCGGCATGATTGTGTTGAGTAGCGGGGGATAGATCGTCTCTCGCTACTCGATACTCTAATTGGACCGTACTGCGATTACCATCAGGTGAAGTGCGATCACTTTGCCGTGCAAGGATAAAAAAAATAGACAGACAGGAGATAAAATAAAGCTTTAACCTTCAGATTGTAATGATTTAATATTTCTCCAAATTTCTACAGCGTTTTGTTTTTTACACAGCAAGCAACAATGTTTTCAGGATCACAAGTATCCAAATTACTATGTGAAAAGTCTATACCTGCTAATTAAAACCCCGCAAAAATCGATACAGTTTTTTTCTTTAGACAAACAGTATGAAAAACAGACAGGCGTACGGTAACGTGAAAATAAACATTCTTAGTTACATTTACAAATGCTATTTGTCACTTAATGGTCCATATTATGTGTTTGTCACTGACTGTGCGGACGTAAATAATATTTTTTTATTTAATTTAATTTCATTGTATTCTATGATATATATAAATTTAAGATTTCTTTTCTACAAACTCACACTCCTTGCACGGTGGAAAAAAAATGTTACCAAAATGTTTTTATTAATAACACTAAAGCTCTTCAATAGCTACTAATCGAAGACCAAAAATAAATCGGTTGACAATCAGAGGAGAAAACGGTACTGAACTTTTTTGTCGTTGCCTACTTATTTATAGATAGGTAATAATTAGTGTCCTACTAATAGGCTTGGTATAAATCTGTCATAGATACACAATGTTTTTCTCGCTTCCAATGACGGTCCACTGACGCTAAATTTAACCAACATAACAAAACTAAACAGTAGTATTCGCATAATTGACTTATGCAACGTATGGACTTATGCCACATACTAACGTTATATACTACTTATTCATGAGCAAGCCCGTTAATGAGTATTAAAAACGGGTGTAGAACATAAAAAACTTTGAAAATTCCTATTCAGTGAGGTAAAATATATACTGTGATATCGAAGTAGGATAGCGAACACAGCACAGTTAAATAAATCCACATTCAAATAAAATACATTTCACCCCGTTTTGTAGGTGGTTAATTCAATACACACAAGACATACACTAACACTTAAAATAAAAACTCAAAAAAAAAAAAGGACAGTTCAACAATATATTTCGAACTCTCGTACAAAAACTATATGTCTACATCGTGGAATATAACGTTAAAATGTGTACCTACTGATAAGGAAGAGGAAAACTTTAAACGATATTTATCAAGGAGTATACAATATTTCTATTATATTGCAACCCTGGTATAGAAATTTAATAGTTTGTGCGTGTAATGGATCATAGTATAACTTAAATATTTTTTTATTTTGTTTAAACATATTTTTGTCTACAGCATGCATGAGTCGTCTCGACCGAGGTAGCTATCATTTTCTCAGAAAAAAACCATATAAAGTAAAAGTTTGCTGTTGCGTTTCGTACAGCAAGTGAAGTTCCTAAAGGCCCAAATCCCCTTCCCCTTCTAAAACCCCATTCTTTTTGTTTAAAGATTGGAATGTACAAGGTTAATCAACGGATTCTTCTGGGTATTGTGGATTTTTTGAGTAGTGATCACCATGAGATAATGATAACCAATAATACTTGCTCGATTGCCAACCTTTTCTTTAATTTTTTTTTGTACTATTTGATTGTGAATTAAATGGCCGGGTGACATTAATATACTTAATTAATAAAGTAAGCCTCACACACGAACTACTACTAGCCCTGTATTAAACATGGTCCCACTGCTGGGCACGGGCCTCCTGTACTAATGAGAGGGGTTAGGCCTTAGTCCACCACGCTGGCCTAATGTGGGTTGGCAGACTTCTCATACCTTCGAAAAATTCTCAGATATGCAGGTTTCCTCACGATGTTTTCCTTCACCGTTAAAGCAAGCGATAATTAACATTTTAATACACACATAACTTTAGAAAAGTTAGAGGTGTATGCCACTTGGGTTTCGAACCTACGACTTTCGTCTTGACAGTCCGTACCGCAACCAACTAGGCTATCGCTGCTATTCACACACGAACTAGCCAAAAATATTTCAACCAATACCATACACACAGTATTGTTATTATATGATAGTGACGTGTTCTGTAATGTCGCAATATTCTTAATATTGAACAAGACAATTTCAACAATGTCATGTGTTCAGAAAAATACCATATTTATGTCTTATGTTGGCTTGACGTAATCCCAGTCACATTTTTTTTAGTTAGTGTATTTTGTGTTCCATTGCGGGGCAAATGCATCCTTTTTAATCTTTCTCTTGATTTGGTCTTCCACCAACTCCCACCATTCAGTCTCAAATGCTTCCATCCATCTCCATCTCTTTTTTATTTATATTTAATAAATTACATTACTTCTGTAAGCAAACTTATAAGTATTAGCATGAGGATCTCGATTGAATACGCTATAATATAAATTAAACTAAAGCAAAAACCTCAAAAAAATCTTACATGTAAAATATTATAGTTGAGGTCTTGTTAGTTAGTACCCATGCCGGTTTCGGTCAAATATATTTGAAAATATGAGAAATGCATTTTTATTTATAGATAGTTTAATTTAGTAGATTTTAGTGTTAAGTACAGCCAGTGCAATAGCTACTCCTTACACCATAAACCAGTGTTTCCCAAACTATGGGTGGCGACCCAGTGGTGGGTCGCGAGCGATTATTGTTTGGGCCATGAATATAGGATCATACTTCGACCGAACATAATATAATTATGAAAACTGTTTTTTTTTCTCTTATTTTAACAGTTCATTCATATCGTTATGCCTCTATTTACCTATGACAACCAAGAGGTGAGTCTCGAATTCTAACTTTTTATTAGGTGGGTCTCTGTTCAGTCAATTTTGGGAACCACTGCCATAAACCAATCGCAAGGTGTATATTGTTATTCATCGAAAAGTTGGATATGGAAAGATAATACCGAATATTGGTTTACATTGGTTTAATCAAAATAGATAGATATACACTCAGCGGAAATATCAACGTTATACGTAATAAATTACATAAATTAAGAACCTTTTCTTACTTCAAAGTTTAGTTTTTTACAATCATTGATTTTCAATTTTATGGAATGCTGTCATTTTAGAGTAAATCGTCTTATATGTGTACATTCTGATAAATCTGTCCTTTTTTGTACAGTTCCTTATAATGTTTAATTAAGTAATAATATCGTAAAATTGTATTACGCATGTTGTGGTCTGAGTTGCAATTAGTTCTATTCTCTGATTGTTATTATTATGTTTATGATATTATAAACTTTGTTGGCAATACTCAAATAACAAAATAAATAAAATATTAAACATTTTATTCTTATAATTTATTATTTGCTTAAAGTTTTTAAATCAAATTAAGCAAAATAATCTAGAGCTCTAGAAGAAAAATGTGTATTGTCGAATAGTAATTTTTAAAAATAAATAAGTACATAAAAATAAACATATTGCAACACGCTTTAGCTGCCGCGGCACGCCGCCCGCCCACTAACATATGGCGTCTGGACGGAAGGGGCGCGAGCCATTGCCTAGACTGCCTACCCCGTATTTTAACTCGCCTAATTGTTTCCCATTTACATACATTAACAGAAAAAACTCGCGCAACTGACGCTCTCGGCCTCGTATGTAAATAAATACTGACGTATGTAGCGAGCGAAGGGTGACTATCCTGCTTCGAACAACTTCAAAAAAACCTCAATAACGGAAATCAATTGTCTCTCATAATTACCGTAATGATTCCATGGGAATGTAATAATACATTTTAATAGTTTTGTACTGTTTTATAGTGTAGAAATTTCGTTCATGAATACTTGATGCGTTTAGTTTAGAGTCATCTATTATTCAGAAGACGATGGACAGTCTCTCATTATCCTTTCAATTCAATTATGTACCGCTAATTACGAAACGGCTGGGTAATTAAGTGACGGTGAGAACCAAAAACTGACAATAGGCTGAAGTAACATGTTAAATTGGGCTCTATCAAATTTTAATGAGCGCCATGCTGAGTGTTTTGCGAAATAGATACATGCTACCGTAGAGAAATTTACTATAATTATAGACTGGGACGAAACTGGCAATCACCGCTGTTTATATACCTAAATGTGAAATTTAAAATTATAATTTGTATATTATTATCACATTAGAAAGCAAGCAAGTTATATTATGTGTCAGAAAGGGACCTGAAGAAACTAAACAAAAAATAATTCAGTTAATTTGTGCATATAGCAATATGCAATATATACATATATTTATTTTATTTATTGAAGTGTAAACTTCTTTAGGCATATAGGGCGCTTTTGGGATGGGGAAAAGCACTGAACTTGCATGACCATTACGCTCAGATTATTTTACTTTTAACATCAGCACGCCTATGAAGTTCAATAACTATTGACAAGCAATCATAAACAAAAAAAGTTACGAGTTCATAGACGCTGTTCAAAAAAGAACATAGTAATTCCAAAGATTTAAGTTTTCACTTCTGTCGGTAGTCTCCATGACTGCCTTATTTTTTTTATTAGTTCATAATATGTAAAAATCATAATTGAAAAATGTGTCAGGCCCATGACTGCCTTTTATTTGTTCATAGTATACCTATAAGGATCATAATTGAAGTACGTGTCAATAGGTTTAGGACAACTAGCTAATTCGTGGCTTGTAATCTATTCTAATCGAAACCACATATTTACAATCTCACGCATACAAAGTAGGAACACAAATAAGTAAAATTAAAAAGGAAAAAAAATATGAAACATTGTGACTATTCTAGAACACACTATAATGTCCGCGCATCAAGAAGACATAAATCGAGACAGCAAACTTTCCCAGATGAGCGCAAAGATAAGGCGTAAAGGATACGTTTTGTTACCGTTTAAATAGATCTACTCAGTGCGGCCAACACAATAGCTCATGTTATCTCAACCGCAATCAAACAAAGGCTACTTACAACTGTTCTTAATCGTCATTTCACATACAGTTTCTACTGACATATGTTGATTCGTCAGTCTAGCCTGAAAGTATACTGTGTGCAGAGCGTACCGTCCACATAAACACTGACGCAAGTATACTTCGTTTGTATATCAGTAGTAAAAACCCATGCAGTAATAGAAATTAACGACATAATTAAAATAAGTCTAACAAAAACTTAAAAACCTCTTCTGTACTCAGAAGGTTGCAACTCGGCCAAACATCGTAACCCAACTCTAGACCCCCGACAAAAACATCTGGTTGATCCCGGAACGCGACACACTTGTATGTGTCACTATGACCGGTTTTACACCCTGTGTACGGTGGTCGCTGTCTGAGCCGATATGACTATCCTACCACCAGCTATTTTATAGTTAAGTAAGTCTAAACATATTTTGGGTATTGATTCATGTCATCATTCATGATTTGTTCAGTCTAGCCTTAAATCCAAGTTCGGTGGTTCGTCGTGGTGGCATTTTGTGTTACCTTTTAAAGATTTAGTAGGAGTGCCAAGGTTCGAACAAATTCAAAGTATTTGCAATGCACCGGGAGTGCTCATAGATCGATTTTCTTCATTATTTATTAAAAATATTTATTAAGTTCGTGGTATATTAACGGAAGGATATGTGGGTGCAATAATCAAATTAAATGGTTTACTAAGCTTATTTTTATCCTATGATTTGATTTTTTCCAAGCCTTACGCCATATAGACCACATTCCCATCCTGGACAACTTATATTTATTTTTTGAATTGCATGCATTGAAAACTCAAACACAATTTGTAACCAACCTCAGATTTGAACCAATGACCTTATCAATTTTAAGTACACTGCCACTTGAGCAATGAGGTGATAGTAATAACCATCCACCTTTAAAATATAAATTAAACACTACGTATAAGGAAATCATGTCAAGTGTTCTTGTCGTCCTTTTGAGTAAAATAAAAAAATATATAATCTGTGTACAGTACACAGTTTCGCAAATAAAGGATGTGATTTTGCTCACTTCGCGGTCGCCGCTGGACACAATGGGTTACGGAACGGCGATATGCATAGATATGCGTCGAATATTGCAGTTCAACCGAAGTGCGTAGCCGCACACATCACGTTTTCCAATTTGCTTACCATTGTAGACATTTTCTGAGTTTTTTCTTTAATTTATTGTCATGATCAGCTACTAAATCAGTTCTTAAAAATGTCATTCAAATGCGTGTAAAAGTAAATTATAACCATAAAGTTAAATGAACTTAAAGAAACGACTTCAGACCCATGGTGTCGCGTTTTCTGTAATCAGTTAAGGAATTTCCAAATTTTTCCCTCATCTCTCCTCGGTATCAGATTTTAACGAAATACACATATATATCGGATCTTAGCAGTTAAAATTTCTACCAAAAACAAAAAGAGTATTCAAATCAATCCATTTTGCGTAACTTACTTAAAAACAAAGATAAATTCATAACCTTCCCTTTTTAAAACCGATTGAGCATAGGTCATTGTTAAATACAATTACGAGATAATCAGGATGATCAACAACAGCCAGATCATTTTTAATAAGCTTTTTTAGGATTCTGTAGTCAAATGGCTTAAATGAAAACCTTATAATTTCATCCTGTCCGTACATCCGTATACCACAGACACTGTATTACCGCTTTATAGACGGATTTTGAATTTAAGTTTATGCTATGAGGTGCTCTACAATGGTACGTGAAATTACGAAAAATAAAGCTATAAGTGACAAAATGTAAATGATGAAATTCCAGTGTATTTTTACACAGCATCTAAAATATATTTCCTCATGATAAATATTATGCGTAATTAATAGATAAAGGGTATTCGCCATAATTTCGCAACAACTCTCAATAACTGCTTTGTGCTTAGATCACAAGTGGTGCGGACACATAGAAAAAACAATATAAGGTCAAATTAATTCACTAAAAACTGTCAAATGAACAAAAAAATTGACGTTGTAGTTCGTTGCATAAGCTTAACCATATGACGCAAGTAATCGATCCATGTCAAAAGTATGGAATTAGATGACTGGTCACAGCGCATGCATCAAATCCACTGTGATCAGTGGGATGTCAAAATACCTAACTTGTATGTTAAAAGGTTATAACTGTGCACACTTTTATCTTAGGCGACAGATGTATTTGTACGATACAAACCGATTTGGGAACATAATCTCGTATCAATTTAGGGTTGTAAGATTTGGAATGCGGCCCAAATCTTACAACCTGTATGCCTACTCTTGAAATCAATTCCAATCTCGAACTCAATACAGTTTCAATTCCAATCTAGAAGATATTGGAACTCTAACTTACTCAACGAAATGAAATAAAATATTTACGAAATAGCGATCGGTAAATACTCTATTTCATTTAGTTACTAAAAATTGCGCCGTATTCAGTTAAATCGTGCGCTGGTGTGGCGTTCGAGAGTGCCAATTGTACAGCTTTTGAACCCAATCCCAATTTTAAATTGGAATCGAGTGTCAAGAGTAACCCTCCTGCTATGTGATTGGACTGCAATCGAAACCATATTTTTTTTCTTAATAATTTTACAAGAAAGTAGTGCTTATCTTTATGCCGTTCATTATTTTGAAAACATGACTAAATTATATTTAGGTACGCACACGGGTTTAAATTTCTGCGAACCTCTTCACTGTTACTTAGTGATACTGCCTAACATAAATAATATAATAATTTATACAAAACCCGATTTCGAAAAATGTTAAACATTACCTAAATTCGTTTTTTGTATTCTAGTCACGCTGAGTATACTTCTTTCATAATAACGACAATCATTACTGTTCTAAAGATATTTAAGTAATATAATATGTAAATCAAATATTTCGGCTGTTTTTTTTAAATTAAATAATACACACCAGTCACACGCATAGTCCTGACCCCACACTAGGTCAAACCTGTCTCGTGGGTATCAAGAACTACGAGGGACTACGGTCCCACAACACCCAGACCCGAAACAAATATCTATCTGTCACACAAACATTTGTATTGGTGCGGGAATCGAATCCACGGTCTCTCGCTTCTGAGGCTGTCGACTTGAATTAGTTTTCTTCAAATTCATATTTAACAAACTCCTTGTCTTTTGGCGGATGTCACAGGTTCGATACCAGCCACACAGTACAAACTAATATAATATTCCCGACTCCTAAGTTATAAGTGTAGTCATTGTTGATTATCGCTCACTTTAATGCTGAAAATAAACGTGAGAAAACATGTATACATGAGACTAATATTATTATCAAGTTTATGATCATTCTCTCCCTTATACATTGCTTTATATTTAACTCTACATAGTGAAAGTAAGTCTCGCCTTACGTGAATATTTACAAACTATCTTAGATAAGGTTTATTTTTTAATTAGTGGCCGCTTTTTCATAGGTTCGCCTCGATCAAGATAGGCAGTGGTGTTCGTGTGAATGGCCTACGGTTGCTCGCCGTTGCCTCACGCATCGGCCTGCCTCAGCGATTATATGCAAATAAGATGTCATAACATGTGAATAATTACAGCCAGCCACGAGTCACCCTTTCGGACGAGTACAAATTCGATTTACGTGAAAAGCAAGTTTCGTCGGTGAGACATGAGGATGATGTATTTCTAGGGGAGAATAAAGTGAATGTATAAATTGTTTTCGATTGTATCAGTCGATTAACATATCGGCCATTGTCACGTACGAACGTTTAGTCGTTTTTATCAATGGTATAAAGATCTTAACAAAATGATGTATGTATTTATTATCGCATTTATCAAATTATAAAAACCTATATAATCCAAAAAAATCATAACTGGATTACTTAAGAGCTTATATAGCTTACATAGCGTTACAGTTATGAATAATTATTTCCAGAGTCATATATATATTGTTATATTATTCTAATTAAGATTCCTATAAGATCCTTCCCCTTAACTACTCTAATGTTATTGAAAAAACTAAAACTATTTATATAAAGCTCATTAATATACAGTCGCGCCACTTTTCAAGAAAAGCCCCGTTGTGGAAATTGCGACCAACGTCAGGGGGCAGCGTGACCAAGCATGCTGCGTTAAGGGGCGCTCGGATCGTTATGCTAATAGACCCATTTTCTAAACATATTTCACAACTATTATTCTTATTTTGTTTGAAATACGCCTTTCGTACTATTACATAGAGATGATTTCGTCTTAACACGATGGTTCACATTAGGCCTTGTTCTCCAAAAACAGAAGTGGAGGCCTGCGTGTCCGCTGCCTGTAGTCACGATAGCGGGAAAATGGACGGTTGACTACGTTTATGGCTTACCCGTTGCTCGGATTTAACGTATATACTCGTACTCGTAAATAGGGAACACGTACTTCTACCGAGATAAGGCCCCTTAATAAGGTTTATTTTATAAACAGCGGTGTTTTGATGTCGTTACGGGCAAATTTTATACGTTTAATAATTCTAGTATCTGTCCGGGAACGCTTACTGAAACAAACTTCCTCACGACCGCAATAGTGGATGAACGCCATATGTTTCTGTTTCCCTTTAATCATGGGAATGTAAAAATCTTAAAAGCTATATACAGACATTATCCGTGGAACATTCGTGAGAACGTCTACGAGAATAATGGAACACGGCATCAAGAGAGCGGTGTTCATTATGGGTGTAATAAGTGTCGGAGCAAGTAAACAGTATTGCGACCGCAGAAACTTTTGTTCATTAGTACTTAGATATTCAAAAGAGTTCATTTTCAACAATGAAAAAATCTCAACAAAAATACGGCTGTCTCTGTGGTTTTAGGGTTATTCTGTGAAATTTAAATAAAACGAATTAGTTACCTGTAATTTTAAAAACTTTATAAAGCCTTATGTGAAGGCGAGGTCAGTTTTTGTGAAATAAACACCCTTCTTCAACATGTTTTTGTCGTTCACTCTGCTAGTTTTTGTGTAGGTTTACAAATCATATTCTTACCAATATTAAAAACTCATTTGTTATGACTACTCAAAGTGTAAATGAACTTCATTCTCGAATTATGCTTGGTTTGTGGTCAATAATCATAGGTAATTTTGATGACTTCAAAATTTTTCAAACGATACCAAAAACGCTCGGCGCTTAAATATTTAATTTAAGATTACCACTAAATGACCGCTGTATTGTAAAAAAAAACTATTAAAGTCAAATAACAATGCTGTGTTCAGTGCAACAATGTAAATTGTCTCCGTTGTTCTTTGCCATTTTGCCAGTTATAAGCGGAACCCAAAGTGATTTAAAAACCACTAAAATACAACTCACACAAAATGAATTTTACGACACAAAAGTCGGAAATGCGTTGCGAGATGAAGCCTTTGTGGTTACAGCGTTTGATCTGTAATTAGGGCGTTTAATAGCATAATAGCTCGTAACGGTCTCAATCGAATAGCGTTCTGTTTTTTTGTATATTAAAAGTGCCTCCATTTCGTCTTGAAACTTGTAAAAACGTACAGAGTGTTGTGTACTTCTCTAATGAATCGCTCTCTAATTCGATTAATGTTCCTTTTCTGGTGCCAACAAGTGTACACGAAACATTTATAAATAGATTTAGTTAGTTTATTTTTTTATAAAGAGCTTAAAAACTGTTTCCACTTACGATTCGCCGGTTCTAGTATAGAAATGCTTAATTCGTGATGAATAATGAATTATATAGAAATAGGTATTTCAACATAAATAATAACAACATCAAACTGTAATGACTTATTTGGAATTGCTGCGAAGACGAAAGTCGTGGGATCAAAACCAGCTCAGATAACATAAACCTCTGAGTTTTGGAAGTTACGTGTATAATTTATTATTAACTAGAATTTGCCCGCGGCTCCACCCGCGTGAAGGTTATTTTTGGAATAAAAGGTATACAATCCATGGAGGCATCTTAAGCTATTACACCTCACTATATTTTGTTATCCCATAGGACGAGGGCATTTTTCCGGGATAAAAAGTGGCCTATATCATTTTCTCATCCCTAAACTGCCACTATGCAAAAAATCTTGTCGATCCCTTGCTCTGTGAAAATTATCCCAAGGAAACTGTACATTTTTCCAGAATAAAAAGTAGCCTATGTGCTATTCCAGCCTATAATCTATCTGTGTGCCAAATTTCAACCAGATCCGTCCAGCCGTTATAGCGTGATTGAGTAACAAACATACATCCATCCATCCAAACATTCGCCTTGATAATATTAGTAAGACAGTAGGATTAATAATTATTAGTTGCTTGAACGGTGAAGGAAAACATTTCGAGGAATTATAGTTAATAGTAACTCTATAGTACTAACTGTTATATATCTGAGGTAGTTATATAAAATCAAAGTTATTTGATATCACAATTAAATGATATATAGCTATAGTTAGATATTGATATTGTTATTCAAATGGCAATGATAAACAGTTTCCCAATCGCCACTAGCTGACGATGTTTCCGTTGTTTATTCATACCACATTTTCGTTGAATATGTTTTCTCGGTGCTTCAGTTGTGAATGCACATGCGTTAAGACTACAACGCTGAGGTCTCGGGTACGATCCCGGGTCGGGTAAAGTGATATTGGGTTTTTCTATCTCGAAATAGTCAGTATCAGAATAGAGTCTGGAATTGTGCCCGGTATGGCGATAGGCTCGCTTCCTATCACAATATACGACCCTAAAAAAATCGCCGAAAAGTGGGTGTACTAATTACACCTTTGCCTACTCTTCGGGGATTAGGTACCTGAGTGTATATGTATATTTGTGTGTACATGTTTTCTCCTTATGCAAATAACCTTTATTTATGTTTATAGTTTTGGCGGAGTACGCGGAGCTACTATACATTAAGTAAACGACAAGGGTGTTCGATTCTTACGCTTTTTGCCGAACGCAGGACATATTCGAGAGGCAGGTGTGGTCGGCTGCACGGCGTCTCCATGCCTCCCCGACATCGCTAATGAACACAATGAAGACGTATTCCTACGAGTATATCCGGCGTTGATCGATTGATTTACTCGCTGCCACCGCGCTCGAGCTTTTTGTATTCGAATGTCGCCCGATATTTGCATATCAGAGCGGTGGAACGAATTTTAAACAAGATATACGATGGGAGCCGTGATGTGCTAGATATGGCGAAGAGTATGACGCGTGACAAAGGTTCGCACTTGTTTATGGTTTTTTGTATTGCAAATGAGTGGGGTGCTTTTTGAATTATTAGAAACCGGGATGGATATGAAACATGCATTATTTTAAACCACTTTTCATAATATGATATGTAATTAAATTAAAGAGAAAGTTACAACACAGAAAATTTTAATTTCGTAACAACTAAAATTATCATTGAATAAAATAACATTGTCAAAAACTTAAATAATTATACACTCGATAGTTAAAAGTAATATTATTTTTATACGATAATACTTGGACTTAAGGCCTAACCCCTCTCATTAGTAGAGGAGGCCCGTGCCCAGCAGTGGGACAATGTTTAATACAGGGCTAGTAAATAAAACGATAATACTACAGTAGGTTTTTTGGAGTCAGTACTACTGTGTTATTAAGAGTTTAGAACCTTTTCGTTTTTAAATCGGTTAAAAACTTGTTACAGTAGGCTGACAATACATACTCAAGTGCCAATAAGAATCACAATAAACGAACTCAGAACACTCCACCACTTGAGTTGATCATCGTATATTATTGATTATGACCAAAGACGCGGTGGCAATAAATTATGATAACGTCTAAAGAAATACATATCATAGTCTTAGTTACTATAAATAAATACACCCAACAGTAACATACATAGTCCTGATCTCACACTAGGTAAACCTGTATCGTGGATGTCAGAGACTACGAAACACCGAGATCTGAAACAAATATCTGTCTGTCACACAAACATTTGTCTCAGTGCGGGAATCGAACCCACGGCATCTCATTTCACTAACGTGTTTCTCGCCGGATGCGCCACGGAGGCTGTCATTTACGATGATAATTTATTTGACACAATTATTATAACTGCCCAACGTATACCCCGCTCATTAGTAGAGGACACCCGTACCCAGCAGTAGGACAATAGGGCAATAATAATGTAAAGGGCTGGTGTTATAATTTATATCCGGCAAAGTTACCATAGCTTCTTCACACTACGCCATGAGGCAAGGGGGTGAAGAAGTGGTCGAGGGTCCAGTGTCAGAGTACTCCGAAGTCCGCAACACGGAAAAACATCGTACGCGACACACTTGCGTGTGCCACTATGGCGAGTTTACACCCTGTGTACGGTGGTGGCTTTCCAGGCGGATATAAATATCCTACCACCAGCAGAACATTATGGCGGGTTTATTAATTATTATAAACCCACCACAATGGCTCTTGGCGAGACGCGTCCTGGGGTCAGCGACGAATCCAGTTATTTCATGCCGGAGTTGTTTTTGGTGACTGTCATGGGACACGACTTCTCTCAATGATCTAAATCACGGGCAAAAAGTACTTGTGTCTATACAGCAAATCTTCAAAAGCACCATCAATGTGGTAAAACGCCCGTGACAAATAGGTATCGTATCACGAAAGCCAATTACACAATTCAATATACCTAATACAATTCCGACTTGCAATCTATTGTACATTGAATAAACGTCATCAGCATATTGTGAATTAGTAGTAAAAGTCCCATAATTACCAACAATGACATCCTATTTCCAGGATAAAGTGGTTATAAAATCATTTCTCTTGCACGGCGGCGCGTTCGGAATAGAGCCCATCACTGTCATAGAGCAAATTACCGTCCATAGCATGTTGTTAGCGCTACAACCAAGTGCACTTCCAACAATTGAGTTCGCTAAATGTCTTGATAGAAACACGAACGTTTCGCATTAATTGTTATTGCTTTATACAAGTATTGTAATAAATGTTCACCTTTCAATGTTTTTATAAAATATCTTGTGGACAGAGCATATTGAAATTATTTTTATTTTATTCGTAAACCAGCGTGTTGGGGCTGAAAGAAAAAAATATGCTTAAGTGCGGTATAAAAACTACAAACTATAAATTACCACGAAAACGAGAACCAGAGAATGCATAGTACGTATTTTTTTTGCACGCAACTTCTCTAATGGGTTCGCCCAAACTTCGTATAAATAGTAATTAAGCCCATAGCGGCACGTACCCAACACAATTTAAAGAATAATTAATGCGTTGTCCATTATAATTAAGTTTTTTATGCTTCCAATGTGTGTACATGGCGAATTGATTACTTATGTACTTATTTCATTATTTTGCTAATTTATTTCTACTAACTTCTCAGTCCAATATTTTACAACTTGCTCGTGCCATGTGTCTAAATGGATTCATTACTTACATTATAAAAGACAGACTATTACATACAATCAAGCCTACAATTCCCGAAGGGGTAGGCAGAGGCGCAACCAGTACACCCACTTTTCGCCGAATTTCGGTCCCATAATGTGATAGGGGGCGAGCCTATCGCCATACCGGGCACAGGTTCCAGACTCCGGGCTAATACTGAGAATTTCTAGATAGAAAAACCCAATATCACTTTACCCGACCCGGGGATCGAACCCGAGACCTCAGCACAGCAGTCATAACGCATGCGCAATTACAACTGCGCCACCAAGGCTATTAAATATAAATAAATAGTCTTTAAGTACCGACAAAACAAGTAATTATGCAAAACAATGTAAAACTGATATGTTAAGTTGTCGAGACGATTTAGCACCCCCCGTGTGTCTGCGGACATTGTGAACGTTTACACGGGAGGGTTGCTTATCATTATCTACATCAGGTATCAATACATTCGTATCATCGATACGTTAAACGCTGGTAACAACCTTAGCATATAAAGTAGATTCATTACCTTTTATTACTGCTTAAGTAAGCTTAATTTGTTAGTAATTAAACATTCTAAACAATCTGATAACGAGGACATGTAAATATAATCAACAGTCGGTAATATAATTTTTTTTATCCTAGCACTGCAAAGTGACCGCACTTCACCTGATGGTAAGCGCAGTACGGTCCAATTAGAGTATCGAGTAGCGAGTGACGATCTATCCCCCGCTACTCAACACAATCATGCTGGCCTGCTCCTTCACACTACGCCATGGGCAAGAAGGTGAAGAAGCGGTCGAGGGTCTATTGTCAGAGTACTTAGAAGGCCGCAAAATGGCCAACATTGTAACCCAACTCTAGACCCCCAAAAAACCGGATGTACACTGGCTGATCCCGGAACGCTGCACACTTGCGTGTGCCACTATGGCGGGTTTTTCACCCTGTGTACGGTGGTCGCTATCCAGGTGGATATGAATATCCTACCACCAGCAACATTTATATAAATATATCATTATAAATAATGAAAGAGTTTATTTGGCTTTTGAGTAAAACAAAAAAAAATTAAGAAGAAAATACACTTTCCAACGAAAAAACAAAAAGTATCAAGCTTTGCTTAATGCTGCAGCCCTGAGTTTCAGCTTGACATAATTGACTTTTTGATCCCATCACATTACATAAATACTATAAAAAAATAACAAAGAAAGAACATAATACAGAATAACCAATCTATCGAAGGCCACACTCTATTTCGAAATACTTACTTACTATTGACTTACTACTACATTACACTTAACTAAAGCTACTACTACACTAAAACATAGCAACTGACCGCTCCACTGCATGACGTCGGTGTGTGCCAGTATCAGGGTGTCTGGTGTTGCGTGCTAGATTTTAAGCATACAGTCGAACTGGTAATTAACAAAGATAAAGTCCTTTATTTTATTTTTAAAAGATAGATATTATCAGAATACTCATCCTATACTTAGAATCCTATACGTAGAAACATCAAGATTCTTGCATACCATCAGCCGAAAGTTGTTAATTGAAGTCAGCCGGTTAGTTAAATAATATTATATAAAATATTGAACCCTAGAAGTCATTGACATGCAAAGACGAACAATGTATTCTTATTGGACTCGTATTTAACCCTTTACGGATAAAATTTGAATATATTAAAGCCTTAACTCATTTTTGACAAGCTGCTAATCATATTCAAACAGTCTCGAAGGCGCACCTTGCGATACGTTTGATGCACGATAGAATTTTAAAACACCAGTCCGTAGGCGCACAGTAATTTGGGATGGATGCAGTTGCCTTCAAAAAGAATCTAACAAAAACAAGCGCGGACAGGTGCTCTATATTTTGAATTCGTTAGTATTCTAAAGTGAAAGCGTAGCCGTTTAAATATATAAAAAACATCTAAACGAAGATTTAATTTCATTTTCTTTTAGGCTAACACAATAGCATTTTAATATTTAGTATAAAAGGGACTTCTTGTATAGGGTAATATATAGTTACATCTATATTGGTAACATTCATTACTAAACAGTATGATACATTAGACTATAGGTGATTTGAATGACAGTAATTGAATTGCAGTTCAACCTATTTTTTTTTTATCCTGGCACGGCAAAGTGACCGCACTGTACCTGATGGTAAGCGCAGTGCGAACCAAATAGAGTACTGAGTAGCAAGAGACGATATATCCCCGCTACTCAACACACTCATGCCGGCCTGCTTCTTCACACTACGCCATGAGCAAGAAGGTGAAGAAGGGGTGGAGGGTCTAGTGTCAGAGTACTAAGAAGGCCGCAAAATGGCCATTGTACCCCAACTCCAGACCTCCGACAAAAACCGGATGTACACTGGCTGATCCCGGAACGCGACACACTTGTGTGTGCCACTATGGCGGGTACTAGCTAAAATTTAATAATATTCAAATATAGATGAGTGGGTATTAGTTTATTTGCTATTAACTTTTCTATCCTCAGATCATTCGGATCTCGTTGAATTGATATCTTAATTACTCAATACCACCAACCAGCGATTCTTGTAGGCAATACCATGGAGTAAATTTCAATATTCCGTTTTCTTCATCTACCCATTTTACATAAGTAACAGGAAATAATTACTAGCTTTACGCATTCGGCTAAAAGCGGACGATGTTTAGTCTGAAGCAATTAAAATACTATTAACGGGGTCCAACCACAGACGTGGCCACCCCGTGACGATCTCTACCCATATCAAATTTTTCGTCGACAAACATTCAGCATATTATTAGATATATTAAATGCCCAATTAAAGTAGACCTATTTCTTAATACTTTTAGAAGACAAAAATTTAATTCTGAAGGTTCTCAGTACGTTGGACAATGTGAAAATTAAAATTGAATGTAACATACGTTCGACGTTCCAAAGAAAGGTATTTTTATTGATGTACCAGATAAGCAAACAGTGCAACTGTCGGTAGCCATTGTTTTAACATGTGAATAAAAGTTTTTTAAAAACAGAGATTATACGTTTTGATCGTTTGTGTAATTCGATTTTAATTAATGGCTGTTATAAAAAGTGTTTGTATTAATAGCTGTGTCAAATATCTAAAAAACAGAATGGCAATAATATTTATTATTGGCATGTTTGACTTAATAGGGGGAAGTGCCGCACACATGAAAATAAGGACCTGAATACGTTGTGAGTGTTCATTATGTATAATAAACCTAACATTTTATTAGAAGTTAGTAAATATTTCAGCGTCAATGGCGCAATCGAGCAGCCAGCTTTGAAACGAGAGGTCGCGGTTGTGATCCCCGCAAGAATAGAAATATATGTATGATCATCAAATATTTGTTTCAGACTGCCTCTGTGGCGTAGTCGTAATTCTGTGCTGAGGTCTCGGGAACGATCTCCGCGTCGGGTAAAGTGATATTCGGTTTCTTCGATTTATAAATACTCAGTGTCAGCTCAGAGTCTGGAATTGTGCCCGGTATAGCGATGGGCTCACCCCCTATCACATTATGGGACCGTAATAAATTCGGCGAAAAGTGGATGAACTGGTTACACCTCTGCCTACCCGGTCGGAGCTTATAGTCGTGAGTGTATATGTAGATTTGAGGGATGTGGGACCGACTGGTAGTAATCTATACCAGTTCTTGATACCCAGATTTGACGCAGTATGGGGTCAGGATTATGTGTGTGATTGGGTGTATTTATTATTATAAATATAAATATATAGTCTTTTATGAAATAGGTTTATGTAACGAGAATTCTCTATAATTTCAAACAACCTGAACATTATATGCTACTACTATTTAAATATGTGTAATTACTTCTAGCACAGTACGTAACTAAATGGTATAAAACGAGAAACACCTATGTTACAAAGCTATTGTGTTAGTTAGCCAATGGGAGCTATAGAACGGCAATAAACAGCTAATTGCGCCGAGGTAGGGGAATGCTTAGTGAGTCTCGCCAATGAGTAAGCATTAGGGGCCGAATACATAAAGCGTCTCGTGCCAACCGACCATTTCTTATCACATAAAAAACATAAGTAATGTGCATTATATACTTATGCATGAATAATTAATGTTTTATTGAAATATGTAATATAAAAGGGCACTATAATTGTTTATATACTTTATAAAACTATGTGAAAAGTTTAAATTTTGTATGAACTTATGTCCGAACACTTTACATGTATTATGCACTTTTCACTTCAGAAGATTTTTAAATTAAATATATTAAACACTGGTTGTAGCTTGACAATATCACACTACCCCATATTTCGGTGTATATACAAATAAAATTCATAGTTTTTTTTTAATTTGTGTACATTTATAATATCACAAACATTTTAAAACTTAGTCCCTCAGTCGGTTCAGTTCAAAGGAGAAGAGGGTTTTTAAATTATGCTAATTGTTTACCGTGGCTTATGTGTACCTCGCCATAGGCTATTATGTGGCACAACAAAACACCTAAAGTAGACTGTAGACTGTCTACTGTCAAATAATATATCATACTTAAATATATAGTAGAGAAGTTTATACTTCCCGGTTCTTATCTTCAACGATTATTGTATTTATATCAGTAGGCCAATAGATAGGCAATTAATCAGTAATCACTATTTCTTATTAACACCAAAGAGTGAAAGCATTGTAAACCTTTGAAGGTAGATTCGGGTTTATGTCTCTGGACATTCTCACTAGGGCCGATCCTGGAAGGATCGGCCGTAAACGTAATAGCAAAATAGCCTTATACATCTGTTTTCTGTGAGACATTTGTGTAAATCTGGCTCTAGTATTATTAATGGCAGCATCCGAGGCTCTGCGGGTGACTGGCCGACTGTAAATGTGACTATTCAGTGTATTAATATTAAGCGACTTATGCTTACAATTTACTACTACATGGTACTACCCATGTGGAATATAAAAATGACTATACCGAGCCTCTACAAGTTTCTCTCCATCATTTTTATTATAAACACTAGCCAGTTTATACATACATACATCTCTTCTAAATACCACTAGACCGCCAGTTACAAGTTACTTATAGTTTGTCTTATATTTTTATTCTAGCACGGCAATGTGACCACACTGTACCTGATGGTAAGCGGAGTGCCGTCCAATTAGAGTAGCGAGAGTCGATCTATCTCCCGCTACTCAACATTCTCATACCGGCCTGCCTCTTCACACTACGCCATGGGCATAAAGGTTAAGAAGCGGTCGAGGGTCTAGTGTCAGAGTACTCAGAAGGCCGTAAAACGGCCAAACATCCTACCCGAACTATAGACCCACGACAAAAACCGAATGTACACTGGCTGATCCCGGTACACGACACACTTCCGTGTGTCACTATAGTGGGTTTCACACCCTGTATACGGTGGTCGCCTTAAAGGCGGATATGAATATCCTACCACGAGCAGACCAAAAACATTTGCTAAAAGTAAAAAATTAAGTCGAGCCTCTTCTATTAGCCTTCCTACTTCTGCCAACGTTACGGAAGCCCGCTACTGTGTGAACCTATTGTATAACACACTCTCGTCAATTGGTTATCATACATGTCAAGCGTGACATTTAAAAAGACGCCGCTCTCTTTTGTCACCTGTCTTGAACGTCGCCGCTGACAATACATCACCGGCTGTGTCAGTCAATTCTAAATAATGTGATCACTAACTTGTATTACAGTTGAAGTATGTAAGAGTTCAATAATAATAGTTTTTTGATAAGCCAGTGTGTCATGAACATAACTAATAAGCACTGTGGACGTACAAGTAAATTTGGGTTTTGGAAAGGTATGTATTTGAGAATATATTATAGTACCATAATAAAATAAATAGGAAATAAAATGTTTCACAATATAAAAATTAACAATTGAAAAAAGAACATAGATGAGTGGCTATTTGAATTGAATTAGGAAGATAGTCTCTAATAAATTAATAACATCCATGATCATAGCACACACTACATGCACTCATTATTTTATTTGATAAAAATAAGTTTTCATTATAGATGTTAAGCAGGCGGAACCTAAACCAAAGCTATTTGTAATAAGTAAAAAAATATCAAACATAAATTGCTACTTTTTATGTAGATTAATATCAATTTAGTAGTTATGTTCAACAAGTCTACCAACCCGCATTAAGCCAGTGAGGTGGGAAAAGGCCTAATCCCACTCGTTAGTAGAGGAAGCCCGTGCCCAGCAGTGGGATAATGTTTAATACAGGGCTAGTATTATTATTATAGTTATGTTCAACTATCCACCTATAATAATAATACCTAGCCCTGTATTAAACATTGTCCCACTGCTGGGCACGGGCCTCCTCTAATAATGAGAGGGATTAGGCCTTAGTCCACCACGCTGGCCTAATGCGGGTTGGCAGACTTCTCATACCTTCGAAAAATTCTCAGATATGCAGGTTTCCTCACGATGTTTTCCTTGACCGTTAAAGCAAGCGATAATTAACATTTTAATACACACATAACTTTAGAAAAGTCAGAGGTGTATGCCACTTGGGTTTCGAACCTACGACTTTCGTCTTGACAGTCCTTACCGCAACCAACTGGGCTATCCACCTATGCTTTATTTTATTCTTTTTTGTTATATTATTGTAATAATAACTTTTGTAAATACATATCCTAAAGACAGAAACCCAAAGGAAAAGAGTTTTAAATTAATAAAAAACATTCGTAACGAAATTCTAAAATATCTTGAATTCCACAAGCATCTCACAATAGATCATCACATAAATCATAACATCAAGTTAATCCCAAGTCACACAGTCGTATCCTCATCAAATAAGCACGGATCGTGTCGCTCACGTCCCTAAAAATAATTTACGACCCTAAAAAATCATAAACAATTCGTGGCAATGTGTCAAAATACACTTACACAATGAGATCAACATCTTAAAATGAAGGTCGGTGCGTTCACAATGACCCTTTAAAACCACTCAGTATGTAACAAAAGATGTCGCCGCTGGGTTCATAAAAAATATTAACTCCTGAAGCAGTTAATAGGAGGCACACAAAAAGCCAGCGGTGGTATATTGCCCTGAATGAAGTCTACCTATTTATTCATATTTATACGGCGTATTTGTCAAAGGGTTCATTTTGTTACTCCTTTTTTGTCATGTTTTAATTGTGTCATCGCAACTTCAAACTTAAACGTATATTCACATCCATTCTGGATTTTATAAAATTAAACAATACTGGTACTAGATTTACTTAAATAAAGGCTATACAGAAATTACAGTAACAACTTTTTTTACGTTATTCACGTCGTTATCAATTACAGTAACAACTTTTTAATAACTTAATCAACTACTAATTATACCTAAATAAAAACAAAGGTTTTTTTTTACCATTTGATATAACTTTCGTCCAGAATAAGGTAACTTTTTTTTATCCTGGCACGGCAAAGTGTCCACACTGCACCTGATGGGATGGATTCTTACACTACTTTAACTTATCAAAACATTATAACAACGATACATCTCTGAACTTCCAAACCTCTTAATATTCCCAATAATGAATGAGATGAATGGCCGTGTTCTTGAGGCCAAACGGACTGATGGAAAGCCCGATCCAGAGTATCGTAACAAAAGCTCAATCGTATTTACATTTAGTCATCGGCTATTAATCAATGGCGATTGTGTGCACTGCACATCAATACCATCTGGAAACAAACGGTGATAAACTGATAAAGAAATGGTGCTAATGTAAATAAATGATCAGCGATATGTTAATGTCTAAGTGTTGGGTTAGCCTGGAGAAGGATTCGTGTCATTGGTACTAATGGAATCGTATGATATTAAGATTTCGGGCCGGCATGATTATTTTGAGTAGCGAGGGATAGATTGTCTCTCGCTACTCGAAACTCTAATTGAACGGCACTGCGCTTACCATCAGGTGCAGTGTGGTCACTTTTCTGTACCAGAATAAAAAAAGCAATAAAAGCATAAATAAGCTGTCTATTGAGCAATTTCCTCTTCAACCTCCGTTTATAGGAGGCGGTTAGTGCTAAAATAGTGATGCACTATAACACTTACAAAGTCCTATATTGATATATAATTTAAATAGGCAGTAAATCTGTACAAGTCGTTTCCATACAACAGAGCTGATAATACGAGCGTGAGCGCGCGCGCATAACAAGTGAGCCTAACAAGCGGCCGATATACAATGTCTCACTGACGGTAAGCCTAAATTATAACAGCCAGTAACTAATCACTCATCGTGCCAAGCCGCGATATTTTATACTGCTATGGAATGGCTATATTTCAAATTGATCACCTAGTAACATAGTATTGTGATGTATACACTTACTTACAGATTTAGGATTATATATGTCAGCTACTTGGTATTTTATGTATCCTGGCACGGCAAAGAGACCACATTGCACCTGATGGTAAGCGCAATGCCGTCCAATTAGTATCGAGTAGCGAGAGACAATCTATCCCCCGCTACTCAACACAGTCATGGTAGCCTGCTTCTTCACACTACGCCATGGGCAAGAGGTTGAATAAGCGTTGAGGGTCTAGTGTCAGAGTTCTCAGAAGGCTGCAAACCGGCCACACATCGTACCCAACTGTAGACCTCCGACAATAACCGGATGTACACGTGACACACTTGCGTGTACCACTATGGTTTTACACCCTGTGTATGGTGGTCGCTATCCGGTCGGATATAAATATCCTACCACCAGCAGTACGAAAAGGACAGTATGTTATAGTGTGTGTTGTAAGTAATAATAATAATAAATAACACACAACAGCCACACGTAACAGCCCCAACTCAATAATAAGAAATATTGATCTTATGTCGTAGGTATCAGGAAGTACGGGATATTCTAGATCTCACAAAACCCAAACCCGAAACAAATATTTCTCTATCATACAAATATTTGTATCGGTACGGGAATCAAACCCACGTCCTCCTATTTCAGTGCCGGCTACTCACTCACTACGCAATGGAGGCTGTAAAATCTGTCAGGCTGTTGTGAAATCATATCCAGCACTTCCAATGTATACGAGTAACGAACTAACTACTTACGGGATGGTATTACAACAATTAATATAAAAAAAAATAAAGGTTTTAAGATAACTTAAGTAACTTATATTAAAAACAAAATACAATCGCCTAGTTTCGACTCTAAAATTAACTATGTTACTAATCGACTAACTTATCTACCTATATCATTTTGTGAGTCTGTTTTGATTTTTTTATCTTATATGTCATCACTATAAACTTTGGTGGTTTTTAACGCATATATTAGCGATTATTGCATATAAACAACAATTAAAAAAATGAAGGTACAATAAAATAAAGAATTAAAATTAATTAATAATCTAATAAAGGTGGACAGACGACCTCGTAAAGGTCGCAGGAACCCGCTGGATGCAGACCGCTTCTAACAGGTTGGTCTAGAAATATTTAGGGGAGGCCTATATTCAGCAGTGGACGTCCAAAGGCTGAAGAAGAAGAATGATCTAATCAGATTTTTAGTGCTAATGATGTCAGAAAATCTATCTACTTGTAGAACAATAAGCCAAAGTTTATGCAGTAAGAACTTTGAACCCTTTTAACACGTGATCGGCACACTGTACATTAGTACTAAAATAGTAGGTTACATAAAAGAGGCAGGTTTTCCCTATGCGGAAATGAGTAATGCCAACTACAGATAAGCAAGTTCGTAGAGATATTGAGTTAGCATTAAAGGGAGTAGTAAAACTAACGTTGGCAGCAACGAAGTTTGTAACGACACGAGTACGAAATTAAGTTTGACAGCAAATAGAGGTATAATTCAGCGATGTTCGTGCTCACGAATCGGCGTATCGACAAGATAATTGACGCCGACGCTCGATTGCATACTCGATTTTCACAGGGCCTCTCCCAGCCCGTCTAATACCGTTTTCTTAACATATTGTTAAACTCACAAATGATTGCCTATGTAATATTTACCAGCTGGCTCTTATTAGCATACTTAATTCGATGGCTGCAAATTGAGCTACAACTTTACATAAAAGTTATGCAAGAAGGTTCGACAGTCTCTTTGGCGCATTGGGCGACTAGCGGGCTGTTAAACAAAAGTCAGCAGATTCGATTCCCGCAAGAAAATGTTTGTGTGATCCATAAATGTTTGTTTCAGGTCTGGTTGTTGTGGGTCCGTAGTCCTTTATGGTTTTAATACCCAAAATACAGGTTAGACCTAGTGTGGAGTGTATTTATTATTCGTGAATACTCACATCTGTTGGCTTTGATATTATTTAATTTATTACTCTAATTTATGATCATAGTATTTTGCAAAGATGTGGAGGTTTGGACATAACCTTTAAAATGTGTTAACCCTCAACCCTAGCCTTAAAGGCTCATTCATCGGGTTCAAATGCCAACAACGACTATTTGTTAGGATCTATGCTACAGTTATGATCTGTTGAACGTTTTGCTAACAACCTTAGCAAAAAATTACTGTGATCTACCCAACTTTTATGTTCTGTAGGTCAAATCAAACCATAAATCGTCTTTACAACAGTGGCGAACAGTTCATTCAACACGATTCCTGTCGGGTTCCTTTTATATAACCTTGTCAAAAGATAAGAAAGAACTTAATATTTTTTAAATGTATTGGTTACTCGATTAAGCTGATATAGTTATTTTATGTGATAATAATAATAATCTCGCTACTTGATACTCTATCTGGACGGCACTGCGCTTACCATCAGGTGCAGTGTGGTCACTTTACCGCGCCAGAATAAAAAAAAAACAATAGGTAACAAAAAAAAACACAATTGTCTATAATTAATTAAAGGTTTTCTACCCTTCAAGAAAACTTCAAAAGGAAATTAGATGCTACAAAACCAATTGAATCTATTTAGAATAATAGCTACTTGCTCATTTTCTTTTGTATAAGAGATACGAACCTATTTGACCTAATAAATCATTAGTAGTTCAATTTTTTAACGTAAATTCCAAACTAAACTCACGATATGATTCCATTTGTACAAATAAAATTATAAATGAAATGACGACTTGAACTGATCTATGAATGATATTAGCACTAACAACAATTTGTCAATAACAATTTGTGATCTCTTCACATCACCTATCACATCATAGAATGAAATAAGCTCGATAAACCGTAGGTCTACTAACTACACCTCTGCCTATTCCTCAAATGTGAGCGTTTGTACATATTTTATATTTGTTATTGATATTTTGATCCGCTAGGGTTGTACCACTGCCTCACAGAATGGATGTGAAAAAACAACTGTGTTTTCACTTGTGGTGGAATATTCATATCCGCCCGGAAAGCGACCTCCGTACACATGGTGGAAAACCTGACATAGTGGCACTCGCAAGTGTGTCGCGTTCCGGGGTCACGGGGGTTTAGAGTTGGGGTACGATGTTTGGCCGTGTTGCGGCCTTCTGAGTACTCTGACACTAGACCCTCGACCGCTTCTTCTTCGGCCTGCTAGAGTTGCCGGCCTGTTGAGTAGCGAGGGATACATTGTTTCTAGCTACTTGATACTCTAACTGGACGGAATTGCGCTTACCATCAGGCGCAGTGTGGTGGTCACTTTGCCCTGTCAGGATAAAAAAAACTGCTAGTGTGAGCAGTCATTGCTAGAGACCCAAATATATAACTACTTACCAATTTTTATACCTTTGTCAGCGGTGCTTTCATGACTTTTATAGCTTTTGATTGTTCATAGGCCATCGCCTATAAAAGTATGCTTACCATCTTGCATTTTAGACTCAACATGAAAATCACAAAAGATAAATAACATCTATTTGTTCACACACAGATATGCCGCAAATAAATAGTTTATAATTTGTGCCTTTAGGACAATACTACAAACATTTCTAAGTACGTTAAACGTTTATTGCCTCAAATTTGTTACTAGTTTGAGGTAAGTTGATAATATAAAGTCATAGAATTGAAAGAAATTTCAAATATCGTGTGAATCATCATGCATGAAGATATTTTTTTCCACATTTTTTATAGCAGAATCGAGCAAGTGAGTCTTCCGGCGGAAAGTTATATTATCGCTCATAAGCACTCTCGATTCTAAACAAAATTTGTATCCGGGCATAGGCCCGATTCATTATGATACCGTAAAGGAAAACGTTTGTAAGGACCAAGGAGCAGGAGTTTTATGAAAACCTTACTCACACTATGAAACGCAACTAAGCTACTATTTCTACAAAATTTTATACAAAATAATGGACGCGATGGCCAAAGAATGGCATAGCTCTACCACTAATAAAACATATTTTTTTATCCTGCACCACACTGCATCTGATAAGCGCAGTGCCATCTAATTATAATATTAAGTAGCGAGAGACGCCTATTCCTTGCTGTTAGACACAATTATGCCAGCCTCCTGAGTAGTTCTAGTACTTCTTTCACACTACGCTTAAAGGACCCAAGATCATAGGAAAGAGGGACACGGTAGCTGGTAAACTGTCCACAGCTTGAATTTGCGTATCTCTTTGTCCCGGCCAGGATACTAGACACTACGAAGCTGTGGCTACGCAATACAGTACGCACGGTTCTGGTGTGGAAGTGTAAGTAGATAAGTATGTATTTTCAATATGTCCACCAGAGTTGAAAAAAAACAAAAAATATTTATACCAACCAAAAAAACACTTGAAAAATAGTCAATAGTCTAGTAAGCATACCATATCGCTCAATATGCAAAAATTCAAGACATCAAAGGCACTTCTGTTAATTCTTGCACCTGTGCACGTTAATATAGGAATTCATAGGGCCTAATCGTTCGCTTCAGGCTAGCGCTTCAGTCGTGCGATCATTTCACAGTCATTCCAAGACCATTATCTTAAATAGGACTCTATGCCTATTTGAGAAAGGAGGAAAATCAGTCAAAAGCTTCATAAATTATTTCACATATTAAGGTAGGGATGCCGATTATGTTTTTAATAGAAATTCAAAGAAATTATTCTGTTATTGCATCTGTAATTTTTTTTAATTTATTATAACAGCACTAAATTTGATTCTGACATTACTAAAAATAAGTAATAATATTTAAAAAAAAATTATGTGGATAATGTACTAAACGCTAACAAATCATTCGATAGATCTTAAGTACCAGTCAACACACCACTCTCCTCACCAATCTAGGGCATTGAACAGCCAAAGAATTTAAAGCCCTTTCATTTGATACCCATATATATGTAGGGTAATGTGAAAAAAAATGTGGCTGCCTCGGTGGCGCAATTGTAATTGCGCATGCGTTACGATTGCTGTGCTGAGGTCTCGGGTTCGATCCCCGGGTCGGGTAAAGTGATATTGGGTTTTTCTATCTAGAAATTCTTAGTATTAGCCCGGAGTCTGGAACATGTGCCCGGTATGGCGATAGGCTCGCCCCCTATCACATTATGGGACCGAAATTCGGTGAAAAGTGGGTGTACTGGTTACACCTCTGCCTACCCCTTCGGGGATTACAGGCGTGAGTGTATATGTATGTGAAAAAAAATGTAATCCGCCATTTTATTGGCGGTCATATTGGATTTGCATTTTTTTCAATGTGTTCTCTATTCTACTAGTCAAGCTCTTTCATTTAATACCCATATTGAGGGAGTTGTAAAGAAATATGTAATCAGCCATAGTGTGGTGCGGCCATCTTGGATTTAAAATTATACTGAATATATTAAATTTTGACCCAAACAAAAAAAAACCAGGGCAAGCTAAATAAAACCGTTTAAAAAAAATGTATTAAGCTTTTCTCACTGCTGGGTCCATGCCTCATGTACCTACTAATAAGACGAGCTAGGCCTTAGTCCCCAATGCTGGCCTAATGTAGGTTGTTAGACTTCTCATACATTTGAAATTCTTATAAAAAAGCAAGCGACAATTAACAATGAATACACACGTAACTTTAGAAAAGTCAGATCTGTATGCCATTTGGGCAGGTTTCGAACCTAGGACTTTCGTCTCAATAATCTGTACCACTTCCAACTAGGCTATCACTGTATTAACGTTACAAGTACAATAATATTGGAAAATAGAAAAAATCTTACAACATTTAAAAAATACAATGTTTGAAACCAAAATAGATCTCGTCCTGTCACTTTATTTATTTATTTTATTATATTTATTTATTTTAAATTTTACATCAGAATAAATGTAATGTTTATATTTTAACATTCATATGTATAATATTGACGATAATAATAATAATAATATTTTTTGTTAGTTACAATAACTTAGGGGCTATGTTAGTATGTCTTAAATTAGTAAATATGTGGGACAGTCCTACAACAGGCATTCGGTGCATTTCGCATGCAAGCGTATCCAGTGGCCCAACAACAAGAAGTCCCACCTATCCGCCCACACACCGACGATGGTGTTGGGGCTGCCAATTTGCTTTAGACAATTTCAGAATTTTATGGGCGAAGAACAATCCACAAGTATTTGCGTCGGGTCTAGGTGTTGTGGGACCGTTGTACCTCGTAGTTCTTGACAACAATAATCAGGTTTGACGTAGTGTGAGCTCAGGGATATGTGTGTGACTGTTGACTTTTGACTTATTATATTATTACTTAAACGCTAAGGATGCGTTTTAGTAATGACATATAATTCAAAAGCTCGCCACATACTACGTGCTTAATATTTTAAATATTAGTGGTCATATAAAAAATATAGCATTAACAAAACGATTTGCATACCTACCTCTACATACATATATTGAGCTAAATTGTAGGTATAAATATTATATTTAATGGGCATCTACTTTCCATAACCGTGTTCCCATTGAGGTTCGGCCATATATCATCCGACAACGGGATGAATTGAATAATGTTTATAAACTCTAATAAGATGGTATTATGCCAATTTAGTGGAGCAAGTAAGTGAAATTAAGTGAATTGAAGGAGCGAGTGCGAGCAAGCTGATTTAATGTGACTTCGCCTTTAGTTATCATGGATCAAATATCGTGTCAGACATACCCCGTTTAGTTTTAATAGGGAGTCGTTAGTATGTTACACAGAGTAATTTGACGAATATGATATTAATACTAAACTAAGATTCTCTTCAGGTTAGCATTTCATTCCATTTTTATGTAAATATGTACTAAGACACTAATTTATTAAATATGAATACATAATTAATAAATGAGTGTCTTATTACTTATACTTATTATTATTGCAATAGGAAACGAACTACAAAATTTGCATACTTTGCTAGATAATCAGTGTTTCTACTTAGTCATACATATTATATTCTGGGCTAGTGGAGATTGAAATTTCTGAAACGCAGTCAAGTCGTTACAATAGTACTAGTACATACTGTGCCAAGCAAACCCTCCGCCGTGATTATTTTTATAATCCTACTAATAATATTATAAATGCGAATGTTTGGATGGATGGATGTTTGTTACTCAATCACGCTACAACGGGTGGACAAATCTGGTTGAAATTTGGTACAGATGTAGATCATATTCTGGAATAGCACATAGGCTACTATTTATCCCGGAAAAATATACAGTTCAGTTCCTGTGGGATAGTTTAGTTTTTTACAGAGGCCGGTCATAGAGCAGACTCTACGACCGGCCAACATTGAAATTTGATATTATTATATTTATTTAAATCATTTGTAAATCTTTTATTGCTCTGTGGAACGGAACCTCCGGCGACGTCGCTCTTCCAACAATGATTGATGGGTCCCGAAACCCGCGCCGGCGGCGAACTTTGGATTTATCGCCGCGACTCCCTGCATGGATGTTCTACATCCGTTTTGCGATCATGTTGGATCAACCTAAGCCTCGCGTAAGCCTTCACACACATTATGATACATTATTACAACCAATGACATCGTTTTATTGGAAAAGGTTTTGTTAAACCGTGATTCATTTACATAAAAGCCAAATGTTAGCTACCTAACTCTACTCTTAACAATGCCATTTAAGAAAAAATGTTACTTATTGTATCTATCCTTAACTAAATATACGCATTAGTAAGTAAATAACTATACATAATTTGTGTAGCGTCCATGTTAGTATGTGTGTTTTTGAGAAAAATAAATCAACTCGAGATTCACAAGGATATCCTTTCAATAAATCAGTCGCGATAAATCGTCATACATACCGCACCATATATTAAAGCGATAATCTAAGGCTTTGCAAGTGCAGTTATTACCACCAAGATTTATTGCATTTAGTGCTATTATCTCCAAAAACTGTGATATTTGAACCCTTTTGTTTATAACAGCCGCCAGCCAAACAATGAACAGGTGAAACATTGAACGCCGGAACGGAGGTACAAATCACCTTTCTTCACGGTTTTTGTTCACTTTTTTGTCGACCGTCGTAGGTAAATGGTGTCCAGATAAAGGTCGAACTAACACCAGCAGTAATTAGCGGCGATTAATAATCGGTTATCTTGATCACGAGTTCAGTTGGCGTAATAATCATCGACTATTCCTATGTCAAATTACACCTAATTCTAACTTTCTTTTAATATTATTGTATTTAACAACTACAAAAAATCACGCATCAATTAAAATAATAATTTTGTAAAAGCGAGAAGTAATAATCGATAGAATCTTGATCTGGCGCGATCCAGTGAAGCATACCTCACAGCAAAGTTGAGCGTCAATTCAAAAATAATAACTTCGTTTGTTTCTCGAGTTGTAAACCGTAGATCTCGCCCGCTGATAGAGCTATATTCAAAATCAATTTGTTGGAATAAAGGCATGGTTCATGTCATAAGTGGTTTTTATCTACAATCGAGTTGTGTCGGCGGTGATTCGCGCATGCACCACAGATGACCAGGGAATGTCCGAATGTGCCGCTCACGGCAGAGCACGGTTCTTCGAAGTGAATCGCTGACGAGTCCTCTAATGTCAGTCAACCGTTCTAGAGACGCGCCGATATCGATGTCGGGGGAAAAAACTCATGTAACAGGCGCGTTATGACGCGGGTATGCCTACATATGATTAAATATGTCGTTTAATTTGAAATATTTAGTTTTTATAACTACAGTTTTTTCGAAATAGTTGTTTATAGGTGAAATAATGTATCGTAAAGTCGTAAAGTGTTAATGTTATATATGATTCAGGGTTTGTTTATTTTTAAATATCTACCAACTGCAATACTTAAAACATATTCAAAAGACATTTACATATACATAACTGTACTTATACTATTAATATATTATACTCTTACTCATATTGAACGTGGTTTATTTTATTAAATTGTTTATTTATCACTAAAAAGTACAGTAAATCTGAAAATGTATTTACTGTTTCCTTAATTTCCCAAGTAAATAACCCATAAGTTTAAGTATAAGTAAACTAGAATATTTTTCACTCTATGTTAAAATCTCAAAGTGTTATAACTATGAAAGTTGTGTTTAAGTTTTACAACTATGCCATGAAATACTCTATATATCTCGCCGAAAATTACTATTCACAAATTGAAATGTCAGAATAGTATGTAATTCGAATATCACATGTATTTTAACGGGTACAAGTTGACCCTATAAATAATACAAGAAATCTATCGATATCTTAAATCCAAATTAGTCACTGGTCGACAAAAGTGACGGACGCAGTCGCGACCCCTTGCGGTGCGCAATTGATGCATCGCCTGCTCACCGACCGATGCAGGTTCGCACCAATGTGTTCTCTTTTAATACTCAATCACATTAATATTATGTATACATTTTTATACAAAACACATCCCAGAATTATGGCCAAAATATATCTCAGCAATATTGCAAAATGTATCTTTGCAATTTGCTGTCTTAAAACTGTTAAGAACTAATTTCATGGCTTCTTTCTAAGGTAGAAAACGACAAATAGTTTTACAATATATACTACTGACTATGGACTAATCTTCTGTGGCCAAACCGTGATATCATTTAGTTTATAAAAAAAACCTCGTAGTATCATAATGAGCATTTTATAGCAAGCAATAGTCGAACGACCGTAGGACGCAGGTGGGCCAATGATAAACTTGATGTAACACTTCACTCAGGCAAGTTATAAAACAGAACAGGCGTTTTTTGTAACATTAGTTCGTAACATAACATAAAGAGAATGAAGTCCGTCAAAAATTTGCCTTGTTCTGGAGAATCCTAATATATCGGATTGCTGCTGCATAGTCCTTTAGCGCTGTAATTCGGTCTATCTCCGTTAGGGCTCACAAGTGACACTGAAAAAAAGCTTCAACAATACAATAATATGAATTTCGTACTACCGTCCATCTTAGGGTTACACATATTATCCAAAAACATACGCAGACCACACGTACCTCGTTACGTATTTTTAGATGATACTAATGTGTGTCTTTATACGATATGTAATATTATAAAGATTAATATAATATTATAAAGAGGAAAGATTTGTATGTATGTTTGTAACGAATTGGTTCAAAAATACTGGACCGATTTTAAAAATTCTTTCAGCATTTGAATGCAACATTATCACTGATTAATATAGGCTAGACAACTCTTTATATTGGAAACTTCTGCTCTCGAAAATAACCTCCACGCGGGTGGAGCCGCGAGCAACAGCTTGTACGACATATGAAAAGATGCCGTGGTGGAATTCTTCATAAACCTCCAGTCTATGGGACGCAGGCTTGTGAAAAACTGTAAGTAACTTCATTAAGCATTCCTATGCTTTATTATGTTTACGCGAATATTATACATTCCAATCATTATCTTCGATTTGACAAACCACAAATCCTTGCCAAAGAACACCGATTCCTACCTATTATAATACGCGAGGCTATTGAAATTAAAAAACATCCATATTTAAATAGAGAAGATGGTTGGAAGCTAGCAGCAGCCTGGGATCCAATTATACATTTAATCAAATCGGAACCCAAAAGACCAGCTGCCAGACCTCAAGACACTGTGAGCTCCTTCTGCGTAGATCGGACTACAATAAATAAAAATTAAAAATACAACTATATGGAGGGTAGAAACATTGCACTATACTTGCGTGACGACATACAACTCAGTCCGCCCCGTGACCATGAAGGCTGTAAAGCTTTCGAAACGTCGGGATTAAAAAGTTCAATAAACCGCGATAGAATCCGTAAAAATTTGTTTCATTTCAACATTCCTATGCTCTTCTAATCTTGCTAGATTCGAGCAGCTACTTTTTTCATATTATCCATGTAATTGGATGACTGGTTCATGGTTCTGTAACCAAATAGTATTGTTTGTATGTGTATTTATTCATTTACAGTTAACGACACAGAATACACATCAAATTCACAGAATACAGTATTACAATATTGGATATTAGTGTTTCTCTAATTACAGCAAACTACAGCATACATGTACCTAATATATAAATGGAAATAAATTTTAGGTTAAAAACTAATGTAACTATATATTACATACCTACCTATAGAGTAATAACACTGCGGTCTTGAATTAGGTACTATTTGAGATCTGACGCATCTTTCATAATCTTTGACCTAAATGTTTACAATTTATGTAACAAATGTTTGACCAAAACTTGTAATTGGTAGATTGTAAAAATCCACAAAGATAGTTAATGGTATCTCATTATAGGTTAAGAGGCGACAAGTTTACGGCTGTTATAAAACAACCGATTGATTTAGGACCGTTTTGTCTTTTGAAATTCGTTCCCCAATACTTCAATCTCGTCCTACATGACACATTTATTGGTCCATTAAAAATGCAACCTGAATCGTGTAATAATCAAAATCTGTAAATATAGCGAAGCACTTCAAAAATTTATTGAATAAAAACGATTAACTTTATTATTCCGAGTCATTAACCAGCCAAGTCATGTGTGTGCCAAAATACTTTGAATGGCGAAACATAATTTGGTAAAAACTTTTTAGCACTCGCCACGCGACACCGTTTAGAGGTATGCGGTTTTATTGTGGTTTCCGAATTTTTGTTAAAAGATACCTTCCGTTTTTGGGCCATTTACTGTCAACTTTCCGAATCTATTAAGCTTTTATTCACCATCACCTGCTACTGTTCTCCCAACACGAACCACTGTTGTGATATGCCTGGTTTAAAAAAAAACCTTTTTAGATAAATACACAATACTATGTTCTGTTGCTCTAAAGTCTAAAACCAATAAGATTATTACGGTGATTTACTGCGTTTCCTTGAGAATGCTTACGCCGAATTAATGAAGGCTATATTATAGGACACAAGGTCGAGATTATGTGCAGTAGCAAATCACTGATGTATGCATAGTTTAGTGATCAAGCTCCATTAAAGTCTACTTCGTGAATGTTCGCAGTTGTATTCGACACGCGATCCGCGCTTCACGGAAACCTCAGGTAGGCGCCGCAAACCGAACTCTTCACTACACGTTGGATGACTAAACAAAGGAATACGCTACCACAAATAAATCACATCCTAAGAATAACCATGTCGAACTAGAAAATCAACTTTTTGTTAACCGCTTCGTGTTTTAACTCGCGCTGAATTAAATAAATTGTTACGTGCGATTACACACACATATTTGCCTCAAAGGAATTCGAATGCCTTAAGACAGAGTTATAACTTTTTTATATGACCGGGCGGCGGTAGGTAAGCCAGCAAACCATCGGTAGCTGACTCGGACCAATATTTCATGCGCAAGTTAGTTCAAACAAATCGTACGGCGTCTCTTCTCATCACGTCAATACTTTCACATCAGCGATCAAACACAAAACGCTTCTCATGGCACAGATACCACGAGGCGGATTCAAAAATCTTGTGTTAAAGCAGTTGAAAATGTCACCTTACAAAATAACGTTTTATTAAAACAATTTTTAATAGGACATACTATGTATACTGTTAAAACAATAACGTCTTATAATTACAAAAATGTAATGATATAAACGGGAGCCTTCCGACGATTAAAACAATTTCGATCGAGTTTGCTTTTATTCTTTTTGTAAGAGGGCTACACAGTATCATGTTTCCATAAAATCACCGAAGCGACTATTATTATATGGTACCATTTTGTTACAAATGTTGGTGAACTTCCAACACATATGAAGTCTTACAAGGTGGGAATAGAGTCTGAAATGCAAATGTCGATTGGCATAGATGAGACATTTTATAGTACGTTCCTGAAGATGACCAGTAGCCTAGGTAACTTGATAAGGTGGATATCGCTCTGCCTCCGTTCGAGTATTCGGTGCGATTAAGACGAAATTACTTTTTATTTTTGCCCGTACTCTGCCCTGCCTTTCGTGATAACAATCTGCAGTGAACACGTTGATTGAACTTGTGATTGCCGTTACATTCACTTTCTCGTTTTTTACCAAACACACAAATAGAAGTAATCAGATACCGATCTTGTGGACATATAACTAATTCCTATTTCATTCAAACTTGATGGGTAAACGCGATGTTTTAAAATATATAGTTTGTTAATACAAAAATACGTTGACAAACTAATGAAAAGACAACTAATTCGACGATAAAAAATTCCCGTAGTGCAAGTTAATCATTCGCCCATTTTAAACATCTGCTTTAATAAAATCACTGGCAACTATTTTGATTACAAACTTTTCTATGATTACAGCCATCTCCACGTTTACAAATAAACTAACATTTGTTAACCCATTGTGGGTTAGTCAAATGAAAAAAAATAATAATAAATTAAAAATAAATAAAAGTAATAATAATAATTCAAAATAATTCCCTAAATATTTGTTATAAATTGTTCCTGATAAAAGTTGTGCTCTGATTTTGCCGTTTGTTCTTTGTAAGAGACAATCATATTGTAACAAGGCAAACCATTGCAATATGAAGTGGAATTTATAAGTATATAGTATATGTAACTAAGGAGTATAATATGTAGATTTTGAAGTGGTAGGGCAACGCGGCAAACAGTTTTGTTTACAGCATGAGTGGGCTGATTCGAATCGAACATGTCAGTCCCAGTCTGACAGGTTGGTGTGGAAATCTTTAGGGGAGGCCTATGTTCAGCAGTGGACGTCCAAAGGCTGAAGAAGAAGAAGATGTCAGTCCCACTGCCTCACAGAAAACTGCCGTGAAGTAAAAGCCTGCTGCGTTTTATATGGTAAGTGAAATTTCTGAACGCCTAAATCCCTTTCTTAGCCTTCATTTCTCCGCTTCAAAGCACCTGTGATGATCCTGCATAGTCATGGTCAATAAAGATTACCGGACCAATTCGTAATGGACACCCTAAAAGTTAGTTTTATTAAAATTTCAAACGCGATCCTGTCACTCTGTTTGTCATCAGCTCCTGCGAAGTAAACTTTTTAAGAACGCCTTCATACCCAGCGAAGCATTTACTATGGATGTCAATACTATTATTAACGAAAAACTAGTCCACGCAAAAAAACATACCATCTGGTAAAATGAAACTGACTGCCAGAAAACAGGTAAAACATTTTTTTCACCTAATTCGGTAGCTTTCACACGTGATTAAATTTTCACCCTTATAATATTGTTTTTAGAAAATACCACACCAGTTTTGGTGCAAACACTGGCTTCATAAAAAATTAACAAACCACAAAACATAATTTAGATTCTATTCTCGAACAAAGAGAGCTTTAGTAAGTCTAGTTAACTCTAGTTAGTACCAAAGACTTTAATTGGCTATTTTAGTCTCCTGAAAATCGATCTGTATAAACATTACCAAACTCATTACTGGTTTTTTACCCGACTAACAAGGAAGGTTTATGTTTTTCGCGCGTATCTTGTATGTATGTTTGTAAATTTGTTTATTACCTCTTATCTGCCAAGCGGCTGGATGGATTTCGACACTTAAGGTATCGTTATATTCGTCTAAAAAACCCAAGTGTCCTTAGATAATTGTTTGAAAAAAAAGAACAAAATGGCGGATTTTTGGCGTGAAATAGTAATACGTTAAAATATTGAGCATACCTATCGAGTAGGGTATCAAATTAAGGGAAATTCAAATTAGTAGCAGTAGCATTATTCAAATTAGTACGGGCCTAATTGCAAATTATAACATAATTATAATTATATATTATATTAAATAAAATTAATTAAATTATTATATTAAATATAATTGACAGCCTCCGTGGCGCAGTTGGCGAGTAGCCGGCTGTGAAACGAGAGGCCGTGGGTTCGATTCCCACACCGGGACAAATGTTTGTGTGAAAGACAGATATTTGTGTCCGGGGTCTGGGTGTTGTGAGACCGAAAGTCTCTCGTAGTCCCTGATACCCACAACACAAGAGTCGTATATTAGTGTGGGGTCGGGGCTATGTGTGTGACTGTTTGGTGTTATTTATTATTATAAACCGAAAGAAAATAATGGGTTTCGCTTGCAACTAATTTTGTTTTCTATTCTCATTGACTTTCCTCTTCTCAGAAAAAATAGAGCAATGATGTAGATAGCTCCCACTGGCTCCCACCTACCGTGTTCCCACTGCACGTCACTCGCGCACGTAACCAAATACAGGATGATAATATTATAGGACGCCTTATCGAAGCGTTTACTTTAATTCGATCTGTCAGAAAAGGGACAAAAAACTTTTGACTCGGGCTTGGCATCGCTACTGGGTGCATCGGGCACTTCGTAACGTGATCACAGATAGTATACACTGAGAGAAATTCATCGTAACTTTTATAAATTAAAAAATTATATTCATGTTTTGAGTGTATCCAAATGTCCACATTCATGCAAAACTGGAGAATGATCACATCCGCAGCAGAACTACATACTTTATTTATTTTATACTTAATTGCTTTAATTTGTAAAATTTAATTAAAATTCAGAACATTTAGCAAAGCGACGAAAACATCAGCGCAAACTATAACACAGCTGGAGGTAATTATTTCATTACACTTTTCAATAGCTTCTTAACTTTTAGTCACTGTTCAGAAAGGCGATGGTATACAATTAATTGGGTATTCGCCAACAATTCTGTGTCCAAAGACTGCCAACCATTGACCGTGCGCGTCATGTTACGTGGTGAAGCTGAGGCGCACACGACCACGCAATTTCACTCCGCAATACCGCTCATAGATACCTCTTTTTAACATCGAACAATATCTAAGTTACAATTACACAACAGACATACAATAGACGCAAGATTTTAGTAATTCCAATAAGTATTATATAGTAACTAGATGTTGCTCGCGGCTCCGCCCGCGTGGAGTTATTTTTGGAAGGAAAGGTATACAATCCATGGAGGCATCTTAAGCTATTACAACTTTCTGTATTTTGCTATCCCATAGGATGCGTGCATTTTTCCGGGATAAAAAGTGGCTTCTGTCATTTTCTGATCCCTAAACTACCACTATGCAAAAAATCATGTCGATCCCTTGCTCTGTGAAAAACTAAACTATCCCACGGGAATTGTTCATTTTTCCGGGATAAATAGTAGCCTATGTGCTATTCCAGACTATAATCTATCTCTGTGCCAAATGTCAACCAGATCCGTGCTATGTATCAGAGATGGCGCTGTATGGGAAAAAAGATTTTCCCGCTTTTCTGTTGAAATTTTTCCTGAATTTTCTTTGCTGTAAACCTCACGGAGCCCGAGACCTTTCCAACGAATGCAAAACCGTGGAAATCGGTTCGTGCGTTCTGGAGTTATAGCGCCAGGAAGGAAACACCGACTTATTTTTATATAATAGATAATAATAACACCCAACAGTCATACACATAGCCCCGATCCCACACTAAGATACGAGTCTTGTGTTGTGGGTATCAAAGACTATGAGAGACTTTTGGTCTCACAACGCGCAGACAAAGAGACAACATTTGTCCCAGTGTGGAAATCGAACTCACGGCCTCTCGTTTCACAGCCGGCTACTCGCCTTTCATGGCGCCATGGGGACCCTGTAACATATTTTAAGCACGTAGTCACTTAGCACATATGTATATAGTTTGATTGTTTCCTACCAGTAAAATACACTTTAAAAAAACCAATTATATCATTAATAAAAATGGGTAAAAATTTTAATGAATTAGCGCCTTTTTTTTTTTTTATTGTGGCTCGGCAAAGTGACCACACTGCACCTGATGGTAAGTGCAGTGCCGTCCAGTTATAGTATCAAGTAGCGAGTGATAATCTATCCCTCGCTACTCAATACAATCATGCCGGCCTGCTGTGTAGCTTCTTCACACTACGCCTAAAGGACCCAGGATCATAGGAAGGAGGGAACACGGTAGCTGGCAAACTGTTCCACAGTTTGATGGTGCGGCAAAAGTACGAGTTTGCGAACCTCTTAGTTCGGGCCGGGGTAGTAGACACCACAAAGCTGTGGCTTCGTAATCCAGTACGCGTGGTTCTGGTATGGAAGGGAGAGGATGGGATAAGATCAAACAATTCTTCAGAGCATTCACCATGATACAGACGGTAGAACACGCTAAGCGAGGAAATATCCCTACGCAGCTGTAGCGGCTCCAGGCTGTTACTCACGTCTGCATCATTCACAATGCGGATGGCCCGCCGCTGCAACCCGTCCAAGGCATCGAGGAGGTATTTTGCGGAACCGTCCCAGAGGTGCGAGCAGTATTCCATTCCCGGTCGCACCTGTGCTTTATATAAGCGGTAGAGCTGACCGGTCGTGAAAAACCGCCGCACCCTGTTCAGGATTCCGACCCTGCGGGAAGTGGCGGATATTACGCCCTCGATGTGACTCCTTGGATTAGGATCGCAGCGGATATCCATACCTAGGACACTAAGGTCATTCCGCATTGCGAGTGGAACACCCTGAAGAACGGGGATTGGAGAAAACGGAGACTTCTTGCACGAGAACGCGCACACCTGAGTTTTCTTGGCATTAAACTCAACCCGATTCCTGGTACCCCATGATGATATGAGGTCCAAGGCCTGGTTGAGCTCCATGACAAGATCCTCGCGTCTCCTCTCAGTATCCGCCCGGCAACCAGGAGGCTTGCTGCAATAACGCCCATGAACCGTGCTGTCGTCTGCATAGCAATGAATGTTGCCAAGCGACAACATATCATTAATATGCAGAAGAAACAAGGTGGGCGAAATCACAGAACCTTGTGGTACTCCGGCATTTACTGACATGAGCTGCGAAGCGTGTCCATCAACGAGGACACGCATTCTACGCTCATGCAGAAAGCCGGAAATCCACTTGCACAGGTTGTCGGGCAGACCGTATGCCGGGAGCTTGGAGAGAAGGCCACGGTGCTAGACCCTATCAAACGCCTCCATATTATACTAACACAAGTTGATGAACTAAAATAAAACTTTATCTCGACAACAATAAAACGCCAGTAAGCCCCAATTATCGACCGATACGCTGTATAATTTATAAAATTGACAAAAATTATATTCCGGTAGTCGTTCGCCAGTTAAAACGTTTTTTGTGAGTTACACCCCCAAAATGTAAACCGAAAAAGACGTCCGAAGCACGCGACACGCGATCCGTGGCGTCTCGGCACACAACACACATCGATAATCAAATCTCTGCAGTTCAGAAAATTAAACGACTATAAATTATACTAATAGCTGTAGACCATCAAAAAGTTAATATAGGTAGGATTCGATTGTGATGGACAGCGGTAGCTTAAATATCTTGTTTCATAAAAATAAAAAATTGAATCAGTAGAATTTTTTTTTGGAACGGCAAAGTGACCAAGCTGCACCTAATGGTAAGCCCAGTGCTATCCAGTTAGAGCATCAAGTAGTATTTATTTTATTAATAATGTGAACGATATCAATGACAACAAATAATCACCAATGAGGAGTTACTGAAAAAATATTTTTATGCTTTAACTTTTTTTTTATATAGTATAGTCCGACAAACGAGCCAGTGGGTCACCTGATGTTAAGTGATCTCCACCGCCCATGAACATCCACAATACCGAAAGTATCATGAATGCGTTGTTGGCCTTAAAGGACAGGAATAGGGATTAGGGAAGGGAAAGGGGAATCTGGGCCTCCGGTTATCTCACTTACCATACGAAACGCGATAGTAAACTGTCACTTTACGTTGGTTTTCTGTGAGACAGTGGTACTACCCCGGTCGAGCCGGCCCATTCATGCTGTAGACAAATATGTCTACAGCGTGGCTCTACCACTTCCAAATCAAAATCACTTCTAAATTAAAGCCTAAATAACTTTTAGGTAGTTATGTCGCAAAACAACTCCAACACTTAAAAGCTCTAAGCGCCATCTATATTCCATTAAGCTGTTACATTCAGAGCCATCTGTTATGTATTTCAGGTACTCAATAGTTACGCAGCTTGCAATCACGTACACAATAATATAATTCAAGATAGTAAAACTAGATGGCACCAGCTACAATAAATACAGCATTATTAACTCTAGACTCTAGAGTAGTACAAACCGCCTACTGCAAAAAATACTCTTTGCTGCAAAACTTCACGGAGCTTGTACTGAGGTACTTGTACTTGCTTACGCTGCTTACGACTCCTATTTAAAACTAGTTGTTGCCCACGGGTCCGCCCACGTGGAAGTTATTTTTGAGAGCTAAAGTACACAATCCATGCAGTTGTCTCCTGCAAATACGCACCTGTAGCGATCGTTTCACCTCTCAGGTGTTGTGCCTGAATCTTGGGAAGAGGCAAATATAAAGCCGATCCCCAAAAAGGGTGATTGGTCAGATCCCAACAATTATATATAGCCCAATCGCCATAACCTCAGTGATGTGAAAATCATGATGCGAATAACAAATAGCATATTGTTCGCTACTTGGAAGATCACATATTGATCACTGAGACAATACTGTGCCGAGACGTGAGGTACTTGTCATTGAGCTCCACCAGGCCCTGGATATCATTTTATCGTAGGGTATCAGGAATCGGATTAAGTTTAATATCAAGAAAACCAAGGCGTGCGCGATCTCATGCAAAAAATCCCCTTTTTCTCCCGTCCTCATTCTTCGGGCTGTTCCACACTCAAACAGGAACGACTTTAGTGTCTTAGTTAAGAATACCCACTATGATCTTAAGATCATCCTCTCGAGCGTAATATCCGCCACTTTACGAAGGTCGGAATCCTAAACAGAGTGCGGCGGTTTTTCACGCCCGATCAGCTCTACTGCTTATATATAGTAGAATACTGCTCGCACATCTGAGACGGTTCCGATACCTACTCTATGCCTTGGATGGGTTGCAACGGCGGGCCATCCGCATTGTGAATGCAGACGTACGTGAGTAACAACCCAGAGCCGCTACAGCTGCGAATGGATATTTCCTCGCTAAGCGTGTTCTACCGTCTGTATCATGGCGAATGCTCCGAAAAATTATTCCATTCTCTCCCTTCTATACCAGAACCACGCGTACTGGTTTACGGAGCCAATGCTTCGTGGTGTCTGCTACCCTGGGTCGAACCAAGAAGTTCACAAATTTATATTTTTGCCGCACCATAAAGCTGTGGAACAGTTTGCCAGCTCCTTGATAGGATCCTGGGTCCTTTAGGCGTAGTGTGAAGAAGCTGTTGAGCAGGCCGGCATGATTGTGTGGAGTAGCGAGTGATCAATAATCTCTTACTACTTGATATTCTAACTGGACGGCACTGCGTTAACCATAAGGTGCACTGTAATTATTTATGCATACATTAGGTATATTTATTTTACTTATTTATATTATCCATAGCACGTTCTTATAAGTGTTCCTTCAATGTTTTCATTCATCATCATCATCATCATCAGCCTATCACAGTCCACTGCTGGACATAGGCCTCCCCCTTTGAAGGTTCGCCATTGAACCCGATCTTCGGTTCTATGCATCCAATGTCTGCCTGCAGCCTTGCGCAGATCGTCGCTCCATCTAGCAGGAGGGCGTCCCACACTCCGTTTACCTGTACGCGGTCTTCACTCAAGAACCTTATTACCCCATCGGTAATCGGTTCTACGACAAATGTGACCGGCCCATTGCCACTTCAGCTTGCTTATTCTTTGGGCTATGTCGACGACTTTGGTTTTCGCACGAATAGCCTCATTTCTTATGCGGTCTCGCAGCGAAATTCCGAGCATAGCCCTCTCCATGCAACGCTGAGCGACTTTAAGCTGATGGACCAGTCTCACTGTGAGTGTCCACGTTTCGGCTCCGTAGGTCATCACGGGTAGGACGCACTGATTGAAGACTTTTGTCTTCAGACTTTGCGGTATGGGCGACGAAAAGACTTGACGAAGCTTTCCAAACGCTGCCCAGCCCAATTGGATCCTTCTAGCTACCTCCCTCTCGAAGTTGTTTCGTCCCAACTGCAGACATTGTCCGAGGTAGACATATTCGTGAACAACTTCAAGGGGTGAGCCATCGACATTGATTGGTCTCGGATCAACGTGATCGTTGAACATGATCTTGGTTTTATCCAAGCTCATTCCGAGACCAACCCGTCTGGATGCAGTATTTAGGCTGTGCAGCATTTGTTGTAGATCCTGCAACGATTCCGCCATGATGACGATATCGTCAGCGAAGCGCAGGTGGGAGATGTACTCGCCATTGACATTAATGCCCCGTCCTTTCCAGTCCAGAGTCTTGAAGACGTCCTCCAATGCGGCAGTAAACAGTTTCGGGGATATGACATCCCCATTCCATCCATCATTTCCTCCCTTCTTCCCTGATTATGCGGACTACGCTGTCTAGCTCCTCGTCAATATCCACAGTGGTTTCCAGAGCAGCAAATCGGTTCTGCAGTTCCAACTGGAACTTATCGGAAATTGAAGTAGGTTGGGTCGGAGTATAGACTTCATCAGCCGTCTGCGTTCACGCTTGAAGTCTATATTCAGATTGCCTCTTACTAGCCGGTGGTCACTGCCGGTATTCACCCTGTTGACCACAGAGACGTCCCTGAATATATACTTCTTGTCCGTAATGATGAAGTCTATCTCGTTCCTCGTCACAGTATCGGGGCTTTGCCAGGTCCACTTCCTTTGGGGCTGTTTCTTATAGAAAGAGTTCATTAAGAACAACCCCTCCCGTTCCAGGAAGTTGACCAGCATTTGCCCCCTGTGGTTCCTACATCCGTAGCCATGCGATCCGATTGCCGATTCGCTGCAGCTTTGTACTCCTACTTTGGCGTTGAAGTCCCCCATGACAACACTGTAATGAGTCTTAGTGGTATTGTGCAGAGCCTTGTGTATGTCGTCGTACACAATTTCCGCTTCGTCATCTGTGTACGTCGACGTTGGTGCATACACTTGTACCACTTTGAGGGAGTACCTCTCAGTGAGCTTGATGATGAGGTATGCAACCCGCGCCGACACACTAGATATCTCAACAATGTTGTCAGTGAGGGCCTTGTTGACGAGGAATCCCACTCCACCTTGCGAGGATTGGTCTCCTTCTCGATAGTAGAACAGATGGCCTGATTCGAGGGTCATGGTGTCCTCTCCCACTCTTCGGACTTCACACAGCCCAAGAACGTGCCATCTTATTTTGCTCAGTTCTACTTCGAGCTTCTCGAGGTGTTCGTCCAGCCGCATCGTACGTCCGTTATACGTCGCCAAAGTCAGTTGGTGGTGGTAGCGGTCCGTAGCCCGGGGATTCTTAGCACCCCCTGCCTTACCGTTACCATGGCCGCTACCGTGGCCAGGAATAGTAAGGCTGCCGGGAACTGGGGGCCGATGCTTTTTTGTGCGTATCATTGGGGGGTTTTGCCGTAATCGCCACGCTTGGCAGGCGGGTTGGCGATCGCAGTGCCTGGCCCTTCGCACCAGCTACGCTGCTGCCCGTAGCCAGTCAGGGCTATTTGAGCCAGGATCATTGGGATAGTTATACCGCCATCTGTCAGTCGCCAGAGCCCCGTCCGTTGTTCAGCAGGATGCACCGCTGGCAGGTGGGGTTGACAATATGGGCAATAGGTCGCTGGCGCCCACTTACACCCCTATGTATATACCTAGTCAGGTCATAAATTCTGTCACATGTTTAATATAAAATAATTGAAACAAGTTTATTCATTATGTAACCATTTATATACCAAAATGAACTTAACAAAACATAGATTCTTATGACACTAAAGTTTATTCAAAATGACCTCCGTGATTTTGAATACAGGCCTTCAATCTGCGCGGCCAGTTTTCTATCGCAGCACGAACGAGGTCCATGTCAATATCGGCGGCTGCCTTAATCAAGGATGTCTTGAGTGACTCCAAATTGGGATGAGGCTTTGAGCACGCCTTTTCCTCCAAGTGTTGCCATATCTTGTAATCTAACGGATTCAAATCTGGACTGGAGGAAGGCGAGTCTTCGTGCCGGATGAAGTTGATTTCACGCGCCGCCAGCCAGTCTTGTGTGCTCTTCGCTCTATGAGCTGGCGCCGAATCTTGTTGGAATATCCAGTGCCTATTATTGAACATGGTATGAGAAACAGGTTCCACAAGGTTCGTCAGGATTGTATTTTGATACACAACTGCATTCGTTTTTACACCTTTCTCACAAAAATGTACCTCTGTTAAGCCCCGATAAGAAACTCCCAACCATACCATGAGCGAGGATGGAAAATGACCTCGTTGGACACGCGGAATACGGTTGCTCGCTTCTTCACTACTGTGTGCGTACACCTTATCATTTTGTTTGTTGTAGCTCTCTTCTACGGTAAAAAATTTTTCATCTGAAAAAAGAATTTCCCGATATTTTTTTCCCGCATACCGCTTCAACAAAGCGCGGCATCTCTTCAGTCTCAGGTCCATTAGACGAGCATTCAAACGATGTCCTGTTTTTCTTCGATATGCCCGAAGCCCTAAGTCTTCATTTAACACCCTTTTCACCGTGTTTCTGCTTAACCCCATCTAAAGGGCCAACAGTTTCTGCTTACGTTTGGGATTTCTTTGAATTCGCGCCTTCACAGCTTTTATCACTGCTGGAGTCCTAACAGACCGAGGGCGACCACTTCTTGACCTGTCATCTACACTAGAGTCTTCATTGTATCGTTTGATGGTACGATAAACGAATCTTTTGGTTATATTCAATTTTTTCAGTATGTCAAAAATTTGAATTGGCGCGTAACCGCAACGATGCAACGCAATTACTGCAACACGGTCTTCTTTAAGCGTCCACTCAATATTTAAAAATGGGTAAAATTCTAAAAAGTATACATTTTTATTTTCATGAACAATTTGAAATTCGAATTCAATAAACTTTTTTGTGGCCAGCATTCTAAAATAAAAGTTTTTACTGTGTGACAATACTTATGACCTGACTGTGTATATGTTTTCATTGCATATTGGCAATGGCTATTATACATCTAGTTTTTAATTGTTACTCCTAGGTTTTATTTATAATCTTGGTTTTTTGGTGTTTGATTGCTGTCGGATTGAGGCCGATCTGGGTCCAGTCGGTCTTTGTCCGAGAGAAACAAAGAATGATGGGATGGGATAGGATGGGATGAGGAAACCTTTATTTATTATTTCTTTTAAAATGTTGTTTTTCCTTATTACTACTACAATTATTCTTCCTGGCTTAAAATATTTTTTGTATCTATTTATAAATAAATCCTTGTTTACTATACGAGTAACTCCTTGTTTACATTTGTTTATCCTTTAAACTATTATTACGAGTACCTACTTGATTACAATGTTTTGCTAATATCTAAATTACAAATCCTATAAAATGTTTTTCCTTTACTATATTTGTTTTTCCTGGTAGCTATTGTTAACAATGAGGTTTCCTTATATCTACATTACAAATCCTATAAATTATTTTTTTATTATACATTTGCTGGTCTTTGTTATAATTGTTTAAAAATATTTTTCATTATTTACAATAATACTAATAATAGTTGCCCTGTATTGAACATTGTCCCACTGCTGGGCACGGGCCTCTTCTACTAATGAGAGGGGTTAGGCCCTAGTCCACCACGCTGGCCTAATGCGGGTTGGTAGACTTCACATACCTTCGAAATTCGTATAAGAATTCTCAGATATGCAGGTTTCCTCTCGATGTTTTCCTTCGCCGTTAAAGCAAGCGATGGTCAATTAGTTCTCTGGTGGACAGCGGTTGTGCGTTGTGGTGATACGCAAACCCATTGGCTCTAAATCGCTAATTATTATTGTAATCCCTAATTGTCTAAGTTATTTAAATGTCTGTATTATTAAAATATTGTAAAGGCAACGCCATGGTCCACTGATTTAAACGTTTCCTGAAGTTTAACGTCTACTATGGAATTTTGTGATACAAGTTCGTACGTTCGTTCGTATACTTATTCGTATAAGCAAGATGGAGCAGATCGGCTATCCTGACGTCCCGACATGTATATAAAGAAATAGCTTCGTATTATATTATCTCACAACCCACTATAAATCAACAACAAATATGGAAATTTCCTCAGGGGGAGATAAATTTAAACATTACAAATAATCTAAATATCTCAAGTTTATTTGATTTTTATATTAAAATACAAGACGCATTTTTTTGTTAATGGGATGTATGTATATGGGATAGTTCTTTTTCTAATATTGATTGTTACTTTTAATATCTTTAGTAAATGTCGTAAATGCAAAATGTAACTCCACGGTGCGAAAGGGGTACAAAGTTTTATCTTCAAATTAATATCTAGATAAAAATTACAAATAAAAAATGAATCACTTCAATATTTAAATACCAAATTGAATTAGCTAGTTACTTCTTGGGCGTGCTTAAGGATCTTTATCATAAAAAGTAAAAAAATATTATTTAGGTATTAATAAATGACCACCGAGAGCGATAAGACCGCCAATTCTACTTTAAATAATTTTTGTTCTCCTATCTTTAGTGTATTTTAGTGTACAATAAAGAGTAAAATAAATAAAATAATAAATAAATACACCCAACCGTTACCGTAATAAATAAACACATAGTTCTGACCCCAAACTAGGTAAAACCTGTATCGTTACCCACGATACAAGAGCTACAAGAGACTACGGTCCCACAACACCCAGACACGATATTTGATATTCTAACTGGACGGCACTGCGCTTACCATGAGGTGCGGTGTGGTCCCTTTGCCGTGCCAGGATTAAAGAACAGATTTTGGGGGTTATTGTCACTCGCGTCCGTGGGCTTTACTCTAGTTCCCCTACACGTGACCCCTGGGTAGTGCTAAATGAGTGACACATCTTACTGGTGGTAGGCTTCGGCCGTGGCTAGTGACCACCCACCGGACAAAGCCGTGCCGCCAAACGGCTTGCCGTGTTCCGGCGCGATGTTCGGTGATGCCATTTAGGGAGACGGGTCGGAATAGTTGCTTAGTGCAGTTGGGCTAATCTGACGCAAGTTGATAACGCCGCATTGGGAGACTAGTCGTGGAGGGTAGCGGGATCCGAGGCACGGTGCACCGCTGGCCGACCGCAGGTAGTTGGGGGCCCAAGTAGTGTGCTAGCCACACACGAAAGGCTGCCCCGCCAACTGACGAAAAATCCCGGGATGCGCCATCGTGCCGGTCGGCGACCGGATGAGAGGGCCCGATGGACATCCCGGTGGGGCTCGGGCGTCCCCGCAGTCTCCAGACTAGTCCCCCTTCTGTGTGGTATTTCATCTTGTGTCTGAAAGTTAGATGCATAAAGTCTCGTTCCACTGCCGTCTTTCTACCTTCATTCGCTCTTCCAAAAAACAATGAAAAGTAAAACGAATAAGAGAACGTTTCCGCAGCGGCAGCACTCCCTCTCACTAAAAGCGCACCTTACCAACATCCGAGGATTGCACTCAAATCTCGTCGCGGTCCATCACCACCTGGAGACTGAAAGACCCGCTCTCTTATTCCTCTCAGAGACGCAGATAAGATGTCCGTCTGACGTGGCGTACCTTTCATACCCAGGGTTTACTCTGGAGCACAATTTTAAGCCACATGCGGGTGTGTGCTTGTACGCCCGTGATGACATCTGTTGTCGGCGTCTCCGTTATCTTGAAGATCCCAGATTCTCTGTTATTTGGGTACTGGTGGATACAGGAATTGAGAAAATTCTTTATTCCTGTGTATACCGGTCGCACAGCGGAGATCAGGAGACTACTAGGCTCACAGAATACCTTAGTGAGGCGGCGGATGCGGCACAAAGGCGGTACCCTTGTGCCCAATTAGTACTACTGGGGGACTTTAATGCCCACCACCAAGAGTGGCTTTTCCCATACCAGTGTACCGACCATGCTGGGAGAGAAATGCGGAAGCTAGCGCTGACGCAAAATCTCACCCAGTTGGTCCAGGTGGCAACAAGGGTCCCGGATGTTGACACGCACACAGCCAATTGCTTGGACCTTCTGTTGACAACTGATCCAGACCGCTACTCAGTGTCGGTTTCATCACCCTTGGGTAGCTCCGACCATTGTCTGGTGAAATCTGTATCTGCCTACTCACCGCCCGATCCCAGCCCTAGAGGCACCCGGCGGGTGTGGCGATACAAGTCCACAGATTGGGATGAGATGCGAGCTTTCTTTGCATCTTATCCTTGGCGGCCCATTTGCTTCTCTTCTGAAGACCCTTCAGCTTGCGCGGATGCTGTGACGGATGTGCTGCGTCAAGGTATGGAATACTACATTCCATTCTCCGACGTAGCAATGTCAGGCGGAACTCGCCCATGGTTCGGGGCTGAGTGCGGACGCGCTGAAGCGCGGAAGCATGCGGCATACCTGGCATGGGTTGATGCTCGAAACCGCAAAGCAAAGGACTTGCGCTTAAAGAAGAGAGCATTTAACAAGGCTGCCAAATCATGCAAGAAGGCTCTACGGCAAGCTAGATTTGACCACATAAGCCAAATCGGGAAGAAACTAGCTTCGTACCCAGCGGGTAGTAAAGCGTTTTGGTTCCTGGCAAAATCAGTTGAATCGAACTTCCGTCGCCCCTCACTTCCTCCACTGCTGAGACCCGACGGGTCTTTGGCTCACTCTGCTGAAGAGAAAGCAAACTTGTTTGCTTCTCTTTTTGCCGAATCTTCGCGTTTAGATACTGCTGGCGAAGTACCTCCTAGTCTACCAGTTTGCGAGACACATTTGTCAGAAATTCGCATTCGTCAGACTGAGGTAAGAAGAACGCTGCGTAATCTGGACGTGAATAAAGCCAACGGCCCAGATGGGATTCCAGCAATTGTACTGAAAACTTGTGCGCCTGAGCTCTCTCCTATTTTGACTCGCCTGTTTCGTCTCTCTCTGGTCACTGGACAAGTGCCTCAAGCCTGGAAGCAAGCTAACGTGCAACCTGTGCCCAAAAAAGGTAGTCGTGCTGAGCCTGCCAACTATAGGCCCATCTCGGTTACGTCCATACTTTGCAAAAGTATGGAACGTGTACTGAATGGCAGGCTCATGGCATACCTAGAAGCGAATGACCTCCTAAGTGACCGACAATACGGATTTCGCCGAAACCGGTCAACTGGAGACCTTCTAGCGTATGCCACTCACATCTGGAGCGAGGCCGTCGAGAAGCATGGGGAAGCGCTTGCCGTTTCACTTGATATCTCGAAGGCCTTCGACAGAGTGTGGCATGATAGCCTCTTAAGCAAGCTTCCATCATATGGCTTGCCCACTGGGTTATGTGCTTGGATATCGGACTTCTTGAGGGAACGATTGATTCGAGTGGTCATTGATGGCTGCTCCTCCGATCTATTGGCTATCAATGCCGGGGTACCTCAGGGGTCCGTACTTTCTGCGACTCTATTCCTGCTGCACATCAATGATCTGCTTAAGCCCGGTACTTTTGGGTACGCTGATGACAGCACAGTGGTAGAAAGTTACATATCTAATGCACGAACCAGTGGAGTGCAAGTCCAGGCCCTCAGGGAGGCCTTGGTAGAACGCTTGAACTTGTCCTTAAAGGCAGTCTCCGATTGGGGCGATGCCAACCTGGTCAAGTTTAATGCCACTAAGACCCAGGCTTGTCTATTCTCTGCTAAACGGAGTCCCTTCGAACTGACTCCTACTTTCAGAGATGTGTCCCTACCGATAACTGACCACCTAGAGATTCTTGGTGTAACTTTGTCTCCAACTCTCAGTTTTGGCTCCTACATTGAGCATAAAGCTCAATTGGCTGCCAAAAAGCTGGCTATCCTTGCGAAGGTGAGACGGTACTTCACGCCGGGACAGCTCCTTGATCTGTATCAAGCGCAAGTCCGGTCGTGCATGGAGTACTGCTCTCATCTTTGGGATGGATCAGCCAAGTACCAGCTTGAGGCATTGGAGGCAATCGAGAGACGCGCCAAGAGACTCGTAGGCAACGATTCCATAGTCGAGGCAAGGCTGCAAAGCCTTGAACACAGACGTAAAGTTGCTAGTTTATCGGTATTTTACCGGATACATTTCGGCGAGTGTGCCTTGGAATTACATAATTTAATTCCCCCAACCCCTTTCCATCATCGGACGACAAGAGACTCGGCGAAGCGTCATCGATACATGGTTGATATTCCACCAGTGCGCACGAAGCGTTTTGCTAGTACATTTATCATGCGCACCGCTAGAGAGTGGAACTCTTTGCCGGAGTCTATATTTCCCGAAAATTATAACTTGGGTATCTTCAAGTCAAGAGTGAATAGGTATCTTCTAGGCAAGCGTGCTCCACCGTAGACCACATCATCACTTTCCATCAGGCGAGATAGTGCTCAAACGCAAGCCTATTTCGATTAAAAAAAAAAAAAAAAAACAGAAACAATTATCTGTCTATCACACTAACATTTGTCTCGGTGCGAGAATCGAACCCACGGCCTCACGTTGCGCAGCCGGCAACTCGCCCGCGTATATCCGTACGGGACACAATATTTTACTTAAAGTTTCCATTCTCTCTGGCTAAGTGGTACCTATTTTTCGTTCTTTTCAGTCAGAAACGTTTAACAATAAATATTGAATATAAAACGTTGCTATCGACTTCGACTTGAGACCTCATCCAAAGAAGTATCGTGATCACACTGCACCTGATGGTAAGCGCAGTGCCGTCCAATTAGAATATCGAGAGACAATCAATCCGTCGCTACTCAACACAATCATGCCGGCCTGCTTTTTCACACTACGCCATGGGTAAGAAGGTGAAGAAGCGGTCCAGGGTCTAGTGTCTGACTATTCAGAAGGCCGCAAGACGGCCAAATATAGCATCCCAGCTTGAGACCTCTGACAAAAATACAAAATATTCAATACAATGGCAGTTTAAAAAAAAACAGATATTTCTAAAATAACTCTCACGTGCTCTGTGTAATAGCTTTTTTGACCTTTTACACCGCTTGGATGTATAAGCATCATAAAACACCTTCTTTAAAAATGTATACCGCGCCTGAAATAATCAAACACATCTATTATTTGAGCACAGTTGCTTGTTCGTGACTTTATACGGCCACGTATTTTTACTGCCAGAAAATGCTATGTTTTCTTGAAGTAGCATTAAATCTTACTAATCGAGACATGCCTTTTAAGTTTTGTCGTTTGAAGAAAAAAACACAAGTAGAACCTTATAGTACTTTTTATTATTTTTCAAAGTATTCACCACGTAGCTTAATAAACTTTTCCATTCGTTCAAACCAGTTATAACATTTATTCCACTCTAAAGTGGGGGTGTTCAAAATGGCTGACTTGAAAGCGTCGACTGCTTCTTCACCGGACTGGAACCTTTGACCATGAAGACTTTTCTTTATTTTAGGAAATGTAAAGAAATAGTTAGGGCTTAGGTCAGGACTGTATGGAGGATGGTCAAGAATTTCTACTTTTTCCTGCTTCAAATACTCAATCGTTTGACGAGCGCTGTGTGAGCTTGCGTTGTCGTGGTGCAGGATGATGCGTCGCTTTGAGTTAGATTTTCGAAGTTCAGCGATGACTTGTGGTAAACAAACTGTAGTATACCACTCTGCGTAACCGTTAACTGAGTAACCGTTCTGCGATCTTCAAGTGCAATAGTCGCAACATGGCCGGTTTTTCCAACGAACGTGGCCACCATCTTCTTTGAAGTGCTTCGAGAACGAACAACTTTAGTCGGCTTTGGCTCGTCTTGAAAGACCCAGATTGTAGGTTGTTGTTTGGAATCAGGACCGTAGGCATAGATCTAAGATTGGTCACCACTGATGATGTCGTAGACGTGATTTGACTCTCCTCGGTTAAACCTTTGCAGAGTTTTCTTACACCATCTGACGCGGGCCGCCTTTTGATCGTCGGAAAGCAGATGCAGTATCCAACGGCAAACTAGCTTTCTCACACCAAGCGCTTCATGCAAGATCTTCTGAATGGTTGTCCCTGAGATGCCTAATAGAGTCTCTATCTCTCGATACGTCTCATGACGATCTACGAGAATTAGTTGTCTCACGGCAATGATGTTATCTTCAGTGAAGGCGGATTTTGGGCGTCCTTCGCGAGATTTGTCAGTAACACTAGTATGTCCACGCTAGAATTCTAAATAGCAGCGTTCGACAGTCCGCAGACATGGGGCTTCATCACCGAACACAGATGTTAGCTCTTGAAAACACTGAAGCCGTGTCAGGCCTCTTCTAATGTTGTAGAAAATTATTGCACGAACATTTTCCTTAGAAAGATTCATTTTCGTACGTAACCTGACAGATTCCAATCGCTGCTGTGACTAAACCTAATACTTCCAACTGTTTTGAGATTCAACACATTCGAATATAGAACAGTTCCAAATTCAAAATTGCCGGGAAATATGGAAACGACGGAACTTAAAAGGCATGCCTAGTATTATAAATTCCAATGTTCTGATGGATGGATGTTAGTTAATCACGCTACAACGCGTGGACGAATCTGGTTGAAATTGGGAACAGAGATAGGTTATAGCCTAGAATAGCACATAGGCTACTTTTTATCCCGGAAAAATGTAAAGTTCCCGTGGTATAATTTAGTTTTTCACAGAGCAAGGGATCGACATGATTTTTGCATAGATGCAGTTTAGGGATCAGAAAATGATATACGCTACTTTTTATATCGAAAAAAACGCTTCCTACGGGATAGCAAAATATAGAAAGGTGTAATAGCTTACGATGTCTCCATGGATTGTATACCTTTGCGGGCGGAGCCGCGGGTGACATCTGGTTATATATAGGTATATATATGTCTTCGACTCTCGGCCAATGTAATTTATAATTGTATTGTAATATTGTATTTATTATTGTATATTATGTATTGTACCATGTCGTCATTAATGTTACAATACGTTCTATTTCATAAGATTGCAATAATTTTATGCCAAACATAATCGGAAAAATATATAAAATCATTATCATTGCCTCGGAGGCGCAGTTGTAATTCCGACGTGGTATATACGTGGTACGACAGCTGTGCTGTGGTCTCGGGTTCGATACCGCGTCGGTTAAAACTTATATTAGGTTTTTCTATCACAAAATACTCAGTCTCAGCCCGGAGTCTGGAATTTTGCTCGGTATGGCTATAGGCTCGCCCCTATCACATCATGGGACGGTAATAAACTCGGCGAAATGTGTGTGTATTGGTTACATTTACATGCCTTTGGGGATTACAGGCGTGAGTGCATATAATCATTGCTGTAATCCGGTAGTTATGGCAATAAAATATGTTTTTGTTCGTCTTGTGAAGTAGGTCAAAACTGTGATGAAACCTATTGCAATATCAACGGTGTATTCCTTACTATCCGCAACACATCGGGTCTCTATAAGGATCATAAAAAAGACGGCTAGACGTGTCAAGGTGAGTGAATAAGCGATGGCAATAAAACGAACTTCATTGCAATATCACAATTTATTGGACAATAATATTAAAAATACACAATTTTAGACAGAAAATTGTTATAGTGAAGAAATTTTAAAGTAGACTAGATACAATATAAATTAATACAAGAATTTTATAAATTCCGAGAGCGAGATACAATTGATTACATTATCTATAAATATGAGTATTTATTCATAGTTGAAAATGCTATTATGAGAATAATTACTATAGTTTAAGTATAACCAGCTGTTAATCGAATCAGTTAATAATGTTTAGATTTATTAACCCTTAACAAGATCTTTGGCAGTAATGGTTGGCAAATAAATGTAAGTATATAGAGTTATATAAAAATTATTTTCCTTAATTCCTTAATAAGTACATCATACATTTATGTAAAAGTTTTTTCTTTTTTTAAATATCTTCATAAACAAAAATTAAAATCATGTGCAGCTTCCAATGGCGAGGCCTAGGAGCCAAGCCACCTGCGGTTCATACAGAGTGAGAAACCTGCTTACAATATGTGCCGTCTCCAATAGTACTGCCTTATATATCTGGCTTTCTCTACTCATTCAATTTGTTGTTGAGTCCAACGATAAATTGAATGAGTCTCTGAAAATGTTGGTCGACTATCGGAACAATGATAGCCGACATGATATTCCACATGTCAACAACCTCGTGAGCCAGATCTAAATATTTGGACATTTTGTCTTTTTCAGCTTTACCGAGGTTATCGTGATACGCAATAGTGACGTCAAGAAATATTGCCCGGCACGCTGAACGATCTATTAACACAATATCAGGGTTATTGGCTACAATTAGTCCTGTCTGTGATAATAGATCGATCCCAATACAAGGCAGTATCGAAGAGCAAGTTACTGATGTATGTTTTTGTCTACTAGGTTATGTCTAGTGGCCAAGACCATACATCAGCAACTACATATCATACCTCATAACAATCAGATATTACCTGAGCCCAGGCCTTTCCATAAAAGATCCTAACGTTTTCATTCTTACGCACTGAAAACTTTAAATAACTCTACATACTTTACACAATGCACTTGATACAAATCTGCTCTAAAACTGATCTTTATAAATTGGAATGCTTAATGATTGTTCAAAGAGATATGTACCCATAAATCTTTTTCTACAGTTTATTGCTAAATATGCTACCGATACATTTTCTACGTATTATGAATTTGAATTTAATCAAAGATATATAGTATCTACGCGACATACTCTAGAACAGAGGTCAACTAAATTTATTAGAGGACTGTTTTAAAAATATAACCCTCTTAGTCCGTAAGAGCTAATGACTTGCGGCCAAGCTTCAAAAGAGCTCTGAGAAATTTGAATTCCTCATAATATAGGTTGATAATGCTATTTAATGACCCCTATTTTAGAATAAAATGAATTGCCATAGTAAACGAGTATATAGTATATCATTAAAGACGAATATGGAAATATTAAATATAGCAAAAAGCGATACTACGTACGAATATAATTTATTACAAAAACTTCTGAATTGTTTAAAATATATTGATTCTGAATAAAATATATTTGTCTTAAAATCATCGACTTCATTGTTCCCATTCGTTAATTGATCTCATATAATTAATGAAAACTCTACATTACATAAAGTATTTTAATATAAATTATGTTTGACATTTCAGAAATTTCATTATATATAATTCTTTTTAATTGGCACCAATCTTACAAATTGTAGTATTAAAATAGACAAAGGACAAGTTTCCATAAGTTTAGTAGCATCTAATTATTTCGTTTAATAATAACGGTATATCGAGCATATAAATCTAAGCAAATTTATAGCGGAGTAGTAGTGACGCCGAGCCGAAAGTCACTGGTTCATAACCATGATGATGATGAATAAAAACATCTTGAAGAAAGCTAAATATCTGAATACTCCCAAAGAATATCGACGGTATGGGAAGTCTAGTAACCCGCATAAGGCTAGCTAGCAAAGGAGGTCCACGCCCAACAGTGAGATGGTATTTCCCCATGGTTATATTATTAATATTATAATTCGATACATCAAGATTATTAGAAATTTTCATAAGAAGAAACCACGTATTATCATACATAAAATATTATTAGGTGTCACATACAGATCAACAAAATAAAACACTGCAGACGACAATATAATCAATCACACATAAATATTTGAAAGTACAAGAAATATTAGATCGACAGATCATAAAATTATAAAAACTCAACCACCCATACAAAATATTAAATTCTATTTGAAGATCTCTTGAAAGTGGCAGTGAAGCGTAATAAAACTTTAAATATCGCTCTCCAATAAGCCAGGCCGCTTTATAGTATCCTCGCCATCTATAGACTCAATGGCGTCAATGCTTTTAGAAACACCAGCGCATTCATCCAGTAAATGAGCTTGGCCGTTTTTTCCTAAGTTGGCTTCGTCCTTGTCATCAAGTTTGAGGATCTCTATCTCGACACCAGTCTCAAGTTTATCGACCGCCGTCTTACTCGTGCGACGGTCCAGTTCCTGTCAAGTGGCTTGCATATCAACAAACTCGTGTTCTTCTTCATGCAAACTCTTCTCTGCGAGACGGAAGCTCTCGAGAAACTCATTCAAATCCACGAGGCCGTCTTTGTTTATATCCATCAGCCTACAGATGTCAACTAATTGCTCCTGAGTCATAGGGTTGGGCATGTATTTTCCAATCAGTTGGCACGCCTCTGAGAACTCCTCCAGTGTTATATAACCTTAAATAAGATCGAAAAATTATAACTGCACACTTAAAAACTAGTTTAAATTTAAGAAGTTTTCTTATCGTACCTGAATTATCTTTGTCTAGGATCTTGAAAATCGCTTCCAAACTCCTTTTGTTTTTGTACAAAGTCTCAACTACTGTCGGAGTGTCAGTTTTGCGTCCAAGTCTCTGTAATTTAAATAAAGATATATTTTTGTTAGAATGCCTGAGGTTTTGCGAGTACGATGTATCAATGATACATTTAATTATTACTATGAATTTTAATGTTATTAATCTTATTAATCAATCAAATCAAAATAATTAAACTACAATAAATATAATGTAATCTCTATGAATAGTGGTGTTCGTACCGTTTTATTCGATAAATAAATGAAATGGCTAGAATTAACAATGTAAAAAAAATCATAATAACGTAATTACTCAGATGTCTATATTTGTTTTGGGTATTATAGTACGTATACATATTTTTAAATCAAATATATCACGTAGTCACGAATACTCTTGCAGAATACAGTTATTACTATCTCATTATCATAAAGTAATGAAAGCGACCCGTCTGTTAACGTTGAAAAGTTTGAAAACCCATATATTCTCTACTTGATCTTTCATTAGCCCTTATTGGAATTTCTGCTCTCGGTTCCAAATACTTTACAGTTCATTGGACGTTGCATTTTTTTTCACGATGTAATATGTCTGCTTTATAAAAATGAGTACTACGCTCCTTTCCCTCAAGTATGCCCTGATAACTATGAAATGAAATTTTTATACCTTAATACTAAAACTCATAACCGAACCGAACTCATATACGCTCTCCAATAAAGCAAAGTGAAGTTATAAATAGTTTAACTTTCTTATTTGCCAACGCGAAAGTATAGTTATAGTTTTATTGAAATATAACTAATTTTACAGATTCTATAGCGGTTTCTTTTACTTTTTAACCGACTTCAAAAAAAGGAGGAGGTTCTCAATTCGACGTGTATTTTATTATGTTTGTTACCTCAGCACTCCGTCATTTATTGACCGATTTGGAAAATTCTTCTTTTATTACAGACAATATGCTTCTAGATTGGTCCCATAGAATTTTTATCAAAATCGGTTGAGTAAAAAAAATATGTTGTCCGAATATACGAAACTGCGAATTTTGCTTTTCTGTGACTTATTCAGTGGTGTTTTCTTTTGGTACTCTATCCAACGTACCTATTTTATATTTTTACCACTAAAAAGCAAAAAATAAATAATTTAACCCGACGTTTCGAAAGCTTACTAGCTTTTAGCTTCATGGTCACGGGGCGGACGAACTGCGATAGAATCCGTAAAATTAGTTATTTTTCAATGTATAATATTGGCGTACACATAAGAAACCATTTTATAGTTTTATATTTGTACTAGCTTTTCCTCCACGTTGAATGAGTTTGTTGCTATCTCGTGGAGCCGAAAAAATAATTACTCATGCCGAAAAAATATTTTACAATTATTAAATTTATTTTCATAAACATTATTGTCGCTTAATTATATGCTATGCTAATTCAGTTATCCCCTACTTCTTTTCTTATTCTTATTTATACTTCTTACTTTAAAAAAATTGGTATTCCATGCAACCGTTCATCTCTTATTTTACCCCTTAGGGATGCAATTTCGAAAAATCCCTTAGTGCTCACTAAGGGATTTTTAAATGAGTAACTATGCCAAAATTCAAGTCATCGGTTGTATAGTTTTAGAGTGATGAGTCAGTGGTATTTCGCTTTTATATGTATGGAAAACATTATGCTTTTTGAGACAAATGAATCACATATATTACAAGGAACATGTCATACCATAATATTATAAACAAAAATAATTAAATTGCCTCGATGGCGCAGTTGTAATTGCGCATGCATTACGACTGCTGTGCTGAGGTTTCAGGTTCGATCCCTGGGTCGGGTAAAGTGATATTGGGTTTTTCTATTTTGAAATACTCAGTATCAGCCCGGAGTCTGGAATTGTGTCCGTTTGTGTCGATATGCTCAACCCCTATCACACAGTGGGATCTTAATGAATTCGGCGAAAAGTAGGTGTACTGGTTACATCTCTGCCAAACCCTTCGGGGGTTACAGGCGTGTACATATACACGCACGTACATATACATAGGTATGTATGATAAAAAATAATTTAACTTGCGTTTCTGTATGATAAACTGAAGAAACCAACAAATAATACTCTTGAAATCAATTCCAATCTAGAAGATGTTGGAACTCTAACTCACTCAACTAAATGAAATAAAATATTTACGAACAAGCGATCGTAAATACTCTATTTCTTTTAGTTACTCAAAATTCTGCCGTATTCAGTTAAATCGTGCGCTGGTGTTGCATTCAAAAGTGCCAATTGTATAGTTTTCGAACACAATCCCAACTTTGAATTGGGATCGAGTGTCAAGAGTAACCCTCCTGCTCTTTCTTTCGTAGTTCTGTGCCCAATATAAGATTATTTATACAATAGCATTTGTAACTGACTCAAACTCATCATTAAAATGATTATTTCAAATCTGTCGCATTGTATGTTTTCTAGACATCTCACTAGCGAAACATTTTATGAAGCCTCGGGGCCACGTAAATTACTGTCTCAAACCCTCTCACGTAATTAAAACTAACATTTTAATACTCAGTCGTTTTATTCTCAATATGTTTATAAATACTACAGGCAATTTCAGTCATTTATAGTCACAAGTAAAAACAATACTGACAAAATCACTCTCTAAATCACATTAAATAAATACGAAAACGGACACTAAATTACAATACCAAAATAAAAAAAACACATTTTGCCAAAAACTTAGAGATAAAAAGTAAATAAATCTTTTAACCCAATCTTTACTTATAGAATAACGTTTACTTTATAAAGTAAAAAACTAAGAACTGTGCTTAGATTTGTTCTATCTTTGTATTAAATACTTTCTATCTTTTAACTATACCTACAAGTTGAGAGAGTTTATAAATGATTACTTTTTAAATAAAAATTAAACCGCTTTCAAAAAAACCCAGACACAACTAAAAAGCAAAAAATAATTGGTTACATTTAAATCAATTAGTTATATGCAATTTAAATCAATTATTTTTGGAGTCGGTGCCGGTGTTGTTTTCTTTACTTTTAGATTTATAAAAACCAAGTCTGGATCTATTTTATATTTTTTTGTATGCCTGATTATTCTGTTTATTCCATGTTTTGGCTGGCACCGACTCCAAATAATTGATTTAAATTGCATATAACTAATTGATTTAAATGTAACCAATTATTTTTTGCTTTTTAGTTGTGTCTGGGTTTTTTTGAAGGCGGTTTAATTTTTATTTAAAAAGTAATCATTTATTTTTTGCTTTTTAGTGGTAAATTATATAAAATCGGTTAAAAGCTGCTGAAGATATTAGAATTTACGTGTATTTTAATTTTATCACCCCCCTCCCTCACCCCCACCCCTTTTACCCTCTCTCACTGAAACTTAACTTTTATAATGAACGTAATGCAAAAAGAACCACTGGAATACTACTTAATTTTAAGGAGTTACCCTCTCCAGCTCCGAAGATATTCATCAGATCTTCACCATATTTTTATGGGACCAAATGACAAGCACCAGCTTTCAATCAAAGAAAGAATGGTCGAAATCGGTTCACACAGTACAGAGAAACGAGGTAACAAACATAAAAAAAAAAAAAAAAAAAAGCAACATACAGTCGAATTGAGAACCTCCTCCTTTTTTTGAAGTCGGTTAAAAATTAGTACTAACCTTTTTGATAATGGTAAACTTTTATTCTTAACTAGCTGTTGCCCGCGACTACGCCCGCGTGGATGTGATTTTTAACCGACTTCAAAAAAAGGAGGAGGTTCTCAATTCGACTGTATGTTGCTTTTTTTTTTTTTTTTACCTAATATATATATTTACCTAAATAAACAGTAGTCTATAGCACTCAGGGATTATAAATCTTTCTAACAGTGAACAAATTTTCAAAATCGGATTAGTAGTACCGGAGATTACCCCGAACATCCAAACTCACAAAATTTACCTCTTTATACAAAAATGTTACATAATTAATGCACTCTCTGAAAGTAGTTTGTTCAGAATAAGCGACTGAATCGATATCAAAATTTTTTAATAGACGATTTTTTTTCTAAAAATAATTATCACTCATGTAAATAATAGTCATCCTTTAATTTAACGTTCAAGACAACGAAACTGAAACATAACTCGATGCGATAAAGTCTTTTCTAAATGCAATAATAAACGAACACTTTAAAAAATAAAATAATTAAAATTACAAACTTTATGTCGAAAATTAGTTTTTTTTTTTTTATTCTGGTGCGGCATAGTGACCACACTGCACCTGATGGTAAGCGCAGTGCCGTCCAGATAGAGTATCAAGTAGCAAGAGACAGTCTATCCCTCGCTACTCAACACAATCATGCCGGCCTGCTGTTTAGCTTCTTCACACTACGCCTAAAGGACCCAGGATCATAGGAAGGAGGGAACACGGTAGTACAACTAATTTCATAAAAAACAATATTTATATTCATCGCAGTCTAATTTCATTACATGAATTATGATTGTAATAATATTTTTAAATTGGGGTGTCTGAGGATGTGCGTTATTCCCGTTACACGTAGTATAGAATGATGTTTAAACTAAGAACTGTACTTAGATATCTTCTATCACTGTATTAAATACTTATCTTACATTTAACTATGGAAGTTGAGAGAGTTTAAAATTAGTTCTACCCTTTTTAATAATGGTAAACTTTTGTTCGTTACTAGCTGTTGCCCGCGACTCCGCCCACGTGGATGTGATTTTTACCAAATATATTTATATTTACCTAAATAAAAAGTAGTCTATAGCAGTCGGGGATAATAACCTTTCTAATATTGAACGAATTTTCAAAATCGGATTAGTAGTACCGGAGATTACCCCGAACATCCAAACTCACAAACAGATAGATATAGATAATTTCAATAAAAAAATTCAGCTTACTGTAGTGCTGAGCTCGAAGGTGTCCATATAACGCACTTTCCGCGTTTCTGGGTCAGTGCGGACCAGTTTATCCTTGAGCATCCTCCAAGGCAGTCCCAGATGCGTGGTCTCCTCCATAGCTTGGCACCAGTCGCTGATCGATATGTAACCTACATACGCAACAACGGAATATATTATGTTTTAGAAAATATCATTCGTCTTTCGAAATAAATAATGATTGTAAAAGCAATATTTTTCGGATTCTACAAAAACTTTATATATTAATAAAAATATAATAAACACATGTTTGACTCCCTCCATGGTGTAGTTGGCGAGTAACCGCCTATGAAACGAATGGCCGTGGGTTCGATTCCCACACCGGGACAAATGTTTGTGTGACAGACAGATATTTGTGTCCGGGGTATGGGTGTTGTGAGACCGAAAGTCTCTCGTAGTCCCTGATACGCACAAAACAAGACTCGTATCTTAGTGTGGGTCGGGGCTATGTGTGTGGCTGTTGGGTGTTATTTTTTTTTTTAACAATCATAGGCAAACCTGTAACATTATGGCTAAAAAGTTAAATTTTTGTATAAAACTTTCAGAAATACGTATTAAAATATCCAGAGGTTATACAATATATAATAAATTGCAAAGTATCATTTTTTTTAAATGCTATCTGATTTCGGCCAAGGTGTTAATGAAGTTGACGAAGATAAATGCACAGTCCCTTGAGCACGTAGCTCGGAGTCTTTCAAATTAAATCTCTTCTACTTACAGAAATCCACAATTTGTGTATTAAAACAAAATATTATCTTAACAGGATAATAAATTTATGTCGAGAGTAATCTGAAGGTTAACCTTCGTAAACGTAGGACATGAAAAAAAATACTAAACATGATATTTATTATAGTCATATATATACGTCATATATGTGTACAATAAGAAAAGTGAAGGCTTGAAATATGTACTAAAGGCAAAAATTTCCACGCAAAATATAACAGACGCCATGATCTCTGTTTTAAACAAATAACTATAACGCGGGTTTTGCAGAGAAGTCAAATTAATAGCGTCGTTTGTACAAGGCCGGAGACAATGTCAACCCTTGTCACACCTCCATACCTCGAGAACACACGCATTGTTATCTAGTAAATCAACAGCTCTCACAACTACGTGCATTTTTCATCTTCACTATTATAATTGACAGTTCTAACAAGCTGCCTTCTTCTATACATAATGTTATAATACTCTAAATATGTTATGGAAAAACTACCAATACATGACTTTGTAATAAAAATAATAATCTGAATTTATGGGACGCATCAATCATGTATATAAGTACTAGCTCGATCAATCACACGATTACCTATAAAGAACGATGCTATTTCTAAAAATAGCTTTACCCTCACGTTGGTATCAAATTAAACCTAAAAGTCGCTTCCTTTCCACCTAAAAGTACAAATTTTAGCTTTAAAAAAATCATACCTAACTGCTGACACTAATCAACGAAACAAAGTAACGTCTAATGAGTAAGGTAGATAAACGGCTTCGTCCCACATAAAGATTCATAATCCTTTATACGAGGGTCCCTCCAGAATGGTTATTGCCCGCTTTGTCTGACGTTCTTTGATTAAAAACCACATTCACGAGTATCATTTGCTAGGCCAAGGCTTTATTATTATTTTTTATCCTCGCTCGGCAAAGTGACCACACTACACCTGATGGTAAGCGCCGTGCCGTCCAATTAGAGTATCGAGTAGCGAGAGACAATCTATTTCCCGCTACTCAATACAATCATGCCGGTCTACTTCTTCACACTACGCCATGGGCAAGAAGGTGAAGCGGGTCTAGTGTCAGAGTACTCAGAAGACCGCAAAACGGCCAAACATCGCACCCCAACTCTAGACCCCCTACAAAACCTACCGCGAGCTACCAAAAGCTACGTACCGCTTTGATCCAAATCCATACTACGAAAAGTGGCTTCCAAAGATCTTCGAACCAATATGATCTGATTGTGTAGTTCTCTCATGGCCGACGACTCCACGAGACCCACTCGCTGGCGGAACGTCAGACGGCGGGTACGAGACACGGCCGCTGTGTATTGTACAAATTGACGTTCTAGCGAGTTTCCGCAAAGTTTCAAGTATGCGCCTTTGTTAGAACCCAACTCATAGTAATTGGATGCCGAAAATATTGTTATTACCTGCAAAAAATGTTTTATATAAAATACAAACCAGTACTTCTTCGGTGCCAGTTGTAATTGCGCATGTGTTACGAGTGCTGTGTTGAGGTCTCGGGTTCGATTCCGGGTCGAGTAAAGTGATATTAGGTTTTTCAATATAGAAAATTTCAGTATTAGCCCGGAGTCTGGAACTTGTACCCGGTATGGCGATAGGCTCGCCCCCTGTCACATTATAAATTCGGCGAAAAGTGGCTGTACATCTCTCGCTACTCAGTACTCTATTTGGACCGCACTGCGCTTACCATCAGGTACAGTGCGGTCACTTTGCCGTGCCAGGACAAAAAAAAAAAAAAAAACCTCTGCCTAGACCTTCGGGGATTACAGGCGTGAGTGCATACAAACCAGTACGATAAAAACAGCCTGTCACGTTCTAGATTTACATAGTTTTATTTCGTATAAATGTTAACTGTAAAAGATAAAGGTGTTTTATGAGTCTCATCCTATGTAAAGGACCGGTTATCTCAAAATGGTTGTATGCAACCCGACCTTCCATAAAATTCTTTATCCCCGTGTATTAGGCCGTGCAAGTCGTACGTCTAGTTTACTAGTAAATGGAGGAGACATGTGTCTAAGCAGGAGTTTATATCCATAAGTTACGTCAGTCTCAGTCCCTGACCAGCGATAAATGTATCTGTACAAGGACGCATACAACTTAAAACAAATTAAAAAAGAATTTATTGCGAGCTGCCTTAATTTATGTTTAAATATTGATAATGTATGCAGTTCAGGCACTAATATATAAAAATATACTCGTTTTTCATTATTACAATATCTTATAACATTCTTTTTATTCTTGAGATTTCGTAATAAGGAGCGCAGAGAAAAATGTAAAAATACAAAATAAAGCACTAAGCTATGAAATACTACATATCACAAAATACTTTTCTGCTCGAATGCATGGATACGCATTATATTCTACTTGTTCAAGTAGGTGTGGGTTTTGATTGCAAACGAACATTCAAAATGCAAATTCTCTGAACAGGTTTATGCTGATGCCCTCACGAATATTAACGAACGAATTATAATAAAATTCTAATCATAAGTCTTAACTAGATGGTTCTATTCAAAACCAAGTCTGTGTCAGCAATATTAAAATAAAGAAGAAAGTTTTAATTTTGAATGAATATTATTACAAGATACACTAAAATACATGTGATGTGACACAAATGACTTCTGAAAATCACATACAATTCACCTTGATCCAATTGTTTCCGGAAACTGGGAAGGATGTTGCCGTGTGACCGTGTGTGGTGACGCACAAACGTACTTAGAACCAACGAAAGCTACAGATTTGCGAAATGTGTAAATTAATGTGGCCGTATAGCAGCGATAGCCTAGTTGGTTGCGGTACGGACTGCCAAGACGAAAGTCGTAGCTTCGAAACCCAAGTGGCATACACCTCTGACTTTTCTAAAGTTATGTGTGTATTAAAATGTTAATTATCGCTTGCTTTAACGGTGAAGGAAAACATCGAGAGGAAACCTGCATATCTGTCAATTTTTCGAAGGTATGAGAAGTCTACCAACCCGCATTAGGCCAGCGTGGTGAACTAAGGCCTAACCCCTGTCATTAGTACAGTAGGCCCGTGCCCAGCAGTGGGACAATGTTTAATACAGGGCTAGTATAAAAAATATATAATGTGGCCGTAAAGAAAAACGCCTAATGTCTCTAAGTATATTTTCTAAATTACATGAGTTCACTTGAGAATACTGTCTGGCGCGGGATGGTAAATGATGTTACACAGAACACGCCATCTTTTTATTATCTGTGTTTCTTTTCCTTTGTTACAACTTAGGATATAATTAGACACAATTAATTCGTAGCTGCCACATACCGACTTAAGGATTCTTAAGATAAATAAATACTTGGCTTCCACACACAGGAAAATGGCTCGTTATTACTTCAAATAAAGGTTAATTTTGGGGACATTACAATATCACGTGTCGTGTAATAAATAAATTCCAATACTGAAAATTGTATCAATTCAATTGTAAAAAGTGTGAGTTTATGTACTTTTAAGAATTAAACAATGGGTTGTATACTTGGTAGGTGTGTGTATTGTGTATTATAATAATACTATCCCTGTACTCATATTGTCCACTGCTGGGCACGGGCTTCCTCCACTTCCCCCACCACGCATTGGTAGACTTCACATACCTTTGAAGTTGATAATGTTTTCATGATATTCAACCATACACATGTAAATTCGAAAAAGTCAGAAGTGTGGCATTTGGTTTGGAATCTGGAACCACTCCCTACTACATTATCGCTGCTTCAATTTAGTTGTGTATTACCTAAAAATATGTAAAAAAAAATATAATCTACATACGTTTCCATTATGCATTATCTCGTATCCTCCTGGCTTGCATTCATGGCTTCTGACAAGGAAACTTAGCTTGTTCTTCTGTAAGAAAGACGCAGTCACATCTGGTCCAAAATATGTTCCTGCACCCCGGAGAGCATTCGCCACGCATCCACCAATGCATTGGGGGTCGGACCATAAGATGTCAAATACCTACAAGATACATAAAGTTCTTATTTTGAAAAAAAAATGTGTTTCTACTAGCTTTTGCTCGTGACTTCGCCCGCGTGGTAGTTATTTTTGAAAGAAAAATCCATGGAGACATCTTAAGAAGCTATTACATCTTTCTATATTATGCTATCTATATAATAACTATAATCTGTCTCTGTGCCAAATTTCAACTAGATCCGTTCAGCCGTTCTGGCGTGATTGAGTAACAAATATCCATCCATCCATCCAAACATTCGCATTTATATTAGTAGTAAGATACTGACACGTCCTTTCATAGTAAAGTCGAAGATTGAGCTCAGTTATATTTTAAAAGCGACTTTTATCTTGTAGAGGACGATATTATATCTTTAGAAATGTATTTAATTATATTTTCTTCAATTTAAACCTAATATCTAAATCAGCTCCTGATCTTGATTTCTCGTATGTAGTAGTAGTAGCAAATAATAAAATATAATAGAAATTTGCCCCATACCTACTACTTCTTATGTTTTCGACGTTTGCCCACAAAGAAACGTCACAAACGTCTTAAAATATGAATAAGTGTTCAAAATAATTAATTTTGTACAGAATGAAATAAACTAGTCTAGAATAATCACGTACATAAACATAAAAATATTACAGACGAAGATTTCTCGAGAACACTAAAGCATTACTGTCTATATAAATCGCTGCGAAGTGCCAGTAAAAGTCTGAAGCACACGTTTGAAGGACCGAATAGCTTCGACACACAACGACGTAACAAATTGTTATATCAAAGACGAGAAACAGATAAATATGCAGCCTTTAAAGTGATGGTCCATTTAATCTAAGATTATACTAGATTCCATATATTTTAATTGTAAGTAGGGTAAAAGGAGTTCTTGCTAAGTGAGTCTTGCTATTGCCAACATCAATGGGTAGTGGAGAACTGTAGTTTAAGTGGCAATCGCTACAAAATATGAAACAATTTTGAGGAAAATACAATTCAAAACCGTATAACTTTTATCCCTACTTGACCTTTTCTCAATTCTCTTGATCTTAACGTTAAAATTATGTTGTAGTCCCAAGCCTATCATAACCATTTATTTTTAAATGTATCTTTCTACTTTTTCGCAGTTAGAAATAAATCACATGGTGTTCTTATTGTTTGTTTCATATTTTTTTTTATTATTTACAAAGAAAGAAATATAAAGAATTTTACATGAGTTGGTGGAGACTAAAATTTTGTATTTTTAACCGACTTCAAAAAAGGAGGAGGTTAACAATTCTTCGGAATCTTTTTTTTTATGTATGTTACCCGATTACTCGAAGACGCCTGGATCGATTCGAGAAATTCTTTTTTTGTTTAAAAGGGTTTACTTCCCAGGTGGTCCCATTGGCACCAAGTCAGGATCTGATGATGGGATCACAGAAAAATCTAGGGAAAACCTCAAATTTTATAGTGACGCATAATTTGTTTTTTATTGAAGTCGGTGTACTTTTTATGAATTAAAAAACTTTTACTTATAGTCTGTCTGTGTCGCCCTTCGAGGAAATAGGTACGATCCAATTTTATGTAACTTAAAAAGTGTTAAATACAACCATCCACAGCCACTAACTGCAGAATTCTGGAATACAAAGCTGATAGCAATTACAAACTACATAAATTAGGTATATACAATCCATCCAAAATTTTTGGTTATCTAATGTATTTTAGTGATTGATTTAAACAGTTATTATTTTCTAAACTGCCATAATTTATTTCTAACAGTATTATATACTTTAATATTTATCCTGTTCGAAACGAATTCCTAACAGTCGGGAACAAGCAAACATCTACAAAAAGAACCGCCCTTTGGGCCGGAAAGTTCATAAAGCCGTCGATCAAGGTTCGTTCTTCAGTTAATCTTGTGACACTCCGCGGGGTGCGACCCAAGAAAATTGTATTACGCCAAAGATCGTTGGTGAAATTGCTTCTCAGCAAAAGGAATAAAGTAATATCATCAATGTACCTAATAACGCAGACAAAGCCATTCAATAAGCAATGGATGCGAACCAAAAATATAAGCGTTATTATCCAAAAATATCGAATACTATAAACGGATGAAAAAAATATCAACCTTGTTGACATAGTTTTTAATATTTAAAAATAAGTTCGTGTAGTTCGATTTTAATGTTTCTGACAAGAAAGTACTCCTACGTAAAATCTAGTTATTAGCCAGCGTATACGTAATGCTTTCCATTCATGAATATTGAAACAGAACTTATGGATTATGTTGCGCCAAATGTAAACATTATTACCTATTCAACGATACTGCCAAAATTTTATGGATATTTATAGAAGACAGTTTTTAATATGAAATCATCATCACGTTGGTGGATGACGTTGATAACACATATACAAAACAAGTTGTACTGGACATTAGCTTTTACACTATTTGATTAACCGACTTCAAAAAAAGGAGGTGGTTCTCAATTCGTCGGAATCTTTTTTTATGTATGTTCCCCGATTACTCGAAGGACCGATTCGAGAAATTCTTTTTTGTTAAAAAGTGTATACTATTGTTAATTGTGTTGAGTAGTGAGGGATACGTTGTCTCTCGCTACTTGATATTTTGATACTGGACGGCACTGCACTTACCATCAGGTGCAGTGTGGTCACTTTACCGCGCCAGGCTAAAAAAAATACTTCCCAGGTGGTCCCATTGGCACCAAGTCAGGATCTGATGATGGGATCCCAGAAAAATCGAGGCAATCCTCAAATTTTATAGGGACGCATAATTTGTTTTTTATTGATGTCGGTGTACTTTTTATGTATTAAAAAACTTTTATGAAATTAATCTTAAGTTTAGAAACCTGTACTGGCTCATGGGCAGAAACTCAGTCTTGTCCGTTGATAACAAACTCCTGATATACAACTCAGTTATAAAACCTGTTTGGACGTATGGTAACCCTTTATGGGACTCCACCAGCAAAAGTGACTGTACCTACAACGAGTGCAAAATAAAATCCTACATACCTGACTAAAAAGGAAGGATGTATTATGACAGAACTTTTGCCTATTCCATTTTACTATTTCATAAATATTTTTTTTTACAAAATATTTTTAGAGTTCATGAACTTAACATGTCCTTTCAAAATGCTCCTCTAATTCTGTTTCCGATTCCCCATACATCTTAATCGATCTTTATTATTAGTTATAGTTCTATCTATATATAAAAAGCGGCAAAAATTTATTTGTAAAACTTCCCGTATACAAGGGCTGGTGTTCCCATGTCATTTAGCGTGAAACCAACCATGAAGTTGTTTCTGTCCATTCGTGTTAGGGATACGAGACAAAAGGAAAATGCTTTTAGATTTTATCTCTCTGGCATTCATTTATATCTTAGTAAATAAGTGCGCTGGTTTTTAAAAACCCCTTACCCAGTCCAACAAAGACTTTTCCAATCTGTAACCCATCCTTTGCTATTGGAAAACATTACACATGAATGAGGGAATTGATCGTTCGCTCAAATGTCAGACCGGCAGAAACTCGTTATCTTTCATGGTTACTACGTATTAGTTCCTCACATATAGCTAGCTATCAGATTGGCACTTTAGAATTGTGATTTGGTGAACTATAACTGGCTGGATACAAAAGGCTAGCTGGATAATACACAATAAAAAGTAACCTACGAACCCTACGTATGTAGACATTTACAAAGTAATGAACTCAATAATATGATTCGTCATTATGCTAGAATATTCATCAATTCTTAACAAGAAAAAATTGGCAGAGACATGACAAGTGAACTTCAACAGATTATCGACGAAACTTACTGGTGCCAAGTCGTCGGCAATGAAATCAATCAGTAACAATCAAACTGTACTATGAATGATTGATGACAGCTAACTTACCTGCCATAACAAATATAGGCTGCTACAAACCATTGTGATGGGCAAGATTGCAGGCAAAAGGAAAGTCGTTAGAAGAAAAAGTTTTTTTATTCATAAAAAGTACACCGACATCAATAAAAAACAAATTATGCGTTTATTTTAGGGTTGCTCTCGATTTTTCTGAGATCCCATCATCAGATCCTGACTTGGTGTCAATAGGACCACCTGGAAAGTATACCCTTTCAAACAAAAAAATAATTTCTCGAATCGGTCTAGGCGTCTTCGAGTAATCGGGTAACATACATAAAAAAAAAAGATTCCGACGAATTATTAACCTTCTCCTTTTTGAAGTCGGTTAAAAATGACTGGGCCCCGTAACATCGGAGAATGGACTGGCATCAAGTCTGTTAAACAGCTATTCAGACTTGCACTAGACAGAGAAAAATTCAAAAAACTGACCGCCAACCTTCAGTAGTAGAGAGACACGACAAGAAGAAGAAGAAACTGACTTACCTGTTTCCACTCTACTTTGTCAATCGCCTCTGCGCCGGCGGTGGAGCCCTCGGTTACAGGCGGCCGTAGAAGAGATACGTACTAAAAACACACTTGATAAATTAATATAAAAAGGAAACGTCATTTTCAACAATTATCTTCTTGTTTGCTTCATGTAATATTTGCTAATTGAAAAGTGTTTTACAATTTATTTTGTAATTTTAATTGAACGGGAATAATATGTAGATATTATAAAAAAGTTAAATCTCTGCTATTTGTTAATTTGTTTACGCATCACATATAAGTACGGCTAACAATAAAATAATTTATAAAATCTATTTATTATACCAGAAAAAGACTTTCTCATGGCCAAACCCTGAGCTTTTCCTGAATAATAAATAATAATACTATGACCTGTGGCTTAAAACCCATTACAGTTTCAACGTCCGAAACAAAACTCTCCTGGTTTGTCTATTATCCCCACGTAGCATTCATTAATATTCATTCAGACTTCTAATTACAAAACATTATAAGGTTGTTACAAAACAGTTAAATTGCTATAATTAGCGTTATGCTTAACTTTATACTGTATATTGACTATATAATTTATTATGTTGTCGGGGGTCTAGAGTTGTTGTACGATTTTTGGCTATGTTGCGGCCTTCTCTTTGCCCCATGACGTAGTGTGAAGAAGCTACACCAGCATGATTGTGTGGAGTAGCGAGGGAAAGATTGTTTCTCGCTACTTGATACTCTGTCTGGACGGCACTGCGCTTACCATCAGGTGCAGTGTGGTCACTTTGCCGTGCCAGGATAAAAAAAAAGAATGTATATTGTGTTCATACCTTGTCGCGTTCTAGACTGCGTATCATGTCGAGATCGGTAGTATCAGATATGCCACCGTGTACTACAAACACTCTGTTGTTAATAATCGTACCCAGTGGCAGCCAACGGTACACACACTCGATCAGTTTCAACAGGCGCTCAGCATTGTGCTATAAAAGTTTGCATAGAATAAATTCCACGTTTGTGGCTCGACTGAATGTCTATATCAAACACCATGGTAAGTTTACATTAATGCCTTGAGAGGATAATTATAACCACTCAAAATCATTACATAAACTTTATTTTTGTTTCAGTCTTCTGTGCTTATTGTTTATGATTCTTGAACTTACCGAAATCAAGAACAATCGTTGGAAATAACGTTAAGTTGTTATAACTCCCCGGGGTTATCCCCAGAGAGAAATTTCATAGAGATGTACATGGCTAACCGACAATAAATTCTACTAGCTATTTCGTTGACAAAAATTAATATTCTGCTCTCCGACCAGTAGGGAAGGCTTGAGATATTGTTTTGCCATTAATCTGGGATACCTTTTCAAATAATTAAAACATCTGAAGTTACTTAACTGAAGTGCTCTTACTTTAGAAGCATTATAATCTAAATTATAATTACTAACGTTTGTAATACTTTCATACGGCATGGAGCAGATTAATGCATAAAATAATTATCCTGTCGCCATTACATGCAGTACAACGAAACGATTATACAGAAATTGAGAGTGTGTTGTTAAATAATTATCGCGACAGTCATTTGGCACGCGATGAACCCACATGAATTGATATTTTTCATTAGTCACACGAACGTTAATACTAATGGCGCCAACTTGTTCTTTAAATATAGTTCAAGCAAGACATACTTTTTCCATCACTTAAATTACTTTTTCATAGAACAAAGGCTATTCAAGGCTGTCACGACACTTAAAATATAAAAATAACATAAAAATAAAACATTTGATGACCCAATCGCTGTATAAAAATATAAATGTATAATAAACGGAAACAAAGTTGAATTTGTATAAGAGCCCTCAGATTAGGATACAAAAATTAAATTACTGCAATTTTATTAATTTTCAATAAACTTATCCGATAAATTGACCTATCGATTTAGATGAATCGCTACTGATATCTTAGCATCCGTCGGTAATTTTTGTATTGACACACAGCGCTTAAATCGTCAAAGACAAGGTGACGAGGTGATTCTTCAATAACGTCTATATAATAACAATAAGACAATGCTTAATTCCAATTGCAATGAAATTATCAAAACGGCGGCAAAGGGTCATCTATTCGCAATCTGCCTAATCGAGAATGTAGCTGTTAAAGTGGTGATAAATCCAAAAACACCCGATTGCGTTAGAAAATCCGTCAAGAACCATTAATGAAAACGTCTCGACTAACATGATAGTGTTTAAGCCCACCAGTAGGATTATACAGATAAATTGGCGTTATTAATCATCTCATGTACGAGTGTTTATCAATGTCGTAAGTTTTTGGTTCAATATTTCTGACATAAAGTTATAAAATCTGTATCCGCTGATTAATCCACCATTTTAAATTGTTTTAAAAGGTAATCAATTACCATAAAATACGAGTATAAGTACGCGCAAGACAAACAAATAAGACGTCTTGGCTCTATCTCAATAGTTTGAAAACTCTCGGTTTTAACTGTCACGTAAAGGACATCTTGTTAGAAACTAATGATATTCTACCAAAGCAAAGTCGTTAAGGTAGCTATTATTATTTTTTTATGTTGAAGAACATTCAGTATTCCCAGTATAAAACGGATATTAAAGTTTTCAATAAAATATAGAGAGCACGTTTCCTAGCGACTCTTGTTTTACATAATAATGTACTTTCGGTGTTTCCTTTTTTATTCCGCCTACATTTGGTAAGGAGATAATGAAAGTATGTTGACCTTTTCCACGCGAGATCACATTTCGCCTATCAAATGACAATGAAAGTAGCTTCGAGTAGGAGAGATACTTACGTAAATATTAATGCTCTTTAAGAACGTGGTTCATATAATAGTAATAGCTATAGCAAATGTATAATAAATATTTCAAATTATATGACTCCACACTTCTCTTACACGTGTGACGGAATGAAACAAGGTCTAGAGCTGATAGCGGTAACAAAATACGCAGAGTTAATCTCCGAAATCCACTTACCCGGTATTTCATATGAACTTCTTTTATAAAGCCGTACCTGAAAAAATTGTAACCATATAATATAATTCAAGTAAAACTGCTCGGATAATAAAAATTCGCGTAATATTTTAGAAAAATTGTTTGTGTTTAGCATATTTATAAGGTTTGAGTAAAGACTTGATTATAATAGGAACTCGCCTAGAATTCATAATAAGGTCCTCGTGGTTACCGCGGTTTAGATAAACTCCGCCTGGGAACGCCAACATGCATGACAACAATAGAAGGAACACTTCTAGCCCTTTTTTGCCACGGTCCACAAAGTCCCCGTTGAATATGTATGGATTTTCAGGTGACGGCAACCCATTCTGTGTACCGAAGCAAACAATATATTAATTAAAAAATAAATTATTAAAAAAAATTACATGATGACTTTTTAAATAAAGTACTCGAAATAGGCGATTAATAATATATATCAGACCCACATAGATACATACAACACCGAAAATCACAAACAGTCGAATATCATAGAAACAGGCTAATGATAGGTCGAATTTCCCACCATCAGTGCTAAAAAAAATCTAGACAATCACACAAAGAAAGAATATAAACCATCCATCACAGACTACTATTCCTTGCTCGAATACTTGAACCCAGTTTAATCTGTATATATAAAAGAAGAAACTGACTGACTGACTGACTGACTGATCGATCAACGCACAGCCTAAACGGCTGGGGTTAGAGACTTAAAATTTTGACAGTAGGTACCTTTTATCACGTAGTCATCCACTAAGGAAGGGTTTTTGGAAATACCACCCCTAAGGGGGTAAAATAGGGGATGAAAGTTTGTATGACAATCCGTCATTTTTGAAGTTAAATTCATGAAAATTAGTATTTGGCATTTTAGTAAAAAATAAAAAATATATGTTTCAGGAATTTTGGAAATTCCGCCCCTAAGGGGGTAAAATAGGGAATGAAAGTTTGTATGAAAATCCGTCATTTTTAAGTTAAACGCATGAATATTGGTATTTTGTATTGTATACTTTTTCTCCCAAACATGACCTCCACGCGGGCGGAGCCGCGAGCAACAACTAGTTACAAATATATGGATAATACTTTCGCCAAAAAATTTAATTTGCGAACTTGCCATGCCGCCAAAGTGACAACCTAAAAGCAAAAAGCCTAATGGATAATCCAAAAGATAAAAAATTTAAGTACCTGTATAAAAAAATAATAATATTGTATTGCCACTAGTGTTATGAAAACCATTTAGCAGCGTTGTATGATTATTATTAATCAAACTGAATTGAATTAGCTAATCTAAATAATTAATTTAATTATAAATTGAAAATCCTTTATTAACTCTAAAACATAAACAAAATACACCAATTAAACATGTGAAAATCGACACATTATTTTATTCACATACGTCGCCTTATAATTGTACGCCAATGTCAAGTCTAAGTGCGTCGTCTGGGTGATCACAATGTAGCTCATTTAGTGAATCCTTAGATGTGCAACTATGCCCGCAGCGAAGGTCACACACGCAACGTACAAGTAATCGATACCCAACACCGTTGTATAATCATTATCCTAAACACGCGGCATATCCCTTAGGAATCACGTCGCACATTCAGTTGGTTTTGACGTATTGTAATGAGAAATATAAAGGTCGTTCATAGCTCTCATATGATCAATATAACATACATTATGCATGTACCGTGATAATAATAAGGGTAAGCAGAAGGTAGGAGGAAATAAAAAAACATTTATTCATAGAAATCATCGCCATCTTCGAAACCTTATCGTGATAAGTGAACACTCGGAAGTAGGTATATTAATGTAAGTATACTACGAAAGAAGACATTTTTATAATTATGTATCTCAATTCGGCCTAACTGGATTCACGCTGGCATAATGCGGGTTGGTACACACTACACTTCACATCCGATGTTCCTTTACAGTTAATGTATAAGTAACAATGAATATACACGAAACTTTAGAAAAGAAGTGTACGCCATTTAGCTTAAGCCTCCGACTTTCTTCTCGACAGTCCGTACCGCATCCAACCACGCTATCACTTAATTGAACATAATATTACGAGCAGAAATATATTAGATACGATTAAAAAAAACGAGAAATAATCATAATACACACTACGAGTATGTATGTTTACAGCTGAATCAGCAGTAGGAAACAATATCTGCCAATTAACGATGTCGTCCGGCTTAACAAGCGGTCTATCAATCAAACCCGTGGTGGACGAAGCACCAATTACATGACGCGTGGACCGCTCCCCGCGATGTTTGACCTGGCCTATGAGCCACGTGCCAGGGGCCGTCTGTCACCCCTTGACCTAAACTTGTGTTTAATAAGCAACTGTGGAAAAACAACTCCAAAGAAACGATGTCAACATACACAATTCTAGTATATGTGCCATGTGCGTACTACGCCCAAATGACGATGTCACTCGACCTAGTTTTCATTACTCGTTACCGATTGTGCGGTTGTTAAAGTGGTATTTGTCCACCGAATACCGTAAATGTAATTTAGTTTGCGATCTAATATGACAGATTGACATAAATTTATGCAAAATGTGAACGAGAAGAATTTAAATTATATTGTTTCCATCAAATTAAACCGCGTCAAAATCTTTCTCCTTCCGTCCAAATTCAATTGAAACAAATAACCAAGCTCGCTTTATTATTTGCAAGTACACTTCTGGCGGAAAGTAGATTTGCGCATTATTCGAAACTACAAAGTTAACGGAATTGTTCATTATGACATTTGTTTATTCTATAGTCAATTTATTAAGCGTCTCTTATCGATCAACATTATTCTTGAATATCTGTATAGATTTAATAAGGTTAAAATTTGCTACGTAAAATATTTAAATAAGGCTATATCGGCTTCCAAATAGACAATCCTTAAATAATATAAATTAAGCAATATCCGCTCATGAGCAAATAATTGGCTACCATATTGCTCTTAATAGTATGCAATATGTCGGTTTTCCACGAAGAACATAAAAGGTTCGCCAAGATTATACGAGTGATTTCCTCGCAAACGCAACCTTCCTTCGGCGTCAAACAAAACGTGATTCTTATTCTCAAAATATTGAGAAATTGCGTTTCGTTGTCGCACAAAGATTTATATAACAAAATTGATGAAAAAAAATATTGACAAATTATACCTCTTTCTTAACATATCGTAAAAGTAATTTCACGTGGAAATTGTAGTTATTGGCATTGATCTTCACATACTATATCTGGTGTTACAAATGGAGTTCCGTTCGATTTGATACTGTTGACGTCAAATGCCTAACAATACGTATTCACTGCCATGTATACGTCTATAAGTACTTCACCATTTCAACTGTATACACACCAAATGTTTACACAGCATGGAGCATACATACATGATGTTTGAAGCGAATCATTATACACATTTTCTTTGCGCTCACCTTGTGGAATATTACGAGTAGATCGTCAAGTTTTCCGTGCAAGTCCCCACATACAGTTATCTGGCTGGAAATTGATGTCGTTGCGACATTAATGTTAGGCAATCTCTTCAATACTTGCGTGGCTTCCTTTAATATCTGCGCCACGTGTTTTGGGTGTAAACGATGCTGTAAAATATTTATCAACATAAAAAGAGTAAGAAAAGTAATGTCTGCCTGATAATGTTTATTTATAAGTTTTCCTCGTGAGGGCTCCAGGACTCGTTAAATACATATTGGTTTGGGAATACAATGACTTGTAACAACACCTTAATAATGGTTAGTCTAATAAATAATTGACAATGTAAATTCTATTTGAGTTAGCATTTTATATTAGGTTGTTCGGAAAGTAATTTCGTTTTTTCCAACTAAGGATTAATTTGTATTTTTTCACATCTAACTTCACACTGAAGCCGCATTATCATCAAATATTTTGACAGCTGATGCAGCTGATTGATTCTATGCAGTAGTTTTTGGTTGGTACCCTTTCAAGTTTTGAAAGTGAAAAGCAACATTTTCGGCATATTTCAGTTTTTTACTATCGAAAGGGTAAAAATGCCGTTCAAGTAAGAAAAAAATATCCGATGTGTATGGAGAAGATGTATTGACAGAACGCCAGTGCTAAAACTGGTTTTCTAAATATTGATCTGTAAATGTTGATGTTAAAGTTGCACCACGTCTGTAAGGCCAGTTGAGGCTGATTAAGGAACAATAAAGACATTAATCAACGTGAACCGGAGAATAACAACATAAAATGGCAAAAGGTACTGAACAAATATGGATAACATATAAATTAACATTAAAAATGTAAATATACAAAATTAGTCTTTAATTCTTATAAAGAAAAACGAAATGACTTTCCGAACAACCTAAATATATTATGCTAAAACAAATACACAGCAGAGAGATTTTCAACCCATCCATTCAAAATAAAGGAATAATACAAACGAATTCAGGAATTTCGTCACGCGTTTCAATTACTCATCCGTAAATAGCCAAATACCTTCTTCTTTCTAAATGCCTCAATCAAGAGGTCAACATCTTTTCTCTGTAGGGGAAACTCTATGTCAGGGCCACGTGCGGGCTTCGGAGGCGCCGTCTCGTCCACACCCCCGCCTTCATCCGACTCCTCAGAAAATACTTGTTCCACTAAAAAAACATTCTTCGTGTTAATTACACACACTCTCATTAATCTTAATTCAATTCGGTCGTAAAAACAACAGGCTTTGTAAACCGCGGGGAAAGCTTAACATTGTTGGTTATTATTCACTGTCCAATTTTAAAAGTTCGCTAACAAAAAGATACATTGTTGAAAGTGGGGTTTTATATAATTCGTTAAATAAAAAGTATTTATAGTAGTCTTCACAGACTCCGTGGAGTGACACTGGCTGCGAAACGACAGGCTGCAGATTCGATGCCCGGCCCGAGACAAATGTTTGTGTAAATCCACAAATATTTATTTTCAGTACTGCCTCGGTGGCGCAGTTGTAATTGCGCATGCGTTACTATTGCTGTGCTGAGGTCTCGGGTTCGATCCCCGGGTCGGGTAAAGTGATATTGGGTTTTTCTACCTAGAAATACTCAGTATTAATCCGGAGTCTGGAATAGTGCCCGGTGTGGCGATAGGCTCGCCCCCTATCACATTATGGGACCGAAATTCGGCGAAAAGTGGGTGTACTGGTTACACCTCTGCCTACCCCTTCGGGGATTACAGGCGTGAGTGTATATGTATGTATGTATTTATTTTCAGTTTTATTGTTTTGGAACAAGAGTCCCTCATAGTTATACACATGATACAAGGTTGACCTAGTGTGGAATTAGGACTATGAGTGTAATTGTTTAGGTATGTTAACTACTGGAAAGGTTCAGAAATTATAGCTATGCAATAACGGCAAATAAGAAACAAATCAAATCAAAATTTGGCTAAACGAAACATGAAGATCACTTGCCTGATGGTAGTAGTCACGCCTGGCAATAAACTGCCGCAACACCACACAGAAATTGAATTATGAAATAGGTACTGTGTATCACAGAACTTCGTATAACTAGACATAAGAAGTCAAGGCTGATAATTTAATTTTATTGTCTACAGAGTTCTGCGAACCGGGACCGTCCGAGGAATCTTAAAAAGGAATCAAGTGTATATATTTACTGCGTCAACAAAAGAGTCAGAAGAAAAATTACACGAGCGCAGATTTATTATTATAGAATCGTTCATTAATTATGCCGCAGCTCAGACATATCCGAGGATTTTGTGTTACAAGAATCTGAAAATAGCCGAGACCTAGTTTTATGTCCATTACCGAGTGGCAAAGGTCACTCGATGCATTTAGTTAAATCGCATCGGTCGTGAATGAGTACCGTGACACTAGCCACATAAAAGATGTTGCGTGAATGCTGCCAATGAAATTAACGTAGCGCGTATGGATTATGACAAGTCCTGGTCCTCAACAATTCAATTTTGAAGAAAATTCACACCTTCGATTATATTCTTGCATTTTCCGTTACAAGATTACGCTAATTATAAGGATCATCAATATGAAAAAAATATTGAAATTTACATTGTTAATTAGTCTGAGGATAACTTAATAATTACTGTTTGTACAGTAGAATGATGAGAAAAGATACCAGAAGAAGATAATCAACTATTATAATACTGCTCAACAATAACATTAACTTATTTATTTATCGAAATTACTAAAAAGCAAAACTATACAGTCGAAAAGAAACTTGATTTAAAAGTCTCAGGTGTAAACTTAACTATCAAACTGAGAAAGGACAAACCTAAAACGAAGAAATCTGATTTACAGCCTATGTTGAGACTTTGTAAGTGTCGTGAACAAAAAAACTTTTGGATATTGTTTAGAACACTCGGAAAGGTCACGAAACTTTATTGTGAAACTCAGCTAGCGAGTATCGTTGTCGCCTTTTGTTTCACAGTAACACATTTGGATGTAAAAAATCAGCGAAATATGGTAGGTAGTTCACATTAGATATACTGTTCCATTGAATGCAGAGCTGAAAATACATAATAAATAAAGGTGCTAGTATAACGAGGATCATACATGCAACTTCACCCAAACACAAAGCACAAATAATCAATACTCTATGACAAAGTAAGCTAGTATATTGGTGCAAAACCGATATGCCTGTTGAACCGAAAAATGAAATGTTCATTCGGCTCCGTTGGTGCATCATTTTAGCGCTCAAAAATGAATATTTATAAAGTGGATGCATTCATACATGGATGATATGGATGATCATATACTAAAATTTGTAGTTATTATTATGATCATTCCGCTTTTATAGTTACATAATTAAAATAGTGGAAATTATATCTAAATTATTCATACCCACCCACATGCACCCGAGTCTAATGCAACGGAGAAGCACTTCAAGATAATGAACTAGAATGGAAACAGTATATTTGAATATACTGAATACAAAGCAGATTTCATTAAGAAATTAACGTGAGTGAATTTGAATGCAGCTAGTTCAAACATGCTCTTGGAACTTCTGTCAGAAGTAAACATTAAGATTTGCATCAAGTATATTAAATTGTTTGTTGAGGTGGAAGCGCTGTGTTAGAACTTACAAACAGAAGCGGTTCTCGAAGTCCTCTCGGACGAAGGACGTCCGCTAGTGTCCCTCATATGGCTCAGCAGTGCGTTGAAAAAGTTATATAACTGTAACAAAATGTTGCTGTTAAAAGTTCTGCATTAGAAACATAATTCATCATCCTCCTAAATTTATAACAGTTATAAGAATAATAAAAAAACGACCCTGAATTATTATAAGATATTTTCGTACTGCTGGGCAGAAGTCTCCTCCACTAATGACACAAGTATGGTATTGTAAATTATGTTCAATAATACATTCACTCAGTTCAGTTAGAAGCAGTACACAACTCAGTATAGATATTATATCATCTAGGCGATTACATATTATGAGAAAAATAAAAACAAATCAATTTTGCATCAGAATATTATAACGTTCCTGGAATAGAAATCTTTTATGTTTAATAATTATAATACATCAGATTTTAGTTAATTATTTTCACGTCTATATTGGTTGTGCACGCACATGAGTGGTCAATGATCATAGCAGTGATCAGCAGTGCACTAATAAACGCAGCCATGCGCGTCCACTGTCCTCACGAAGGTGCTGAATGTGCCACGCTTTGAACGCATATTATTATCGATTTGGTATTCTTTAAAACTCAAAATATAATTTTTTTTGACAGATTTGCAGTTGGGTTATTGTTTTTTTTTAATGATGTATTTTATTTTAGCCTTTTTAGTGTCCCGGCACACTATGATACTTGTGATGAATATAATGCGTTACTTGTTGGAGTTTAAACGAAAACCGCTAACACAAATGAAAATTAATTTTAACATATAACTTATATACATTTTTGTAATCCCCTTTTAATTTCCTTTGTTTGGTTTTTTTTTTATTAATGTATTACTATTTCGCGCCAAAAATCCGATATTTTGATCTTTTTTGTCCAACACTTATCTAAGGACACTTGGGGTTTTAAGACGAATATAACGATACCTTAAGTGTCGAAATCCATCCAGCCGTTTGGAAGATACGAGGTAATAAAGAAATTTACAAACATACATACAAGATACGCGCGAAAAACATAACCCTTCCTTGGCAGTTGGGTATAAAACCTATTTATTGCTTTAATAATGTATTAAGCAAACTTCGTACTTTATTTATTATAAATTATTTTAAATATCCTATCTTTCTACAAATTTGAAAGTTTTTTTTATAGATAGATTTATATCGTGGTGATTATGATTGTATTACCAGACGAAAAGAAGTAAATAAACCTAAAGCTACTACATTATCTCAAGATTGTGAACTATATATATAGTGTTTATTTACTATTTGGCTATCTATATAGATTTCCGTAACAATATGAAGATAAGAACGTTACGCTATGCTGAGTATTTAGATCCCATGTGTTACCTAGCTTTAAATACCTTTATGATTAAGCCGCAAATTTTGTTTAGAGTAAATTATTTTGACGGATATAAATTTTTGATTAACAGTCTACGCGTTCTAACTAAAAATACATTTTCTATATAAGTTATACCTATTTAGTATAACAAAGCGATGTTTACAGTTTTTCCAATTTACTCAGGCAGGCGAAATTCTAATTACATTAAGAACCTTTGTAGGTAAATACACATGGGGGCTTTCGTGGTCATTTAATAAATTTAATTTACCCATTTGACTAAAGTAGCTGTATGATACAAAACAGATAAATAATGAAAGCCTTTCGCGATTACATGTTTATAAATGCGCCTAAATTTTAATTATTATCCATACATCGACCAGATAGAGTCTGCCCAGTTTAGTGTACGTACGTTCAGTGTCAAATATATTCAGTTAGACAATACTCTAATAAATAAATGAATCTTTATCAATTTACACTATTTACAATAATATTATTATTATTTTTTTTTTTTTTTTTTATTATTAGTTTTAATATTTTAAGTAGAGTTTGTCCCACATACTTAACTAAAGAAACTGAATACATATATGTTAATTATAATAAGTACAAGAGTACAAGAATATTTTTATTTCAATCTTATGGTACGTATAACGTACCCGAATCACTGAATAGATTGCTAAGCCCTTTACAGTCTAAAAGCACATAAGATCAAAAACGGTCTCCGTGTCCCCATTTAAGTCTGTTTGAATAAAAGCGTAATATAATACCATTGCATATACTATTATGCATAAAGTATTTGAAAATGGTGATACATTAATATTCCAATTACTAGTTATCATATTTGTGGCTAGCTTTGCTCAGTGAAATTGAAATATTGATTTGAAATGTTCAATGAACATAATGAGTCAAAGACTTTGGCACTCCGCCTCAAATTACTTTGTGCACTTAACTGCCAACAAGTAAATTTAATATGACACTATTGTTTGAACAGTCACGTACGAAATTTACCATAATTAAATTAAGTCTAGGGTTGTACGCATTAATAATGTATAAGGCAAATATCCCTTTATTAAATAAGTGCTTTACCGCAGTCTCTAAACCATTTATCACAAAATACTAGGCTTCTCCATTGTAAATGTTTTGAGATTTCTTCTTTACCAAACATTATAAATTATGTTTGAGACCTCGGCGGTCGGAACCATACCCACAAAGACAAATTTAATATTAAACGGGAACTTTAATCACCCAAAGGGTAATTTGTTCTTTCATCTATTTGATTAAATTGGGAATATCGTTACATTGTTTTAATTGTTATTAGTTAGTTCGTAAATTAAATTCTCACAGAAAAACTACAAAGAATTAGGAAAATTTAATACTAATTAAATTTTCCGAATAATAACCAAGCCCGAAAAATAAATAGTAATAAAAATCGTTTAATTGGTTTGGTTGTTGTGGCATTACGCCGGCAAAGAACATTGTATCACCAAGTCCGACTCCCAAGTCAGTCGTCAATCTTTAGTGCGAATTCTCGATTTAAAAATATGATTTATTCCACAAAGGATTTGTGACGTATTTATTTTTCTTAAGAGCATAAGCACATGGTGAAGCAAAATAAAACAAAATTACGTTTGTTGTAATTCTGCCTTTCCTTACCGAAAATATATGAACGCAACCCTTATTAACATGCTTTTTTATCATTAACAACCTAAATGAGCTCAGAACTCATACAGACATGCAAACATTGCTGATTACGATTGCTGGCTCTGATGTAGTATGGATTTGAATCTGAAATAAGGACTAATTAACATGGCTAATATACTAAACCCGTGCATAGCTACTTTGGCTACTAGTATAAGATTCTCCAGATTACCGTACGCATTTGTTGAAAAATTCACAAACAACAGTCTGAATGTATGGAGAGACCAAAGCACGGACATAATTGGCAGAACATGTCTAATTATCCTTCCTTAGTCCCATCCGCCGCGCGTTATACATTATACACAAAGTTTATAACTTTATTTAATCCCATATGTACCGTATACGTAGGGGTTTTGTGTGGGATGTAGGTAGTCATTTTAGTAACACATTAACAACCTTAATATTAAATTAACTCCGCGAGTCAACGAAATTACGTGCCATAAAAATGCACTTGTACAGTAACGGCGTGTGATTGAATAACAAACAATCAAAATTTTTATCGTGTTTCGTGAATTTTATTTGAAAAAGAATGTGATAGACAATTTTCCTCTACACTCATGAAAAAAAACACACAAAGCAACATCTGCTGTGTTTTCTATTCTTGATAAAAATATTAGCAAGAGGCAAAGTTAGAATTTCGAATTTATACTCCTGTTTTATATGAGGACATGATTTCTACTCAATCGTTTGAACTTTGGTCGGCTCGCACACTTTCTTTACAAAGTCAACGAGCCTTTCAAGTCCCAGGCTACCCTTCCGGGGCTGTCGTCCGGGTCTAAATTTAATTTCTTATAGATATTTCGTCTATTGATCTTACAGGATAAGATTGTACGTATTTTACATATATTTACAGGATTTTGTCAACGATCAGCCTAACTAGCTGGTGTTACTGTTCAAAATAACCTCTGAACAATTATTTTTTTCAAAATAAAAACGAATTTAGTAGACAAAAATTGCTGATAATCTTGGACACAATCGTGATAACTAGTTATGCATGTATGATTATACAATGAGAACTACCTTGACTTGATCTTGCTCGCCAGCGTATTCGATGTTCTGAAAGATGGTCCAAGTATACCGTCTACGGACTTCCATGCGTGCTAAGTATCTTCTGTACCACTGCTGAATCAAGATGGCGGCTTTCATGGCTGGAAACAATTAAAAAGTTTTAATTATCCCTTTGCGCATAGAATAGTAGAATGTAGTTATGTTCGCAAAGTGGGATGATATCAAACTCTATCAAATTACTGTCTCAGTGAACGAAGTTACACTTGACCGGGCGCTTTTGTACGCGCATCTATATTATATAAGTTATACTTGTTTATGTGTTCGTCCGCATCTCAGGAGCGGGCTATTTTGCTGAATTTTGTTCTAAATAAGTTATAGAATTTATGACTGCCTCGGTGGCGCAGTTGTAATTTCGCATGCGTTACGACTGCTGTGCTGAGGTCTCGGGTTCGATCCCCGGGTCGGGTAATGTGATATTGGGTTTTTCTATCTAGAAATTCTCAGTATTAGCCCGGAGTCTGGAACCTGTGCCCGGTATGGCGATAGGCTCGCCCCCTATCACATTATGGGACCGAACTTTGGCGAAAAGTGGGTGTACTTATTACACCTCTGCCTACCCCTTCGGGGATTACAGGCGTGAGTGTATATGTATGTAGAATTTATACGTTGGCAATAAAGTACTTTGTAAGTTCACTGCGCACAAATATTCAGTCCTAGAACCTAAAAGTTACGTACGACTTTCTGATCATAAATATAACAATTTTCAATACAACAAGTTGGGCAGAAAGTCTTTTCGTAACTTGTATGTATGAAGTTGTAGTCCAACCTCTATGGTTAAACTGTTTATACCGTGCTAGTTACATTGTTAAAGTGGATTAACCAAACCGGATTAACGCGCAATAAGGCTATGTTGTGCGTATGCTAAGATTGGAATGGCGTCGTTCAATATGAGCTTTAAGGGCTTGGCAAAACCATCGATTCAGTTCTATATTGCCAAATACTGTGTGAGTGCTGACCACGTATGCAACATTTTTAATGATTCTTTCACCAAACGCTACATAGAACCGACTCAAAAAAAACAGAGTCAAAAAGTGTCTACACTAACAATAATAACGTATGTCAGAATTGTGTTTATAGATTATTTTTTCTTAGTGGCTGGATAGGCAGACGAGCAGACGGGCTACCTCAGATCTGGAGTTGGGGTACAATGTTTGGCCATTTTGCGGCTTTCTGAGTACCTACTCTGACACTAGACCCTTGACCTCTTCTTCACCTTCTTGCCCATGGCGTAGTGTGAAGAAGCAGGCCGGCATGATTGTGTTGAGTAGCGGGGGATGGATCGTCTCTCGCTACTCAGTACTCTATTTGGACCGCTCTGCGCTTACCATCAGGTGCAGTGCGGTCACTTTGCCGTGCCAGGATAAAAAAAAGACACAAATTATCACAGTTTAAAAAATAAACGTATAGTATTAGTAGCCAGTGGACGGTCACAGATGCCAAACATGTGCCAAACAAGTAACAAGGCGCCAAAAAAGTTTAAAAAAACCTTTACATAGAATTGTTACTTATGGTTCTTATGCAAGTTCTTCAAGTACCGCCCACAAAGACCCAAAAAATTAGACTTTTTTACGTTGTACAAAATGTTTGTTCAATACACTTGCAAACATTATAGTGCATGCGTTCCAAAAAATAATAATAAACTAGCCTGTATAATTCATTGTCCTACTGCTGGGCACGGGCCTCCTCTACTAATGAAAGGGCTTAGGTCTTAGTCTGCCACGCTGGCCTACTGCATGTTGGCAGACTTCATATAACGTTAAATTTTTATTTAGAATTATCGGGCATGCAGGCTTAGCACGATGTTTTCCTTCACCGTTGCGTTCCAGATGTGACTGACTGTTTATTTCCTTGCATGTATGTACAAGGCTTTGTTTGACTCTGTTGTCTTCAAATGCTTTCGTTTATTTAGACATTAAATCGAGGTGAAAATAAAGCTTAGACTTTGAGGGAAATCGTCAAGTAAATTTATTTAAGCTCGGAGCTCTACGATGTTTGCGTGCCAGCCTTCGTCTGATTCCCCTGAGACTACGAATATAAACAGCATCGCTGGTTATATAAGAAACGAAATGTAGCAGAGATAATTGCAAGTAAATTCATTTGGATTTTCATAAATTCTTGCAGACTATTGATCTCCAGCTCGTTTCACAGAAAGAATATAGATAGCTTTGTTTTTACGACCAGCCGGGCCTACAGACATCAATGCCCTATGTTCAGTCGAATACTTGTTGTAAAACTCATTTTTTTTAATCTGGCGCGGCAAAGTGACCACACTGCACCTGATGGTAAGCGCAGTGCCGTCTAGATAGATTATCAAGCAGCGTGAGACAGTCAATCCTTCGCTTCTCATCACAATCATGCCGGCCTCCTGTTTAGCTTCTTCATACTACGCCTAAAGGACCCAGGATCATAGGAACGAGGAAACACGGTAGCTGGCAAACTATTCCACAGCTTTATGGTGCGGCAAAAATCGAATTTGCAAACCTCTTGGTTCAGGCCGTGGCAATAGATACCACGAAACTTCTCAAGCCGGTACGCGTGGTTTTTGTATGGAAGGGAGAGGATGAGATAATATCAAACAATTCTTCAGAGCATTCGCAATGATACAGACGGTAGAATACGCTAAGCGCGGAAACATCCCTTCGCAGCTGTAGCGGCTCCAGGTTGTTGGTCACGTCTGTATCATTCACAATGCGGATGGCCCGCCGCTGCAACCCATCCAAGGCATCGAATAGGTACTTAGCGGACCACGAGATGGACGGCAGCACGGGTGGTAAGGCCTCGTTCGCTGTCGTTGTTCGGTGCGCGAGGGCTCCTTAGCTCCCCATGGAGATGGGCTGCTACCCGGCACCGCGCAGGGGCGATTCCGACTGCAATTCTAGCACTCCTTAGAATATCCTAGGATCGCTCCAAAGAAGGCCACCGCGGGGTTTTAGCGGGTAGTGTCGGATTGGGTGTACATAGGGGGCAAGGACTCGGCCCAGCGGCAGCCCGGATAGCCATCATCCGGGCGAGGGTGTCCTGGGTCATAAGACCGGCTAGTCCAGCATATCCGTTTTATTCTTATTCGGCTTCCCTCCGGACCCGGCAGTAATAAAACGCTTTCCCAGCGACAACAAAAAAGGTACTTAGCGGAACCGTCCCAGAGATGCGAGCAGTATTCCATTCCCGGCCGCACTTGTGCTTTATATAAGCGGTAGAGCTGACCGGGCGCGAAAAACCGCCACACCCTGTTCAGGATTCCGACCCTGCGTGAAAAATAATATAACTCATGCAAAATGTTGCCCAACCTAACCGAATTCCCAGATTTTTTATAACAGCAACACCTCAGATACTCATATGCTCGTCAGCCAGCTACTAAAAATCATTATAAACATGATGATACTAAACATAATAAATCAATATATACAAAAGTAATAATCAATCTGGATAGTAAACTTGTGCATTGTTACTAAAACCAGCAAAATAAATATAATATGACCAGAGAAACCGCACTCGATGTTTAATGCCTTTACGTACTTATATAGTATATGTACTTCTGTGTTATTAATCACAGTCAAGACGACGGTAAAAGCATTCTCACGTACATATAAATAAAAAAATGCTTATACTGAGTATCAGGCGTATAGGGTAACATTCCAAAGAATAATTCACATTGTGTTCTGTTCATTCGTCATCATAGATAAGGCCCGCATGAAGATAATTTTAACAAAAGACCTTAAATGACGTTTTATCTTAACTAACAATATATCTTGGAGTGGTAACTAGTGTACTCCAAATGCCTAATTCAAGCGTCCGATTTATAACACAAAAACCCAATTTCACCATCGATCAGACATTTCTCGTTATACGACATTTCAATTTGCAATTAAATTCTGTTCCAAAATTATTGAACAAACCTTTGTTTCTCTATAAAACTAATTTATTATTGTCTATCAAAATATAACTATACAGACGTGTGTATTCATTAATTTAGCTAAATGCTATTAATAAAACTATTAATACCAAATCTATTTCTGAACTCGGGCATTCTGTCAGAACATATTCAAAATTATGTTCTTTTGGTAAAATATGATATATATTTTATATGATTAATTTTCCATCTAATGCTTAGAGTATTTAACACTGGAGACGCCATTGAGCGCTTACCCCGTATGACAAATGTAAGAGCACGGTGCTCATACACGTTCTATAAAACGAGTTGCGCTTCGTGATCCGCCACTAAAAAAGTGACATCACGTGCGAATTGAGCTCCGTCAAGATGCGATCCTGTAGCGGTAATAACATGTAAAAATAGATCAGACACATTAAACTTACAAAAATACAACATTATTTTTCACTTGGACGTATTTTTTTAAAGTAATATTATCCTTAAAAGCAACAAAACTTATAATTTCTAAAAATTATCATCGGGTCATAAATGTTGCCAGGTTAATCTTTTAGCCACAGTAGTGTAAAATTTATTTGCATTCAATATCTTAAACGCAAGTTGTTTTTTTAATATTCATTTTTAACTAATGTTGCCCGCGGCTCCGCCCGCGTGTAGGTCTTGGAGCATTTTAACCTTCTATATTTTGCTATCCCATAAGAAGCGTGCATTTTTTCAAGTTAAAAGTGGTCTTTGTCATTTTCTGATCCCTAAACTGCCACTATGCAAAAAATCATGTCGATCCTTTGCTCTGTGAAAAACTAAACTATCCCATGGGAACTGTACATTTCTCCGGGATAAAAAGTAGCCTATGTGCTTTTCCAGACTATAATCTATCTCTGTGCCAAATTTTAAGTAGATCCGTCCAGCCGTTGTAGCGTGATTGGATATCAAACAACCATGCATCCATCCAAACATACGCATTTATAATATTAGTAGGATTACTTTATTTATGCTTCTTAATTTATAATTTAAAAATATTAGGAGAGTTGACATATCGACTAAGTTTACAATTTCATAAACTTTATGCCAGTGTAGCATTTTGGGTGGTTTATGTGGTAACACTGTCGTTTATGCAAGACTCAAATAGTGTTGTAGATAAACTTATAAAGGTTATCGATAAAATTACTAATCCATGTGGACTGTCTTCTAAACACATACTTTTAATGTAAATAGTTCTAACACACTAGGAATGTCACAAAATATGACAAAACCAGAATAAAGTATTTGTCAAAAAAATGTGATCCTAAAAATGTATCCGGTATATTTAAAAAATATTTAGGTACGAATTTTGGCGCCATTCATTTATTACGTAAGATGATGTAGGGGGGGAGTCGATCATGTCTTATTTTTTCTTACAAGGGGTGGGAGGGAGTCTTAATAGTTCTTACGTAAGATCACACAAATGCGCAAAGTTAGGATTATACTTTGAAAAAACGTGAGCCATGCCTATAATTTTAAAAACAAGCAACTTAGATTTTTTTAATTTTTTTTTGTTAACCGGTATGACTTGCCTTTTCACCCGGTTCCGGCTTGACGTCGACTTTTGGGACACCCTGTATTCATGTCGAGATCTCAAGCCCTTTTTATATGCTCTTCATAATAGATAGCCGTTAGCCGGCTACCACACCAAAACAGGCGATAATCGCTCTCAATGACATACAATAATTTCATTCACAGCATTTGCTAATCGCATTCGTTACCAGTAACACTGTATTTCTTGGCTCCGCTTATTTAATTTGAAATTTTATGGAATAACAGAACACTCCATTTTCTTACAAACTATATACCATTGGAAAGGTCGTGTTGTGTACTTTCCGGTGGTATATTTGCTGAGGTATAATCGGAATACCTCAAAACGAGTGAGTAATCAACATTTTAAAATAATTTGCATCGGCCGTCATTGTTGTGTTGCATGTGCTGACATATCTGAAAAACGCTACTCTACAATTAGTGTTGACCAAAAAAAAAATGGAAGTGTCACGGATGATGTGCAAAGCAACCAAAAACTGATAACAGTAATACACCTTTACGTCCCATTGACTCACCCGGGAAGTCAAGGAACAATAATGACTCGCTACCTTTTAATGACAATATTACGCATCGAAAAAAGCCACTGTTGATAGTAGCGCAATTAGTGGAAGTTCCGGCTTAAACTCTTCCGCGTCAGTTATTACAAAGAAAGACGCTAGGGAAATAATAAGAGAATAATTCAATGTCATGAAATTGGCTTTAGCACAGGAGCTTAACCAAACACTTAAGCAGATGGTGAGAACCGAATTTCAATCTCGAAAATCAATTCATAAAACAGGAAATAACTGCTTTGGATAATAATGTTTGTTTCTGAATGAAAATTATGAAACCACCAAATCCGCCATCGCCAAATACCAAGACACACTGAGAGAGCTAAAGAAAGAGAACGTTCAGTTAACATATACGTTACAGGATCTGCAAATCAGGCTTCAGGTTGCTGAGCAGCATAACCGTTCTAACAATCTTGAGATAGAGTGTGTCCCCGAGCACAAACAGTAAAACTTGCTATCTATAATTACTCAGCTGTCTAAGGTATCCTGCAACTTGAAAGAATCCGACATTCATCATTGCACTCGTGTGGTAAAAAGTAACAGAGACGACAAGAGACCTCGCTCAATCATTGTTAAATTGGCTACCTCTAGGCTTCGGGATACATTTTAGCGAAAACAATAAATTTTAATAAGGCAAATCCAAACGACAAGCTCAGTACTGCTCACATAGGCATTGGAGGTAATAAATCGCCGCTTTACATTGTTGAGCACCTTTCACCTAAAAACAAATTACACGCAGCGGCTCGCCAGATCGTCAAAGAAAAAGAGTACAAATTCGTGTAGATTAAGCAAGGTCGTGTTTTCATTAGGAAAACAGAAGAAGACGAGTTTACTTATATAAGAAACCAAGAGACCAGAACCGACCTAAAAGAATTCTCTGCCGTATCCATACTAGCTGTTGCTCGCGGCTCCGCCCCCGTGGAGTTTATTTTCGGGAGCAGAAGTATCAATGCAAGGAGTTGTCTTCTGCACTGAGACACCTATAGCGATCGTCCTGAATCTCAGGTGTTGTGACTGTCTAGATGGCTAGACAGGCACAACTCCTAACTTAAACTTCTAGCACTCCTTATAATACCCCGGGATCACTCCGTAAGTGTCGAAGAAGGCCACCGCGCGGTTTTAGCTGGTAGTGTCCGGTTGGGTGTACATAAGTAGTAGGGACTCAGCCCAGCCGCAGCCCGGATAGCCATCATCCGGGCGAGGGGGTGCTGGGTCGTAAGACCGGCTAGTCCAGCATAACCGTTTTATTCTCATTCCGCTTCCCCCCGAAGCGGACGGCAGTAATAAAATGCTTTCCCCGCGACAAAAATAAAGTGTTGTGCCTGAAGCTTGAGATTGAATAAATATGAATTTTCAGATCCCTAAATTGAAGTATTACGGATTGCCCATACAAACTTTTAACGTCTATTTAACCCCTTTCAAGATATTTTTTTGAAACAAAAGATACCCTATGTCCTTCCCTAGGATATAATCTATCCCTCTACTGAATTTCATTAGGATTCGTTCACCCGTTTAGTCATGAAAAGGTAAGACACAGACATACAAACAACAATATTAATTTTGCTGCGGAGATATTTTAAAACTGTAATATCTCCTAAGATATTCATTGAAATCAAATGACGTAAAGGGCAACTTTGTTCAAAATTAAATACTTGTGATGAATAAAGTATTTATTCAAATCAAATCAAATCATTTATTTTGCAAATTAGGCCACTAGGGGCACTTTTTACATGTCATAGTAATGTTAAAATCTAAGTCTACCGGTGCTTCGGAAATGCCCACTGGTCTGAGATGAAGCACCAAGAAACTCAGCCGTAGGTCTTCTGTAATTTTTCATTATATTTCAACAAAAAATCACACATAAAATACATTTTTAAACAAGTCACATTCACATGACAAAAAAAAATGATGGTATACATGTCAATACAAGGCAGAGTCGTAAAAGAGGCTATACAACTTGTTATTTAATTTTATCCAACTAACAATCAATGAGCAATCCAGGTAGACCAGTCCACACAAGCAGCACCCGTTCACGAGTATGACGCATGTGCCAGCCATCGGCCTCCTCAACCATGACACAGGGAAGTGACCGACCCGGCACATAACGCCGCCGCAAGCGCAGACCCTTAAGCGAGCATGACATACCCTAATCGCGACAAAGAATGATAGAGAAACAAATTCACAATACAATAGCTTTAACAAAAAAACAATATATTTGGATAAGGATTAATACCATGTTTATAAAAACCCCTTTCCAAATAATACATTGTTTCAGAACAAATTCGATAACCATTAAAAAGGTTATAGTGAGCCAACCGAAATAGATAGACATATGCTATTGCGGACTTTTTTAAGAACTTTTTAAGAGGAACAATTTCGTCGTACATGATTGTTATGTAACTTTAACCGTTAACGCAGCGTACGCAACGGAAGCTCTCAAAAGGAATCAATTTTCCCCGTTTTTGCAACATTTTTCATTGCTGCTCCGCTCCTATTGGTGATAGCGTGATGTTATATAGCCTATAGCGCTCCTCGAGAAATGGGCTATCCAACACTAAAAGATGTTTTCATTCGAACCAGTAGTTCCTGAGATTAGCCCGTTCAAATAAACAAACAAACTCTTCAGCTTTATATAATAGTATAGATTAAATAAATTAAAGGCGTATTATTTAAAAAAAATCTAAAAAATAAAGTTTTTATTTTTGCTTATTTGGCTTGTATTTTTCTCAGTACTCATTACCTTTATTATCTTTACAGTATTTCGATTAAATTAGAAATATTAATTTACACTATTTTTAACTATACCTCTCTACTTCCGTCCCTTTTCACGAAATCACACCCAGAGATTGCAAGAAAGCGATAGAAAAGATGATACACATAAAAAATTATCTTAAAACATTTAATAAATTATAATTGTTTTATTTTATCTATCGATAGATAAGGACAACGCTATCTATACCTCGTGTCGACATTGCTACGCTCTACTGTTTTTACACAGTTGTCAATATATGACACTGTAAATATATTTCACAACATGATAAATTTGTAACTGTGTGCATAAATTTGCCAGTGTTGTATGAAATGGTGTAGTGTGCGTGCGTAGCGACGTGATTACATTTTGCATTTGTGTGCACATGTTTATTTGTAGTTGTACGAAGCCCCCCACCGACATTGCTGAATTTTTTGTTCAAGATTCGAGCGTAATGCCGTCTCCTTTTGGTTGCCTACTCTAAGATCTAATGCTATATTAGTGACGTCTAAACTTGTCACTTTCGTTCCATTTAATCACATTTAAGGTTATATTTGCCTACAGCAAAAAAAGTATACAAACGCAGTATACAAAAGCATATAAATACCTACAATTCCAAGGAATCTGAGGAGATAAATGGGGGAAGAGAGGTATGTTCTGTATTCTAAAATGTCATGGATCGTACGAAACGAACGATTTACGAAACGAAACGAATAGTAATAGAATAGCCAGTACTGCTCGCTTGTTTTCTGTAAGACAACGGTGCCAGCTCAGTCGATTCAGCCTATTCATGTCGAAAACAAAACTTTCCACAGTGCGACTACCAAACTCACGTGTTTTCACCTCGGGTGTAAACTGAAAGGCCTAAAGGATTTTGCCTAACACCAAAGTTAAACAAACAATTAATACATTAATTTCAAACACCTAATTCTCGAATTTCGATTAGAACCACCAGTGACCGAGTGCTTTTGTATCATAACGAAAACTAGTTTCCAGGATTTAATTTGGCGGTGAATGGAGAATGAACACAGACTAATTGAAGCCTGCGGCAATATTGAATATTATCGTGACACAGATATAACCTTACATGCATACTATCAATCTAGACATTTCCAGCATATATTTATACGTATCAATCATATTAATATGGGTCCTATGTAAGACATAAACCTTGACGTTAAAGAGCAGTTTTATTGGTCATTAAGCATAGACTTTTAGTATGCTGTAGATTGATTAGCGGCTGCGCTGTGTCAGGACACTACATTATTCAATGTAGGTCAATGGAAAACATGCAGGTAAACTAAAGCTATAACCATCGCACATTTAAAACATGGAAGCATTCTAAATAACACCCATATGTTCCACGTATTCTAAAGGTATTTTTGTAGCGCAAACATTTATGGAAAAATAATTTCTATAATGGAAAATCTTCGATTGGCAAATAAACTTTTGCAGACATATTACGTACTTATTTTATAAAATTAGCAATGAAACATAAAACTGATACATCTTCAAAATATTGGTTCCAAAATATTATGTCAGTATTTTATTGTCGGCTATCACATTTGATATGATGTCTCAAATAGAACACTTTCACACTTTAGTGTCTGTTGAAAAGAATACATGAATTTTATAGAGATTTGTAGCATAAAAACTTTATATCAGTACCGTTTTATTCGTTTTTAAGTGCTATCGTATGTTTACACCATTAACATCAACTATATTGACTATAGAAACTAGTGTTTTTACAACTGCTACAAAACATCACTCTTACCTTTAGACGTTGAACATTCTACCACTTATCATTGTCTTGTCACTTAGGAAGTCATTACGTTACAATTATAAATAGATAAAGCTCTACCGTACTGTATGAGTCTAGATTTCATGTTTGAATAGCTCTGTAGATGCGACTATGGAATGAAACAAAAATTTTGTAGCTTAGTTGAGATAGCCCAGGCAATGCTCTCTCCAAAGATTAGTAAGTGATTTTTAATCTAAATTTAAACAAGGTACCATATTTAACCGATATATGGAATAGCACAGAACTGTGAAAGTCGTAACTAGACCAATTAAGACTTTTTTTTTTATCCTGGCACGGCAAAGTGACCGCACTGTACCTGATGGTAAGCGCAGTGCGGTCCAAATAGAGCACTGAGTAGCGAGAGACGATCTATCCCCGCTACTCAACACACTCATGCCGGCCTGCTTCTTCACACTGCGCCATGAGCAAGAAGGTGAAGAAGGGGTCGAGGGTCTAGTGTCAAAGTACTAAGAAGGCCGCAAAATGGCCATTGTACCCCAACTCCAGACCCCCGACAAAAACCGGATGTACACTGGCTGATCCCGGAACGCGACACACTTGCGTGTGCCACTATGGCGGGTTTTTCGCCCTGTGTACGGTGGTCGCTATCCGGGCGGATATGAATATCCTACCACCAGCGCACAGTTTCACAGTTAACTTTCAGATATATGTACTTAGGTCGAACATCCGTTGAGTTCCTAAGCCAGGTCAAGCAACCAAAATATATGATTGTGTTTTTGGTTCCAGTAATCACATGTATTGTCTGGGGCTGGAATTTGTGTCGGGTGGTAAACTTGCCTCTTATAATATTATGAGACAAATTCTAAACACTGACATGCACGTGCATACTGTATACACGTACTGGTTGCATTATTGCGTACTCCGTCGGGGATACAAATGTGAGTGAGTTATGTTCTGGCAGAATAAAAAAAATTGGCACTATATTGATAATTGATTGATGTTGATTATAAACATACATAATTGACATATTTAATATCCATATGTGAACTTATACAATAAATGCGAAAGTAACTCCGTCTATATATCTGTTATGTTATAAATAGGGGATGAAAGTTTATACAAACCAGTATATGACATTTATTTTATTTGTGATAAAAACTTAAAAAGATAAGGTGTGCCTACAATTTTTTATTAACGAGTATATTTTCAAGGATTATGAACTGCTATAAAGTATTTAATAATAAAATAATTGTTGAACTATTCCAGCCATCTCAAAATTAGTCTGCCCCGACTAAATCCCATCTCTCGTAGATATTAAATAGAAAGGTATCCAATATCTGAAGCAACTGTCTACCCTGAATAACCCTTTTAGCAGAGATAATACAATTTACTGACAGTAATGTGGGAACAATAAGAAAACCATATCACGTAGATGTGTAGGTATAAGTATGTGAAACTCCCATTATAGATACGATTTGATATTCTCCATAATTTTAACATTCTGTATACATTCATACACAGTGGATACATCAGACATACCATATTATGTGTATGAAATAGGTTTGCTTTTATTCGAGTCTCCAGTTCATATAAAAAAATGAACACCTATATTATAACCTCAAACATAAGTTATACCAGAAGATTGTTTATTTACCTACATAAATATTTGTAATGAGATAATGATACTTTTAAGAATGTAAATAAATATTTTAAATTTAATGAAGTCTTATATGATGCATATGAATGCCGGCAAATGTTTTTAGTGTCTTTATGTTTATAGTACTTTATTATATACTAGCTGTTGCTCGCGGCTCCACCCGCGTGGATTTTTGTTACACCTTGGGTAACAGTATTTTAGTTTTAGTAGAAATCCATATTTTTTCTTATTTTATAATAAATTTAATTAGCCTATATTAATCAGTGATAATGTAGCAGTCAAATGGTGAAAGAATTTTAAAATAGGTCCAGTACTTTTTGAGCCAATTCGTTACAAACATACATACAAATCTTTCCTCTTTATAACATTAGTATAGACTAGCTGTTGCCCGCAGATCCGCCCGCGTGATAGTTGTTTTTGAAAGAATTGGTATAAAATCCATGGAGTCATCTTAAGCTATTCATACATCACATATGCTATTTATACATCTTCCTACTTCCCATAGGAACCGTGCACCGAGAACCGTGCACGATACAAAAAATCATGTCGATCCCTTGCTCTCTGAAGAATAAAAATCCTATCCTCCTATCTAATCCTACCCTATCCCGCGGCAATCGTACATTTTTCCGATATAAAAGTAACCTATGTCATTCTCTGATCCATAAACTACCACTATTAAAAAATCATGTCGATCCCTTGCCCTATGAAAATGAAAAACCTATCCCGCGCGAATCGTACTTTTTTCCGGGTTAAAAAGCCTATGTCATTATCTGACCCCTAAACATAACCTAACCCCTTTGCGCGATCGAATGATCTAAATGTATTCAACATTTGTAGATGATTAGTCCAACCGTTTCTGAGTTAAAACCGACAACAAAAATTTTAAAAATTGCGGAATCCGGATCTGTGAGTCATAAAATAAATATTTCACTCAAAATCGGGTAAATTACTCGAATGTACAGATAGACGCTATAGATTTATATATTAGTATTACAAATAATATGAATATGAATATATGTGGTCCATTCTGCATCACTTCAAAATTAAGGAGTTGTAGAGATAGGTTTGTGAAATCCTAATATATACAGATAGCTTTACCCCACATAATATTACAACCGTAATCAAATTTTGCGCCTTTCATGAGGAAAGTAATTATGTTGTGACGATCGTAAGGATTCCTGAAACCAATTATACAATATATTGCGGGAATTTGTCAAGGGTCATTTCGGCACCATGTGGGTTACGTAAATGACCTTTAAAAGTTATTACATTCATTATCCTTGTGTGATTCGATTGCTAAACATTAGGCCGTATTTTGTATACTTTATTACAATCGGCAATTAAAGTCTTATAGTTTGTACATTCAGATTTGATTAGATAATCTGGAAAAACATTAATTCACGAATACATACAAATTCTGTTTCTTTGGTCCATAATTTATAAATAAACCTATTTCTTTAAAACGGTTTGAGTCAGCAACAAATTGTACCTACTCTCTTTCAAAGAACCGCTATTCAATTTCTAAAACCATCCAGTTTGGAACATTGAACATAAATCCGGGTGTTAGTGAGGAGAAAGGACCTAAGCTTGCGCTACTTTTCTTTATACAAGCGAAAAAGCCCCAATGGCGGCGCTAGTTCGACATGTTACATGTTTATTTGTGAATTTTTACCACTAATGGATTTGGATTTGACATTTTTCTCTTTTAAAATTGTTAATATACCATATCATTCTAAGGAATGAAAGACTTTGCGTTTAAATGTCTACAAACAAATAAAATTGGATGGTCTGATCTGGAAGTAACTTATATTTTAATTATTTGCACGTTAGAAAGCGAAATAAAAGTCAAAATATCATTTTTTGTCCGGACAACTGTGTTGATTTTTATTTCGCTTTGTTTTGTATTAGTCCGGACTAATCTCCAAAACTGTTCCAATTTTTATTATTGAATTTTCACAGACAGAATTTTGACAAACAACATATCTAATATCTATTCTTACTTTAAATGACAGCCACAATGTAGATGGAGCCAGTTCTACTGCATTAATCTATGTTTGAAACTTGGATGAAGCAAACCCTGAAGTTGAGTGGTCATTTGCCAGAAATCGAAAGAAAGAGAGAAAATAAATTTTATTTGGTCAACACTTTAGATGGCACACATGAACATATATAAGAGTAGTACAAAATAAAACAATATTAAAAACCTTAAGTATAATACTACTCCTCAATTTGGAACACCTGTGTCTAAAGTATGACCAAAAAGGCCATAGGCTCAGCATTTGTCAGGTAGTAAAATATTGCCTGGCGCTGATATTGCCTAGGCCCTGATTAATCTTCAGATAAATCTCAGAACCTATAATATAATACTACTTGTCCCCAGTTATACAACGAACATGTCACTCTACCTAAGATAGTGACGTCTATAAATTCCGGATCTTGTCGGCTGCTGTTGCCAATGCAACGGATTCGCAAAATTAAGAGCCTGATACTAGTGAAGGCTATTATGGAAGATCAACGTTATCTACCAGAAAAATAGTGTAATTTGCGAATGTGGCTCCATAATACACGCAGTTATAACTCCCCCATTGACACTTTAACGCTGACGCTGTCACAGGCAATAGCCAGTCTTTATTGTATCTATTATAAGGTGTATATATACATAGCGTAATAATTATGCAAAAAGCATAGACAAACTATTATAAGAAAAATACAAAAAGCATCTAACAGCCTCCGTGGTACAGCGGTAGCCAGCTGTGAAACGAGAGGCCGTGGGCTCGATTCCCGCACCGAGACAAATGTTTGTGTGACAGAAAGATATTTGTTTCGAGTCTGGTGTTGTGCAACTGTAGTCCCCCGTAGTTTTTGATACCCCCGATACAGGGTTGACGTAGTGCGGGGTCAGAACTATGTGTGTAACTGTGGGTGTATTTTTTATTTTGAAGTCTCAGTAATACTTAAAATTCCATTAAAAGTGTTACACTTAATACGACTTGTGCATCATTTTTCATATTCGCTTCTAAGTTAAAACTTTTAGTGTAATTGTTGATATAACTCATGACGTCTATTTTTATTAATGTTTTGTATTTTATACTTACTTCTTTCAGCCTTGGTCATGCTGACGTCATCTCTCCGCCAAAACTTTAGGAATGGAGCCAAGGCTTTCATGGTGCACTCGCCATTGAGGACTCTCTTGCCGAGTCTCTTTGGCACCTCTTGTTCCAGCTCAGAACTTCTGCATGATGATGAGTCGTCAGCCTGGGATCGGGCTCTTCGCCCCCCTCGGAAGCTGACGCAGCCACACCCTTCAGCCAGAGAGAACATGGTGGGACTCTTGTCCTTATGGTACTTATTTTTATCTCTTCGTTTGCGCGTACATCGTGGTGCGTTCTGACGCAACTTTGGAATGATGCTGGAGGGTTACTGATGCAAGTGAAGATATATTAACATGACCTGGCACGGAGGACCCTGCAACAAACAGAAAATATATTTAGTTTTGCGACTTAAAACAGAAGTTTCTACAGGAGGTAGTTTTTTACAGGAGGTCTTAGATGTCAATATAATGTCAAAGCATTATTGTTTCTTATATTTCCGTAAAATTTCGTTTTATTCCGATGTAATTCCAAGGATTCATCTTCCTAATTTGTAGAGAATATTACTACAAAGTACTTACGAATAAATACCATGTAGTAATATTCTACCTTTAAAAAACACTTTCGCGATCGGTTGTTTTAAGTTTTATCGGAATGGATGAATGGTGCAGAAACGCGGTGCACAAAGACACATTCATGGATTCGAATATAACTGTAACAATCACCATTCGCCACTCCACTGTCATAGTAAAATAGAAAATATTGATTTACACAATACACCTGCAAATAGGTAAAGCATCAATTACCGATTAGCTATTTGTATTTTGTGTCGTTTCAATTAACTAATGGAGTTAAAACCGTTATTGCGGCTCCATTATTAATTAGCCCGTAGGAATTTCGACCGTTAATTAATATTAAAGAATTCCAAAACTTTAATTAATAACGAATCGTTGAAGTTTTACAATTATTTGGCGGCACAAGCTTATTGGTATAGCTTTAATTATTAAGGTTACTTAATCCCACAAATGAACTTAAAGTCATAAAACGATTCACCAAGCTACAATAATTCTTTTAGTAATCCCCTTAATTAAACGTCCTCGTGACCAGAGTGGTCATGGCATTGGACTTTTGGCTTATCTATCGTTTTCTCAAAAAGTGTTAATTCGATAAATAAACACTTTTCAATAACATTTTAGTTCTATAAAATATTTTTTAAAACATGTTATATATTAGTAACATAGTTTATAGATCTTAAAACGTTCGTGCAGTAATATGTTTTTATTATCCATGTTTACATTTCACGTTATAAATGTAATAATATCGTAATATAAGCTTTTTTTTATCTAGCACTGCAAAGTGACCGCACTGCACCTGATGCTAAGCGCAGTGCGGTCCAATTAGAGAATCGAGTAGCGAGAGACGATCTATCCCCCGCTACTCAACACAATCATGCCAGCCTGCTCCTTCACACTACGCCATGGGCAAGAAGGTGAAGAAGCGGTCGAGAGTCTATTGTCAGAGTACTCAGAAGGCCGCAAAATGGCCAAGCATTGTACCCCAACTCTAGACCCCCGAGAAAATCTGAGCTAACATCGATATTCCAGAAGGTGAGCACAGGTACAAGAAAACTCGAAACGTTAGTGACGTTTCTTGTTATTACGTGTATGTGTTTAAAAAGATAAATCACTTGCACAATTTACCCGACCTCAGTAATATAATGCAGGATACTGTCATTAGATCTACATGGTTATTATGTAGTATATGTGAAAACCGTTTTTAAATTGATTTCTGATTGTAGACTAACATGACTTAAGAACGGATGGAAGCATTTGTATATTTTTATAGTGTCTCTATTAATTAAAAGAAAGTACTACGAAAACAAATTAGAAAATACAAATAGAAAGTTAGAGCAAATCTTTGAAGTTCTTTTTCTATAGGATTCCAGGTTCCTACAGTAGCTACAGATATAATTTATCACGCATGCGAAGCTGCGGGCAAAAGCTATTGATAAATAAAATACATTTTAAAGATTTTTGTATACCCAGGCGTCTCGTTCGCAAAGAAAAATGCAAATATAATTTCTATTGTTACGTTAGGGATTTGGCACTGGGATTTGAGAGTTTGAATTAAGTATGAACGAAATACAAAACATTTCTAATTTAATTTTTAACGATCCGCTTACTTAAATTAAACTTGAAGCTGTTAATTGAACTAGATTAGGTTTGCCTTGACAATAATTAGAGATCTTACAATAAACAGATTTTAAACCTGTATATATTACTTAAGTACAATAATTTACTTTTAATGGCGCCTTCAAAACTAGACTGTATAAATTAAGCCTTTAGTATCATAAACAAATATATCGTACTTTGTAAACCTACATTAAAATATGGAATCCTGTATGCATACGCATAAAATATATCCTAATACTGCGTAGCCTATGCAGAAATCACAATAACTAGGTAATTATCATTAGTAAATTATTATCATTGAAAGACAACGCTTCGAATTAGATTTATTATTTTTGCTCAGAGAATATTGAATAGCACCATAAATAAGGAATGAACTAATATGTAGAACGTGTAAAAGGTGCAGCATGACATTAAACAGTATCTCCTTTACGACTCTTACGAAAGAATGTTAATCAAAATAATGGACGCTTTATTACTGCCGTCCATGTCACTCATAAAAATCCCAAAAATAGTCCAATCACAAAAAGGCAGCTATACTAGCTTTATCTGAGGCAACTGGTTCGAATGTCGGTCGCGGGAGCGATTCACTTTATTTCCCTAGAGTTTTATGTTATGTGTTGCTTTGGTTGAAAGTATTTGCGGTACCTTTGCAAGTCGTATACCTATTTCATAAAAGCTTAGCACGAAGGTTTAAGTGGTTACGGTATGCAATACAGAAAATACTTTTGAAATTTACATATTCTAAAAGAAATTCGAATATGAAAGTATTTTTTAAGGTAAAAAATATTTGAACTGAAACTTATATAGATTTAACAATGTCAAGAACAGCCATCACTTCGTATACTTAGTACACAAAGAAAAGGCAAAAGTTGTAAATGACCCGCAATTAAATACACTGAACAAAAAATATTTGCCTCATTTATAAAGCTAACATTTCTCACTGAATCCTCAGATAAAATTTAATTTTGGCGTAATTGTCGTTTGAAAAAATATTGTATTCGTTGATGGCTTGTAAACAATACTTACAATGTTTGCCAAGCAATTACATAAATGAATCCAGTACTATATATATAGTAGTGTATTCATTCACGATACATAGTCTATGTATGATATGTATACACTATTCATAGTTCTTATTGTTAATATTAAATTTAAATAATATTGGACATTTCTAAATACTATTCTTAAAATACTGCTTAAAATCTTGATGATCGAGTTTTGGTGGAATTTCACTAGAAAACATCGATGAAGTAGCACTTTCCAACATAGTGGTGAAATTATATTTCTGAATAAAGGGTACTATACTAGCTAAAAAGGCAATTTCGATGTGGACTTCAATGACGTATTAAAATAAACTTGGCTCGCTTATAGGGAATTATTATTCCAACTGTTCTGATTGGCACGTCTCGAAAATGGGTGTCATGGAGGAAAATGTTGAGTGTATTTTTTGTTGTGTAGGTCACAGTTCCCTAACGTACCGATCACGCAAGCGAAGCTGTTGGCAATAGTTAGTTATCGAATAAAAAAGAATCATTTCAAAAAAACGATCCAAATTGAGTGTTTTGTTCGCCGGCGGTCTTTCCGAACCGTTACGACCTGGGAACCTTCAAGAATAGAGCATATTCTTTCCTGAAAGGCCGGCAACGGATTTGCAAGCCCTCTGGTGTTGCAGATGTTCATGGGCGGCGGTGATCACTTTCCATCGGGTGAGCCTCCTGTCCGTTTGCCCCCTTTTTCTCATAAAAAAATGTGCTTTTCATAGGTATATGAAGAACCATACTGCGTGTATACATACGTAGAGTGTCTTTTCATATTCTTAATTTATCAATTTTTAGATATTGAACTTTACGCTTTATAATGACCACTGAGCATTTTCTGTACAATCAGTCTTGAAAGACCATTTCTGTCCCACGAAAAAAATACTAGACACGTAAGAAACTTACATATTTCTTCCCACTAAACATAATCACCAAACTTTGGGCCGCAAAAAAGAGAAAAGTAGTCAATTTCTAACTAGTAGTCAATAAGTAACATACATATAAGAAGCTGTAAATTTTATTATTTATACCTGTTACGATTACACCATAAATAACTATAATATTTTATTTGTTATATTCCCTAAAAGAGTGAAAATTGTTGCAAAGTTTATGCGTGATTGACTATTTTTTGGTAAATTTTATTTAAAAATTGATATTCACAGTCTTGGACATAATAACATGAAATACATATATCGTTTTTTTTTATTAAATCTCAAAGAAAGAAGGTAGGCAGTATCTATAGAGAATAATATTAACACGCGGGTGGTGCTGCAACCAAGGTATACTCTAACACCGGAATTATAATAGCGTCATTATAAAAAAAACATTACAAAATTATTCTAATTAAATAAATACACCCAACAGCCACACACATAGTTCTGACCCCACACTAGATAAAAACTGTGTCGTGGGTATTAACAACTACAAGGGACTACGGTCCCACAACAGCCAGACACGAAACAAATATCTGTCTGTCACATAAATATTTAAATATTTGTCTCGGTGCGGGAATCGAACCCACGGACTCACGTTTCACAGCCGGCTACTCGCCCGCTGAGCCACGGAGGTTGTCAATTAAGTATAGTTTATAAAGTTACCACGATGGTTTTGTACTAACGAAAAAGTGAACACATTAATTTACTTTTCACATTAACGTTCATTCATTTCTGCTAACCCTTAATATTTTAAAAGTTCTAGGTATTTATGTTAACAATAGCAGTTTATACAATTTGTACTCGATTTCATTAAAACATGTCACGCAGCTAGAAGCAAATAGAGCAGCTACCCTGGTTGAAAACATAAAACATAGCAAACGAGTGGTACGTGATTCGGAATGAAAATCGTTTGCTTCGTTCAACTTTTTTCACCGAAAGTGTATATTTACGCCCTTCATATATCACATTTAATTTCGAAAAATATGTAAACTGCTAATATTTTTTTACCATCAGGTAATGACACCCATATAATAATATTTTTAAAATTTATTTGAATTGTAGTTGTAATTTCGTATGCGTCACGACTGCTCTGCTGAGGTCTCAGGTTCGATCGCAGGTCGGTCGAAAGTGATATTGGTTTTTCCTATCACGCAATCAGTATGAGCCCGGATCATTGACATCGTCTTCGTAGAAATGACGCTTTGAAGCTCGTAGAAATGAAAATTTATTAACTTTTCTGCAAAACGGGCGTTGTAGTTATTTACTTAAAACGGAGATCATAGCGTCCGTTATATTTTGCGTTGCTATTCTATCTCAATAATTCCTAATTAAGTAATATATCATTGGAATTATGCCCAGTATGGCGATAATCTCGGCCCCTATCACCATCATGGTAATAAGCTCAGCGAAATGTGGGTGTACTAGGTGGTAGATGTAGCTCTGCCTACCCCTCCGAAAATTACAGGCATGAGGGCGTATGTATGTAAAACTTTGAGTACTTGAAAACTTATTTGGGTCAAAACGTAGCAAAGCTTTATAATAAAAATAAATTCCTATAGTTATTTTTTCTTAAACTATAATAATTATATCAGATGTACTAAGAAAATTTACATAATATACACCAAAATCCAACCCAACTGGGTTTATTCTACGAAACAATAAAAGAATAAAAATCCTTCTAGAAAATTGATATTTTTAGAGATATATATCTAGTGCTTTCAGAATTCTAGCTAAATGAAGTCGGTTATTGCACATAAGATTGTACACTCTTTGCTGCTCATAATCTTCTCCAGACAACATAACTTTAACATTATAATATTATTATTTTTTCTCCGTCTCCATGCAGTTTTACCATTGGGGTCATTAACATTTTGTCTGAATCATGTTACATTAAAACAGATTTTATTTATGTCTTTTGTTGAATAAATTCTGTAGAAGTGGATAAGATTTTTATTATTGTAAAAATAAAATTGCTGTTGTTCAAGTTGTTAAAGTATTCAATAAATTAAAAAAAATGATTTCTTAAAGACTTGTTTTGAGTTGAGCACACTACAGCATTAGAAAAAACTGATGTCAAAATCCCCGATGTATCTTGATTCTAATTGGTAGAGATAGGTGTAGTAATTTCGTCTTCATAACAAATGAGCTATCTCGGTATCATACCGGCAGAAAAATACATATTATTATGCTTACTCACAATCCTACTAATATTATATGTGCGAATATTTGGATGGATGGATGTTTGTTACTCAATCACGCTTCAACGGCTGGATCGATCTGGTTGAAATTTGCCACAGCGATAGATTATAGTCTGGAATAGCACATAGGCTACATTTTTATCCCGGAAAATTGTACAGTTCCCCTGGGATAGTTTAGTTTTTCACATAGCAAGGAATCGACATGATTTTGTGCATTGTAATAAAAAAATAAAAAAAATTATATAAAAATATACTCTTTTAATAAAGCTAATGTGTGTTTTATTATCTTTAAGGTAATAAATAAACTAATATGAATATGTGCTCGGGCGCCAGACAGACTAAACTCTGCCAAAATAGGTTAATAACAAAAATATAATTACCGTGGATAGTCAGTAGGGCGCTTGGAACTTTTAATCGCAGTCGGGTGGTAACTTAAACACAAGTCATGATGACACAGTATTTATTTCCCTCGGAACTCAACAAACATTTACATAATATAAACTGTCAGATACAAAATTGACTATGTTTAATACTAAGTGTAAATTATAAAGATTATATATAATGGTTCATTTTTAAATTGATCATTACTGCACTCTGGAGTGAAATTTATAAATAGGTTACCCATAAAAAGCTAGTGAGCTGAAGGCTTTTCGCTACAAGAATTATAATTTTACATACCTCTATTTAAGATAACTAACTTTACTAATGTTCCAGGGAGGTCTTCCAGAACGCCATCAACCGGAGCAGGTTATAGTAATGGAGCTTAGGGCATCCAGGCATCCATCAACAATTATCCCCAAAATGGGTCTTCAATTCCAAACAAAACGTCAACGGGGCATCAAATGTGCACAAAAACTAGGCGATAAACAACGTCAAAAACAGACTACAAAACTGCATGTAAAAACGATTTAACGAAAACGGGATGTAAACGAAAACGATAAAAACGGTAACGACTTAACGGCCGCTTATTCAAGCTGAAACAAAATTAAACTATTTAGCACATGGTTGGAATTTCCAAATTTTAACATTACGATTATTAAATCCAAAAATCACGCACCGGCCGTTATATATTTATAGCATCATTCCCAAAAATAAGGTGCGGCGATATTTCGCCTTAAAAAGCTGAAACAAACGGAACTATGAAAATTTTCGTTCACAATGGGAAGCCATTTTGGCACGCGCCCGCGCAACGACGCATTTACAAATATTTTGTGAAATATCACTTACCACCCAAACTCGATCAAATTATTAACTTTCGCACCATGGCGATTAAATGTAAGCCATTTAGGGCTTTTATATTACCAAAGAAAAAGATTATTTGTTGGTCGACATTTCCGGTTCGACTCGCGAGAGAAAAGTGTCAAAACCAACGAATGCATACTTTTTTTTTTTTTTTTAGCGGATGCCGTAGAGATGTGACAAACCACAAACAAAACTACGATCGACTATTCCCGTAACTAAAAATTTGTTGAAAAGTCGATTTTTAACCTGTGACATATAAAATACGTTACATCACATACTTTCCCAAAAAAATAAAAGAACAAAGTTCTTTTATGAACCTTGAATTCAATCAGAAAAGTCTAAGTTTCCAAAATCTGAAACAAATATTCAATAAACAAAAAAGAATACCAAACAGAAAACATCTGAAGTTCCAAGAAAAGCATTACTGAATGTAAATAAAATTGCAAAAGCAATCAAAAGTAAAAAGGATATATCAAAAGATATACTCAAAATGAAATTAAGCAAAAGCTTTATAAACTGAAACAAGAAAGTCCAAAAGAATTTCTAACAAAAAGATCAAAACAAAACATTTTTGAAAAATATAAATGTTACTAACAAACAAAATCCAAAATCTGATATAGCAGAACATAAGTTACTACTAATCCAAACCTTAAAAACTTTCCTACAAAACAAACTAAACAACTCATCCATGAAATAGCTAGGCAACAATAGCCGCTAACTCAAACCACAACAAAGCTTTACCAACCTTAACATTCATTCAAACCTTATGAGATTAGTTTGACCAAATAGTCGCTAACTCTTAGCTTTCATTCACTTACCTTTGAGATTAGTTTGACCAAATAGTCGCTAACTCTATCATTCTTAACAAACCCTTTGAGATTAGCTAGACCAAATAGTCGCTAACTCTAACATTACTAACAAAAGAACAGTTAAGCTAAATAACCACTGTCTCATAACAAAATCCAAAATATGTCAATATCGGTTAGGCCAAACAGAACCGTCGATCTAAGACCAAAAAAAAATAAGCTAAAGGAGAATACGAGAGGTTCTCCTCGCAAAAGACGAAGAACTCCACAACCGTGAATAAACAAAAGCAAATGAATATAAATCCATCTGAAACAATAGTAAACAAACAAAAGCAAATGAATATAAATTCATTTGAACAAAAGCCAACAAACTGAAACAAATGAATATAAATTCATTTGAACAAAATAATTCATCATATCAAATGAACATAAATCCACCTGAAACAACAATAAACAAAAGCAAATGAATACAAATTCATTCGATACAAAAGCCAACAAACTAAAACAAATGAATATAAATCCACCTGAAACAATATAATTATCATATTACGATCGGCACAACTCTACTCCGACTTTCCGGGCGTAATAGATATCTATCACCAAGGAAATAAATTCCTCTGTAACAAAATATGGCATTTCGCGGTCAGCACAACCCTAATCAAACTTTCTGGACGCGAAAGCACAAAAGAAAATTATCATATTACGATCGGCACAACTCTCCTCCGACTTTCCGGGCGTAATAGACAAAAACGACAAGGCGAAAGCACAAGTCTTAACAAACAAAGTGTGACTAAAGCGAAAGCGATAGCACAAACAAAAGGTATACGCAAAGGCGTATTGAACAAAACAAAACTACTGTCAGTCGCGAAAGCACAAAAGAACAGAGTAAACAAAGTTGACCGACGCAAATGCGTACGGGTCTAGTCCAATCAGAGAGTCAAATCAGAGATGAACATAACAATAACAAAAATGCCACACTAGCTAAAGAAGCTGAGTGTACAAATTGTATGTTAGCAAACAAAAGGTCGTGTCCGAGACTTAAATCTACAAATACACTAAAAAGGATTCCAACAAGTTACATTTAAGGTTTATAAAACCTAAATGTAATGTAGAATATAAAAAAACTTATAAATATTCTAGCATAAACATTTCTTGCAAAATGTTATGTAGAAAGTAAACGCTAACTATACAAGTTGAGAAACGAAAGTTCCTACTATAAAAAGGTTTGCACAAAATGACAAAACATATTTATACAACAAACAAGGTATACAAGAAAAAGGTTATATTTAACAAACAAAATATACATAAGATCAATTCCAGTTGGAAACCTTAATCAGAGCGCAACACTAAATATTCCAAAATCTCCTAAATAATTTTAGTATGAAACAAGAATTGAATTCTATATAATGATAAGAAGTTTCTCTTTACATACATCTCTCATACATCTCGTTCACACCCCAATTAACAATCATCCTATCAACTAATCCTTCCACATTCAGTGGGGTAGCTTCCATCAAGATACAAAACCAAGAACTTAATTACAAGGAAGTTCCAAAAAGTACGAATTTAATATTTAACTATATCTTTGACATGGTAACGACCAGTATAGCCTTTAGCCAAGTCTTTCAAAACATAAACATTATCAGAAATCTTTTCCAAGACCTCACATTTTATAAACTTAGGAGCCAACTTAGCCGAAAAATATGCAGGGGCATTAGATTGAACAAAACTACGCTTCCAACAAATGTCACCAACCGAAAGAGAAATGACCTTCCTCCCGCGATTATAATAAATAGCATTACGTTTATATGCCTTTAACAAATTAGTTTGCACTTTAACAAAAACTTCACTAAGTGAATTTAAAGAATTAGCAAATGAATTGCGATCACCCAACTCAAGATGAGATAAATCTTCTATGGATTTACTAAAACGATGAAGAGACGCATCAAAAATAAGTTCACGTCCAAACATAAGATAATTTGGTGTAAAATCAGTAGCCAAATTAACACTATTATTCAAAGATAATTGCACATGAGGGAGAAAATTAGACCAGGTTCTATGATCGTTTCTAACATAACAAGAAATACAAAACTCTATTACTTTATTATATCGTTCAACAGGATTATTTTGCGGAGTGTAGAGAGTGTTATAGAATATTTTAGCAATATTATAGCTCTTTAAGAAGTCTACAAAAAGTTTATTAGTAAATTGAGAAGCATTATCAACAATAAATATATTAGGTGTACCATATTTCAGAAATATTTCCTTTTCAAGAAGTTTACAAATAATTTTAGAAGTAGCATTTAGCATAGGAAAAATCCAACAGTATTTAGTGAAAACATCTACAATAGACAAAATATAACGATGACCAGAATAACTTTTAGGAAGAATTCCTATTATATCCATTGACAACAAAACCATAGGAGAGTCTACTTTTTTTGGATTAACCATGAAACCATGTGGTGGTGAATTTGATGATTTGTATGCTTTACAAATATCACAACCATTAATATATTTTTGAACGTCTATGAACATTCCTTTCCAAAAATAATGTTGTTTTAATTTAAACAAAGTCTTATGCATGCCCAAATGGCCAGAATTGAGATTATCATGTTTATCACGAATAGTATTAATAATATGTTCTTTAGGAATAACAATTTTCCAATTTAAGCGACTATTAGGATTATATTTATTTTTACAAAATCTATATAAAGTATTATCTTCTACTCTAAAGTTTTTAAACCGACTAGGAAATTTTTGACAATTAAGAAATATTCTCTTATACCATGGATCAAGTATATCATCATCAGGACTAACTATAGTAATAGGAGCAAAATCAATAGTAGAGATTTCTATACGAGACAAAAAATCAGGAACTACATGTTGTGATCCTTTTTTATGAATAATATCAAATGTAAATTGTGAAATTCTAGCAGCCCAACGAGCAAGTCTACCAGAAGGGTTATTAAGTTTTAAAAGCCATTTTAAACAAGCATGATCAGTTATAACAGTAAATTTCATACCCTCAATATAAGGTCGAAAATGTTCAATTGAATCTAAAATAGACAAAAGTTCTCTTTCTGTCGTACTATAATTTCTTTCACATTTATTTAAAGATCTAGAATAATAAGCAACAGGATGTTGTTCACCTTTTTTATCTTCCTGAGCCAAAACACTACCAATTCCTACAGAACTAGCATCACAATGTAAATAAAATGGTTTTTCAAAATCAGGGCAGTTTAAAACTGGAGCCGTTATTAAAGCTAATTTTAAATTAGAAAATGCATTTTCAGCATCAGCATTCCAAACAATAGATTTTTTAGAATTCTTGCTTCCCTCTGTAAGTTTAGTTAAAGGTGAAGCAATGTCAGCAAACTTAGAAATGAATCTACGATAATAAGAACAAAGACCTAAGAAACTTCTTAGTTCTCTCACAGTATGTGGTTGAGCAAAGTTCTCAATAACATCTAATTTAGAAGGATCTGTATGTAAACCATCCTTATCAACTATGTAACCAAGATAACGAAGTCTGTCTTTACAAAAATTACATTTTTTAAGGTTAACAGTAAGACCAGCGTCTTTTAATATATTGTATACTTTGTTTAAATAAACTATATGATTTTTAAAATCAGAGTTTATGATTATCAAATCATCTAAATAACAGAAAACTACACTATCAAACTCTGGACCAAAAAGTTTGTCAACTAAACGTTGCAATTCACTAGGAGCATTCGTAAGTCCAAAACACATACGCACAAATTCAAATAAACCACGACCAGGAACGACAAAAGCAGTCTTTTCCTGTGAACTCTTTTCTAAAGGTATTTGCAAAAAAGCTTTGGAAAGATCAATGGTACTTATATATTTAGCACCTTTAAGATTGTCTAAAATTCTAGAAGGATAAGGTAACGGATAAGAATCTTTAATAGTCATAGAATTTAAACGACGAGAATCCAGACATAATCTAGTTCCACCATCCCGCTTTTCAACAGCAAGAACAGGAGAGCACCAAGGCGATTTAGAAGGTTGTATAATATTTTCCCTCAAAAGTACATCAACTTCATCAAAAAGTTCTTTTTGTTTAGCCGGACTCAAAGGCCAATAACGTTGTTTAAAAGGTTCACCAGTTGTATTAATTTTATGTTCAACTAAGTGAGTAAGTCCTAAACCTTTCTTTTCATAAGAAATATCTTCAAAAAGAGAAATAACATTACTTAATTCTCGCTTCTCAAAAGGAGATAGAGATTCAGCAGCAGTAATAGAACAAGTCGAATAATTATCCACATGAACTAATGTAATATTCTTTAACAAATCTTTAGCTAAACCAAATTTAAGCCAAAAGTCAAAACCTAAAATAATTGCAGGTTTAAATGAAGGTATAATTAAAAATTGAATGATCTCAATATTATCATCACATTTTACAGGTAAATCTAAAGTTCCTAACACTTTACGCGAGGTACCATCTACAGTAGAAGCTAAACTAGAATCAGGTTTAATTGTATAACCATATTTAAGAAATTGTAAATGGCTATCAGAACCAAGGATGCATCTATTGGAACCACTATCCAATAATCCAGAATAAGAAATATTATCAATAACAAATTTTAAATAAGGTCTAGAATCTTTAGGAGTTGTAAAAAGAATAGGTGCCGAACTATGTATTTTAAAAAACACTTTTAAATAATCTAACCAATCTGAAAATTCTTTTTTAATTGTATAGTCATCAGGTGCAACAGAAGACTTGGTAGTCCTATGTGAAACTTTCCCAATAACCTTAGGTTTAACAATACGTTTATAATTTTTATTAACCATCGATACACTAGGCAATTTCTCAGAAATCCGTGATCGATGGGATCTAACTAGTTTTTTGAATTAGATTTTAAATTATTCTTGGGTCTACACACGTCGCAATCTTTTGTGATGACTCCAGGTTTATGACAGTCAAAACACATGATTCCAGGATGAGTAGAGCAATCCCGATATGAATGTCCAACAAGTTTACACTTCAAACAAATAATACCATCTGTCTTGACAGCACTAATATGTGGTTTCTCAAATTTAACCGCTTTATATTCCTTAACAGGCTTTCTAACAACACATGATTCAAGTTCCTTTCCAATTTGAATAAAAGTTTCAATGGAAGTAATATTTTTTCCTATAAAATAAGGCAAATAAATTTGTAACATATTATGTTTAATAATAGTAATTAAAGTTAAATCTGAAAGTGGATTAGTCAAACGACAAGCCATATCAAACACTTCTGTAATAAATTCAGGTAAAGATTCACTAAACTTCTGTTTCTTTGTACGAAGTTCATATTCCAAACAATAGTCAAAATCAAATTTATCAAAACGTTTCAATAACGCAACCTTCAAATCATACCAAGAACTAATCTGGGTACGTACAGTTCTATACCACTTAAGGGCGATATCAGATACAATGTCTGTAAATGAAGCTAACAAAACATATTCATCGAAATTTCTAAATAAAAAATATTCCTCTACTTGAGTAATAAATCCTCTAACACAAGATTTTCCATCAAAACAAATTTTACTTCTTTTAAGATCAGGTAATTTAGTTACACGAGGCAAATTCCTCCTAACAGTATCGTTTAACAAAACCGAAGAAATTCCCGGTTGAGAAAATTTATTGAACGAAGGTTCTCGAATATTAGACAAAGTTATTAAATCTTCACGATCCTGTAAATTAATTGAAACGTCAGGAGCCGCAATAAGATCTTCCCTAACTTCAGGTGAAGAAAAAGTTTGAGTTTCTGCATCCATGACAAAAACTTTAAATTATCCAAGCAAATCCAAACACAATACTAGTGTTATCAAAAATGACAAACTATGCAAACAATAAGTTATAAAAACTTTTAAGTTTTATTAAACATTGACATTTATTAATGTGTCTTTATAATAATTTTCAAGAAATGAAGCAATAATAAAACGTATGAAAAAGTAATAACATGAGGTTATGTTTTTAACAAAGTTAATAATGAAATTTAAGAAAATCTATTATGCAATTTGTTTAAAGAGTGCAGTATTGACTTACAAAGTTGCTTAAATGTGTAAAATATGTGTATGTGTAAAATTAACAAGTTATTTTTAAGTATCAAATACTTTACCGCAATAGAACAATTATGTTCTTCAATACATTTTAACAAAAGGTTGACTGACCTCTTTCCTAGTAAATACACAGTGAAAATAGGTTAAATACTATCTAATTATTAAGTTAGTATACTAATTCAAGTAGCAAAAATTGTTAACACAATGTTAAAACACAATTTGAAGCTTTCAAATTCAAAATACAATGAGTTTATGAAAACATCAAAGTAATGTTAAGTTTATAACTATAACTAAATACATACATTAACCTTGGAGTGAACCACACCAGTCTCGGAGCTGTAGATTTTATTAAACCCTATGATTCTAAACAATTCAAATGGAAAAACACAGTATACACACCTATCTTCGGAACTATCAAGTTATATGAATTTAATGCATTCTGCTAGTAAAATTGATTCTATTTTATGATCTAAACCTCATATTCAATAGCTAAAAAGATATCTGAAGCTAGTAATAAGCTTAGCAACAGCAAAATAAAGTGAACAAGAGAACAATTTATAGCAAACATCCATAGAGTGTCAGTCAAGAGTTAAGCTAACGGCTTATTTCAAGATGCAAACAAAATAAAGAGAGTATATAGTTATACACAACACAATATATAATATAAGAGTGCAATAATGAACCAATATGAACAAGTTCCTCTCAAGTCCCTGTTCGGGCGCCAATTGTAATAAAAAAATAAAAAAAATTATATAAAAATATACTCTTTTAATGAAGCTAATGTGTGTTTTATTATCTTTAAGGTAATAAATAAACTAATATGAATATGTGCTCGGGCGCCAGACAGACTAAACTCTGCCAAAATAGGTTAATAACAAAAATATAATTACCGTGGATAGTCAGTAGGGCGCTTGGAACTTTTAATCGCAGTCGGGTGGTAACTTAAACACAAGTCATGATGACACAGTATTTATTTCCCTCGGAACTCAACAAACATTTACATAATATAAACTGTCAGATACAAAATTGACTATGTTTAATACTAAGTGTAAATTATAAAGATTATATATAATGGTTCATTTTTAAATTGATCATTACTGCACTCTGGAGTGAAATTTATAAATAGGTTACCCATAAAAAGCTAGTGAGCTGAAGGCTTTTCGCTACAAGAATTATAATTTTACATACCTCTATTTAAGATAACTAACTTTACTAATGTTCCAGGGAGGTCTTCCAGAACGCCATCAACCGGAGCAGGTTATAGTAATGGAGCTTAGGGCATCCAGGCATCCATCAACAATTATCCCCAAAATGGGTCTTCAATTCCAAACAAAACGTCAACGGGGCATCAAATGTGCACAAAAACTAGGCGATAAACAACGTCAAAAACAGACTACAAAACTGCATGTAAAAACGATTTAACGAAAACGGGATGTAAACGAAAACGATAAAAACGGTAACGACTTAACGGCCGCTTATTCAAGCTGAAACAAAATTAAACTATTTAGCACATGGTTGGAATTTCCAAATTTTAACATTACGATTATTAAATCCAAAAATCACGCACCGGCCGTTATATATTTATAGCATCATTCCCAAAAATAAGGTGCGGCGATATTTCGCCTTAAAAAGCTGAAACAAACGGAACTATGAAAATTTTCGTTCACAATGGGAAGCCATTTTGGCACGCGCCCGCGCAACGACGCATTTACAAATATTTTGTGAAATATCACTTACCACCCAAACTCGATCAAATTATTAACTTTCGCACCATGGCGATTAAATGTAAGCCATTTAGGGCTTTTATATTACCAAAGAAAAAGATTATTTGTTGGTCGACATTTCCGGTTCGACTCGCGAGAGAAAAGTGTCAAAACCAACGAATGCATACTTTTTTTTTTTTTTTTTGCGGATGCCGTAGAGATGTGACAAACCACAAACAAAACTACGATCGACTATTCCCGTAACTAAAATTTGTTGAAAAGTCGATTTTTAACCTGTGACATATAAAATACGTTACAGCATATTAGCAGTTTAGGAATCAGAAAATGACAAAGGCCTTCTTTTTATTCCGGAAAATGCACGCTGCCTATGGGATAGCAAAATATAGAAAGGTGTAATAGCTTAAGATGCCGTCATGGGTTGTATACAAGTTTTTTTCAAAAATAACATCCATGCGGGCGGTGCCGCGGGAAACATCTAGTATACTATAAACTCAAGATTGACTACGCAACATGTTGATATTTGGCAATGGTAAGCACGCGAATATTAATCGCATCGCGTATTATCCGTGAATCCTATACAATGCGTGTATTATCCACTTTACAAGGGTATCTGATGTCTAGAATGTTACCGGCTTATATAAACATTACTTACAGTATATACCACGAGGTCATCAATTATTTTTTGCTAAATAATATTTTTTTTAAAAGGTTAATTAAAGTAGCTTATTGGCCACTGAAATCAAATTCTCACTCTCACTCTCTCACTCTCTCACTCTCTCACTCTCTCACTCTCTCACTCTCTCACTATTTAACTTCGTGTAAAAATGTGAAACACGTATTTCTTTATTTCCTACCAAAAGCCTAAATATGAATTTACAGACCCCTAAGTCGAGGAATTATGGATTTCCTATACAAATTTTGACCTCCTATTTGACCCCTTTCAAAGTTGTTTTTTGAGAAAAAATATAGCCTATGTCCTTCTCCAGGATATAATCTATTTCCTTACCAAATTTCATTACAATCCGTTCAGCCGTTTAGTCGTGAAGAGGTAACAAACAAACAAACAAACAGAGTTACTTTCGCATTTATAGTATTAGTATGGATGCATAAAACAAAATCTGATCTAACATTAATACATCATACTGTAGATTAATTCACCAGACTGTCAGCTGCCGTATGACCAATGACCTAAAATCGTATAACACTGACAAACCTCGGCAATTTTTTTATAAAAAATTAAATCAACTCTTCACACAGATGTTACACTGCGCTTTCAAATATTTTCTCTTTTGCCTTTAAATAATACAATGTGAAAGACATAAAATACAATTATAAACAAAAGCATGATCTTTAAAATGCATTTTTTATATTAGTAACAAAGGTACCAATTATATCAGTATGTCAAAAACTTGCATTAATATAATATCTAGTAAAAACACTCATCTAAAAACTGCCCACATAATGTGACTACTAAAAACTACGTCAGCGAAATAGATTTCCTGCATTTATAATATTGAATTGCCTATGATTTAATAAAACACATGAATAAAACAACATCCAACGTTTTAGGCCCATAACTATGAAACATGTTTCGTGTACGAAGCTCGAAATCAACTTACGCAAACTAAACTGCCAAAGTAACAGGCATCCGGCGGTACATTTTTCTTTGCGTAGATAATTGCACGACAAACAGTTTTCCTAAAGGAAAATAAATAAAGAAAAGATGAAACAAGTTTTCCGATAAATTTTGCTGTGCATTATTTAGTTGTGTTTCTGCTTATCTTTTTTTCACCTGAATGGAGTCGAACAAGTCAGTTCACTTGATTGCACCATCAACACTACCAAGATATTTGCAATATTACTTTTTATACCACGATGGTGGCTAACAAGTTTACGGCCCGCCTGATATTATTTATTTAATGTAAGGGTACAAACACAACACTTATTGAATAATATAAATAATAATTCGTACATTTATATAGTAATCATTAAATAATTCGTTTATACATCGTAATCGCAAAACCTAAGGCATTATAACAAAAATGGTCGTCTGTCACTGGCAAATATGTTACACTTTGTTTATCCTACTAAAATGTATTATAAATGTTTAGATGGATGGATATTTGTTACTCAATCACGCTACAACGGCTGGACGGATCTGGCTGAAATTTTGTTTTTTTTTTTTTAATGGGGGGGAACACCCCCCTCTGCTCCCTCTGATATTTATTCAGAGATTTGTAAACACCTTGTGGATTGGCATACTTTTAATAAAAGAAAATGCTAAAAATAAAACGACTAGAATTACGGATTACGGTTCCCGCGGGATTGTTTTTTGTTTTCAACGAGCAAGGAATCGACATGTTTTTTTGCATAGTGGTAGTTTAGGGGTTAAAGAATGACATAGGCTACTTTTATCCTGAAAAAATGCACGCTTCCTATGGTATAGCAAAATGTAGAAAGGTGTAATAGCTTATACAGCTATTTTATAATGTTCCTTGACCCTGCACTACGTGTATCACTCATAAGATGTTAATACTATACTATGCTCGATAAGTAGTGTTACTTGATTTAATGTTCTTTTCAAACCGGACCACTTATATGGCAGAAATGAAGATTAATCTGTAACATCATTACTACTATAATATGTTGTTCAAAATATTATAATAAGTGATTGCAGAATAACCACTTAGCGGTACTGCTATAGCCTGCAGTCAATCTCGAAGGAAATGAACTGTAAACTACGCTTTTATGTGACTATTTTTGGAATATTCACAAATGTAAACACATAAAAATGTGATCGTAAAACCAGTGAGAATATCCTGATATATCTGTTGGCCAACCATAATATCTAGGAACGCATACAGACTGTCAGAACATATAATATGCTCTCACATAAACCTAAATTACCTAATTCACAGTAAAAAGTGAAATTCACACAAATTGGGTCACCAGATCTACTTTTGAATTCCTTTTACCTACACGCCATAGTTCGTACCTCTGATTATTCTAACATTTATATATTTTTATTAGAAAGTAAAGTTAAATATACAAGTGACTAGATGTTGCCCGCGGCTCCGCCCGCGTGGAGGTTATTTTTGGAAGAAAGGTATACAATGCATGGAAGCATCTTAAGCTATTACTCCTTTCTGTATTTTGCTACCTGATAGGAAGGTTGCATTTTTTCGGGATAAAAAGTAGCCTATGTTATTTGCCTATGTTACCCTAAACTGCCACTATGCAAAAAAATATGTCGATCCCTTGCTCTTTTTTTTTTTTTTTTTTTTTTTTTTTTTTTTTATTCTGGCGCGACAAAGTGACCACACTGCGCCTGATGGTAAGCGCAGTGCCGTCCAGATAGAGTATCAAGTAGCTCTGTCACAAACTAAACTATCCCACGGGAACTGCACATTTTTCCGGGATAGAAAGTAGCCTATGTGCTGTTCCAGTCTATAATCTATCTCTGTGCCAAATTTTAATCAGAATCGTCCAGCCGTTGTAGCGTGATTGGGTAACAAACATCCATCCATCCATCCAAACATTACATTTATAATATTAGTAGGATAGGATAGTAGGATAGGATAGTAGGATAGGATAGTAGGATAGGATAGTAGGATAGGATAGTAGGATAGGATAGTAGGATAGGATAGTAGGATAGGATAGTAGGATAGGATAGTAGGATAGGATAGTAGGATAGGTTAGTAGGATAGGATAGTAGGATAGGATAGTAGGATAGTATAGTAGGATAGGATAGTAGGACAGGATAGTAGGATAGGATAGTAGGATGGGATAGTAGGATAGGATAGGATAGGATAGTAGGATAGGATAGTAGGATAGGGTAGTAGGATAGGGTAGTAGGATAGGATAGTAGGATAGGATAGTAGGATAGGATAGTAGGATAGGATAGTAGGATAGGATAGTAGGATAGGATAGTAGGATAGGATAGTAGGATAGGATAGTAGGATAGGATAGTAGGATAGGATAGTAGGATAGGATAGTAGGATAGGATAGGATAGGAGGATACGATAGTAGGATAGGATAGTAGGATAGGATAGGATAGTAGCATACGATAGTAGGATAGGATAGTAGGATAGGATAGTAGGATAGTATAGTAGGATAGGATAGTAGGACAGGATAGTAGGATAGGATAGTAGGATCGGATAGGATAGTAGGATAGGATAGTAGGATAGGGTAGTAGGATAGGGTAGTAGGATAGGATAGTAGGATAGGATAGTAGGATAGGATAGTAGGATAGGATAGTAGGATAGGATAGTAGGATAGGATAGTAGGATAGGATAGGATAGTAGGATACGATAGTAGGATAGGATAGTAGGATAGGATAGGATAGTAGCATACGATAGTAGGATAGGATAGTAGGATAGGATAGTAGGATAGGATAGTAGGATAGGATAGTAGGACAGGATAGTAGGATAGGATAATACGATTACATTAATTTTGGTACTTAAAGTGTAATAGGTAGAACTTAGCATTATTGTTTACGGCTAATACAAATACAAGATACTCATCCACAAGACAGTCGTAACCATTAATTTTATAAGTAACAAACGAGTTACAGCTAATATAGTTGTTTAGGAGTATTTAGAACCGTAAAATGAAATTGTTCTCGTAAAACGGATTGTAAATATACACTGCCAGATGACTGCATTACGTTAACAAATTATCTGCTTTACTTGGTGGCTTTTGGAAGCTAAAGTATCTATTTATACGTATATATTAATACGTGACGAGAAAACTTTGTTCTTCTTTTTAACCATATCGCGAGCACGTAGGTTGGCAAGAGTCGGTACAGTTTAAGTCTATATGCAGGAGTGCAGAAACCTTATACTTGTATATAATATGTATTACAAATACATACATTTCAATAAAATATAACACGAACACACGCTAATGGCGTTTTGGCACACGCATTAGACTAATTAATAATTGATCCGAGGTATATACCCTTGAAAGCTCGCAGACGAAACAATAGAATAATACAAAAATTGTAACCTAATTACTCGTTTACCTATATTTGCTATAAAAACGGTATTTACATAATAATATATAAATAATACTAATAATAGAAATAGCATACATAAGCTCAACTAACTAATATGTAATTTTTCGAATCGAAAACTCAAAGAGAAGCTATGATTGCCCCACCAAGGATTTGAACCAAGTGCTCACCAGCTTTTCATCCTCTGTACGCTACCACTTGACTGATGAGGCGATTAATAATAACATAATCTAAAACATGCTAAAAATATAATTTTAACGGAAAACATTCACTGTGACAAGTGAAAAAGAAAAATATTTAACTTACTAAAAGCTGGGCTTCCTTTTATTAATGTGACTTGAATATTCTATTAGTTTACCTTTCTCTGTGAACTCGTTAAACGAGCTATAAATAATACTCACATGCTGAATAAGTATTAAACAGCTCTTTAAACCGACCTGGATCTGAGTTCAAAGCTTTATTATGGCGAACTATTTCATAATTAAATGGACAACTATATGCATGTTTCAATTATGATAAGAATTAATAATCATAATAACATTCGAATTGAATATTTAATTTTATATAATTATGGGATTAAAAGCTGGAGCCAATGACTTAGCATTAGTTTTTAATTAATATTAATATATTACAGGTGAATTTTTGAGTACGTGTATATATGAACAAACTGCATACAATAATGTATAGTGCACCTAATAACGATTAAAAATGAAGTAGTATAAAACGTAATAATAAAATAACCGCGATAAAAACCGGAAAATTGGTTTTATTTCAATGTGCAATATTCGCATAAACATAAGAAACCATTTTGACAAACTAATTAAAAAGTGTTACGAACATCAACAAAACTATGCAAGATCGTTATTTAAAAAGGCACAAATACTATGTTTACCATTTTATTGGCTGATTTACATAACATACATTTATAATTAATCAACCAGTATTAAGCCCTCTAAGCTGAACTACGCGGCCATTGAACTGTTTACACAATTTACACTTACTGCCCCGCGAACGAACCACGAATATCTTGGCTATCACCTAGTCTTCTTCAAAACTCAACTGAACACAAGAGCGCGGAAAGCACTCCGTTTTATGCCTAACATTTACCACTCCCCACTTAGGTTGTCATTATTAATGTACCCGCAACTACTCTCCTAAATACCTTCGGTATTTCTAATAATAAATAATACCCTAAAAAAAGTTTTGTAACGTTTTACAACTTGTCACACCTACTGTGGGCGTAGAGCGAACGCTGTTTTGGTAAATCTACCCTCGCCTGACAAAAAAACCATAGTACCCCCTCTAAATGGTCGATTGTTATTAATGACGTAGCATAGGACGAGGAGTCACGTGTATAGTCGTGTGTATAAGTTATTATTTTTATATATTATAATATTCACCGTTATTACAGTTACATTAGCGTGCCTGATTACCGTTGTTAATGAGAACCCAATACTTAAGCCAAACTATGAAAAGAAAAATTACCTAATCTCGACATAATATATCGGTGGTCACATATTTGTATTGTACGTGTGGCACGTGTAGCACACGCTTCATTCCCGAATGTACACTGATGTACACCCATTCACATCGTACACGCTGGCCGATGTATTTCAGTAGTATGCGGTAGGTAGTTATGTGCGCGAGGCATGCGGTACGGTGCTATCCACAGACGTGTATCTAAGTAGATGACGTAATTACTGTCTACTGTATCTTTGCTAATCTGAATGATAAAAAAGTATCATATTTTCTACACCAGCAGTGACTTCACACGAGCAAGTTATTAACGAGAAACAAACGCCCTTGAAGAATTTTACAATCGTACTAATGATTAGATGGATGGATGTTTTTTATTCAATCACGCTACAATGGCTGGACGGATCTGGTTGAAAGGAGATCGGCAGATTTGGAACAGCATGAACAAGATATTCTTAATAACCAAAAAATCATTTGTATTTTTTAGACTTTATTTCTCATTTTTATTTCATCCTACACCGATGCAATCAGATTTAGAAGAAATATAACGATAACACAAAAATATTTCTACCGTTTTTTATTGTAAATGATCGTGGGGTTGCTATAGCTTTTGTAAATATTGTATCGATTTGCAAATTAAACTAATATCGATAATCGATATTCTTTCAATTTTTGTTAATCGATATTGAATGTTGGCAAAAACTATAGAAGCATAAACATTGCAAGTTCATTAGAAAGGCATTTGTTCAAACATTTATTAATCAAAAGAAAATACACTAAAATAAAATGACTCGTGTGGTTTATCGATTTTATTATTGCAATATTGATCGAATGATAATTGACACTTGAAGTTTTTAACAGCTGTCCATTTTCAATCTCTAGCTTGCTACTATGTGATTTGTCGCAAGAGCATTGAGCAATGTGTTTTCGTTTTGTGGTGCCGGTTATTTTGTGTTTATACTTTACGACGACCCTTGGCTATTATAACGGATTAATTACTTCTATTGGCGGATATACTTTTTACAATGTATTCCCATCTTGAAAGGCGATTAGTGGTACGGTAAGGTAAAGTACATCGTTATTTATAATTATAATCATTAAGGAGATCATATCTAATGAAAATCATAGTCATTGAAGATGGTAGAAAATAGTAGATTATGTATACCTTTAAGTTGATAAAACTTTGAAACCCTATGACCTGGCTCAAAAATACTTTATCGTAGTTAAAGTGTGTCATATCCTTATTGTTAAAAACCATACCCCATTTGTGTTCACCACTTAGCCCAGTTTACTAGGAAACCTGCGGATCTCCTTTGGCACAGAGATAGATTAGTCTGTAATAGCTACTTTTTATCCCTGAAAAATGCACGCTTCGTACGGTATAGCAAACTATAGAAATATAGAAAATATGTAATAGTTTAAGATCCATCCATGGATTGTATACCTTTTCTTCCAAAAATAACCTCCGCAGGTGGAGCCGCGAGCAACATCTAGTAATTTATAAAGCGATAAGGCCTTTGCATGTGTTCGGCTATAGTTTACTGTAGCCACATTGTGAGCAGATTAGATGCGGATTACGCTGTGCTCATAAATTACGGGCACACACGTCAAATCAGAGACATTCTGATTTCAGCCCGCGAATTAGTCAATTGTGCCATGTATGGCTCTACTAGATGAAGAATGTGCCACTTCCCCAAAAAAATAGATAAATATTATAAAACCAGCCTTCAGCTTCATCTAAAATGTTTCAAGCAGAACTGAACCTTCTTTATGTACTTAACTCTATTCATAATTAAAAAGGAAAATATAAACGGAAAAATTACTATTCTCGCAGCTGTAGAGCTGTTTATTCACTTGAAATTTCAGGCCTTTTAAAGAACTCGTTGTATCATGAAAGCATCATTTTTCTTACCACAAATATTACTCTCAAGAAAAATATAACAGAGATGGTAGACAGTGTATTTGGCGACCTTTTTATGTAAATCCATAATGAGGCACTTATGTCTGCTGTACTCAGAAAGTAATTCAATACAGTGAAGTTCCAGACCCTGTCACATTAATTAAGTACGATTCTATTTGTGTATACAATTTATTCTCCCAAATCCGGAATACCGAGTGAATGACAGATGTAGTATAATTATTATGAAGTCGAATTCTTCTAACAACAACTTATTGAAATGTCCTCAACAATTCCAAAAACTTGTTAAATTATTAGATTTTGGTGCACACAAAGTCATGTTCAGGTTACGTTCATGAATTCACATATTCAAGATCACTTACGTAGGTACGTGTTTCTGTAGTCTCAAGGGGGTAACGAAATGTACTATTATATCTGCACTTCACCTTTTCCATGCTTTGAGATTAGGAGCGAGTCTATCGCCAAATCGGGCACCAATGCAATTATTAGCAAGTGTATGTTCGAAAAACAAAATCTATACAAATTTGATAGGTTGACCTGAGTTTAACCATGAGAATTCACAGATTTCCCAGCCAAAAAAACTAATTTTTTTGTGTTCAATGTTATTAATTACGCTTCAAATATTATGAGATGTGTAATATAAAAACACCGCCATGCCGCTCGCATTAATAAAGTTGTCTATTTTCATTTATTAAAATGTCAAAGGGTCACCTGTCGCTTCATAAGTCCCTGATCAAATATAATTGCGCAATTTGTCAAACGCTAATCCCTAAGATTACCTTTTCGGGTAATGAATGTTGTCGTAATTTACGAGCCGATAAACATTATCGCATACACACAGACTCTCCGCTAGATGCATTAGAAGGGCAATTAGGTTTTTATTAATCTAGTATTGTATTTATGAATTTGATGTTTGTACATTGGATTTTATCTGTTTTTATTTTGATATGTTTATTACATTTTATGTAAAGATCCAATTGCTTGAGAAAATCTAGTCACGAGCGTGAAGGTTGAAGAAAAGGACGTATATGAAGTTTCCAATTATTAAGGATTGAACATTTATTTTATTGTAAAACTACAAAGTCGTTTGGAACAATAGACTTCTTGTACTTTTAAAACCAGTATTTAATAAAATAAAAAGCTGACAAATAATTTGAATTAAGATTGACTTTAAGTTGCGCTCTGATGACGTCAGCATTTTCGTTTTGATGAAATGTACATTCCGTTGCATGATTTATTTTACCAAAAAAAACACATACATATATGCTTTATTCCAAACTACAAAAACAACTCGAATACAAAAAGTGAGCGTTTGTTGTGAAGGAAGTGTATTAAAAAAATAAAAGTGTTACAGTATAAATTCAGCGTATGACTAGAATAGCTTACTACTAGATATACAGGTGTTCCAAAAAGGTGGTATAGTAACTAAAAACAAAAACTAGTCAGTAAAGTTGGAAATCCCGTAAACCTCATCTTATCTGAGAAAATGGAATTTGTAATTTATATGTCAATCGTTAAGATAATAAGAGCAGCGATAGCCTAGTTGGTTGCCGTACGGACTGCCAAGACGAAAGTCGTATGTTCGAAACCCAAGTGGCATACACCTCTGACTTTTCTAAAGTTATGTGTGTATTAAATGTTAATTATCGCTTGCTTAACGGTGAAGGAAAACATCGTGAGGAAACCTGCATATCTGAGAATTCTTATACGAATTTCGAAGGTATGTGAAGTCTACCAACCCGCATTAGGCCAGCGTGGTGGACTAAGGCCTAACCTCTCTGATTAGTAGAGGAGGCCCGTGCCCAGCAGTGGGACAATGTTTAATACAGGGCTAGTATTATTATTATGTCAATCGTTTTCCCTGAAGCCACTGATAAATGCTAAAGAACTATTTTGAATGTCTAAGTATATTTAATGATTATATAATCTATTGATACTGTATCAGTGGTTCAAAATGTTATATAATAATACAATTTTAAGATCGCACTACCAATGTGCCAAGAAAAAAATCATTTCATTTAGTGTAGTTAATAAGTTACTAATCACTAACAGTATACGTGATACTTTCTTTAGTACCACCTTTCTGCAACACATTGTATATTTATTAATAATTTATGTTTATATTTTTTTGACAACCTTCGTGGCACAGCGGGCGAGAAGCCGGTTGCGAAACGGGAGGCCATGGGTTCAATTCCCGCACCCAGACAAATGTTTGTGTGACATACTGATGTTTGTTTCGGGTCTGGGTGTTGTAGGACCGCCCCTCGTAGTTGTTGATACCCGCGATTCAGGTTTGACACAGTATGCGGTTAGAACTATGTGTGTGACAGTTGGGTGTATTTATAATTATTATTTTATTTTAATACCTACGTATTTATACATGGGTGATATAATATACAATACAATATCTGTATATATAAAAGAAGAAACTGACTGACTGACTGATCGATCAACGCACAGCCAAAACGGCTGGGGTTAGAGACTTGAAATTACTTATACAAGACCATAATGTTAAGGATGTTTTATGTAATAGGGCTATAAAAATGAATTCTCACCCAACGACCTCTTTCTGTACTGAACTTATTTATTTTTGTGCAGATAATCAGTGGACTTGGTCAAACTAGACATAGGCCCAGGATCTCAGGCTTAACACTGACACATTGAATACTGTTACTATAACTTTTCTGTAAATTTTATTTAAAAATCGGGATATTAAACAATAGCAACACTGTTTTGTACATAACTACGTGATATCACGATTTGATACTATAAACGTTCACATAAAAATATTGAAAACTTATTACTGTTCAACAGCTTTAATATGAAGCTAATGAGAAGACCGAACACGTCGAAATACAAAAATACTAACTCGTCTCACCTTATTTTCATACCACTTTAAAGTACTGCCAAAATAGTATATTTTAGTTGTTGAAATGCGAATCCAGTAACGCATAAAGCTTTGGTCTCTTACGGCCAATTTCAATCTCAAACCGAAACTACAGATCGTTCCGAAAAAGAACCAGTAACAATTAAGTCTGAATGCCACGCCTACAAATGACATAGTTTGATTGGTTTATTTTCTGGTTCGATCTGACTACGCAGATTGAGATCGCTTATTGAGATTGGCCAACACAACGCTGTGGTACGCGGTATGCGGTCTCTGACACATAATCGTATGAAGAACGTCTAGAATGGTATGTTGTTCCGTCGCAGTATGCGTCAGCAGTGAAGGGCAATCGTGACGCTGCGTTGCGTTGCGTTTGTGCGTTATGATCAAGAGACCAAAGCTTAAGTCAGTTTTCTCTTTTATTTCAGGTCAACTGTCTAATTTTAATCAGTTCATTAATTTAAAATGTTATAAACAAATTGTTCATTGAAATTCGATGTAGGGATTTTACGCCCAAAGAAGTTTTACTTCAAACTCCCTTTTCAGTTAATTTCATATTTGTGGAAGTTATAATTCTTCGCGTAATAATATCTCTCGGGACTACATATCAATTTAACTAGGTTAATGTTATATTGTCCCCGTCGTGCTCTTGTGAAAGTTCATTCTGAATACCCAAGTTTGAACATAATCAGCCATCTAAATTCAAGTACCGTATTATCCATGGCGGCCAATTAAAGGGTTGAATGGATCATAGTTAGCGGAATATGGGCATGCACTGACACTCAATCATTTTCGTCTGTCATTATAAATAGCTGCTAATTATCTATGGTTGATTAGCGATATAGGTATAAAAAAAATATTGTTCGTTGGCAGACGTGCTGTTTACATTATTATTAAATCGTGTAAACTACTGTATTTTATGTGTATATTACTATATATACATATAGGTCGAATAATGGATTACTAATTGATTCTCTTAAATATTTCATTAAATCATCATCCAATATTATATTTGAAAAATAATTTTAGATTCAGAAATGACTTTTCTACAGTTTGTTCAACCTACTCGTGCGGAGAAATACAAAACGAATATATGGTATTTATCTGACGTTCACACACTTTATAATGCTAACAGCTGGTAAAAAAATAATATTTGAATTTTGTATAGTAGATTAATCAGCTATTTGGAATTCAAGTAGTGTTTCTTGTTAACGTTAAAAAGCTTTGTGCTAGCAAACAATCCGAGTCAACGTTCAGCAATACAGATTAATCACATACAAGAAACATAGTACTCTCGACCCTGACATCTGATAAGATTGACAAATTGTGAGAGCTGGGCATACATTTACCGGCCTTTATATTCTGCAGAAATAAGAATTATGTTATACTAGCTGTTGCTCGCGGCTCCGCCTGCGTGGAGGTTATATTCGGGAGCAGAAGTATACAATCCAAGGAGTTGTCCTCTGCACTGAGGCACCTGTAGCGATTGTCCAGCCTCTCAGTTGTTGTGCCTGAATCTTGAGATTGCATCTAAAGAATACCTCATATGCGTAACCTCACTTTGTCCCTTTCTGGGATGATTTTTCAAAAACGTTGAAACACGTATTGCTTTATTTCCTACCAAAAGCCTAAATATGAATTTTCAGATCCCTAACTTGAGGAATTATAGATTTCCCATACAAATTTTGAACTCCTATTTGACCCCTTTCAAGGTTGTTTTTTGAGAAAAAAGATAGCCTATGTCCTTCTCCAGGATATAATCTATTCCCTAACCAAATTTTATTACAATCCGTTCAGCCGTTTAGTCGTGAAGAGGTAACAAACAAACAAACAGAGTTACATTCGCATTTATAGTATTAGTATGGATTACTAGTTATGTTAGATACAATTAGGGCAAGCAAAGTTAGGTGCATGTCATTGTGGAAATACTGTCCATTCCCTTCTTTAGAGCCTTTGTATTGCATCAACAATAAGTAATCCCTATTACTAAATGACATGGTAAAATATTTGTTAATAGATCGTATACCGTATATAATAATACTAGCCCTGTATTAAACATTGTCCCACTGCTGGGCACGGGCCTCCTCTACTAATGAGAGGGGTTAGGCCGTAGTCCACCAGACTTCTCATACCTTCGAAAAATTCTCAGATATGCAGGTTTCCTCACGGTGTTTTCCTTCACCGTTAAAGCAAGCGATAATTAACATTTTAATACACACATAACTTAAGAAAAGTCAGAGGTGTATGCCACGTTGGTTTCGAACCTACGGCTTTCGTCTTTGCAGTCCGTACCACAACCAACTAGGTTATCGCTGCTTTTGTATACCGTATAAACAAATGTTTTATTCAATGTTTCACTATGAGTCGCCTCATTAGTCTTGTCAATTTATATAGGCTGAGAATTCTGAGAAACCGATCAAGTTCAGAGTTCAAATCCCAAGTCGGGCAATTACTATTGCTGTATCGAGTTTTCGATGTAAAAAACTAAAAATTAAGTGTGTGTAATTAGTATTTACACTAGGTAGTGTCCCAATAGGTTTCTCACCTATCACATCATATTGTTATGAGATCGAATCTCAGTCACAACACAAGATAATAGTTTCTTACTACGGCGCGGCGTCGCGGTTATGAGAGTAGGTATTCGGTGTTAAAAATGATGTCTGGTATTCGCGTTCTTGAAAATGCCATAAAAAGTATTGATATTGGTTTAATAAAAATAAAACTTTATGGATGTCTACTGTCTGCGGTACATGAAATAATAATTTATTATTTAAATCAATATTTTACGTTAGCTAACACCTGTTATTGAAATAAATTTTGAACCCGCTCTAAATAAGTTAGTGAGAAGCCATACAAATGTGGTGGGTAGTTGTCAAATGATAGAAGGATGCACAATATGAGTCATAACGTCACCATTCAGAAATGCCATTACGGTGCAGTCGTGCGAGAGAGATAGGGTGATGTTCCTACTACGCACCCACTTATGCTCGTACCTATATTTTAAAAATAAAACTATAACATTATGACCTCATTTTGGAATTTATTTTGTCTGTTTTCGGAAAAGGGTTTCTTGTTTGTATAATTTTCGGTTGCATATCAACTAATGTAAACTAAACATAGGGAACTACCCTGTTAAGTTTATATTAAACTCACAATTTAACAGAAAATTCTACAAGTTATACAAATTATTGACTATTGACAATGTGTATAAGCTCGACCTAGATATAAGTTAAACAAAAGTAAGACATTTTGAAATATAAATGGCGTGTAGATATTCACGGTTGCTCACGTAAATAAAATGTTTCGCCATCCGCGCCTTCCGAAAGTTCCGAACGATTGTCTATAGCGCGATACCGTCGCATCCATCTGTATTATATTATGTTCCATCCTCTTACACAAATAGAAAAACGATTCGATCATCGTTCTATATTTACCAATGACTGACATGTTTATAATTTTTGAACAGTATAAATGGAATAAAATACTGGGCACCCAATCAATTCAAAGGGACTTTGTATTTATGTTTTGAGATAATAAAAGCATTGTTGTGCAATCAATATATGTCGTTATTTTCAAAACAAAGTATTTTTTACATTATGCAATGTTATTAGTAGGTTTTAATGAAAGTAAGAAAAACTTGAAAAATATATTATGATAAAATTGACATTGAATTTTTCAATATAACTAAATACACAAAATATATTATCATATTAAACAAATATTGAACAAAAATAAAAGTATCCATTTTTTTCGTCTTTTAAAATCTGGTTATAATTCATTATTGCCACATTGAATTTTGTTTTATTTCAAATATAGTAAATGCCAAAATGCCATATAAAATAATATATAAAATGTAATTTAAATGCCAAATGGTTCGTTCGCGTCTATCATAAATTAATTTGTTTGGTTGGCGTTAGCAAAGTCACCGAGTTTTTGCAGTGGATCCATATACAAAAAAGCCGAAGAAAATTTGTTTGCTTACATTCAGTTGGTTTAAATATATAGTTAAAATTTCCATTTTATAAATTTATTTAAATATATAAATAATTTGAATGATTTCTATACACTGATCGTAGGAACTTGCATAAAGACATACGGATTGTATTTTCGAAGTGGGTTTGCACATTTGAGAATAAAGTACACCAATGGCAAATTAATATAAATACCCAATCGCAACGTCTATGTATGCTATTATTTATTTTGGATTAATAGCGATAGTGACGAATTTGTAACTTAACTTCATAACATGCGACTACTATAAGTCTATAGTTTCGTCAATTTTCTAGTAACAAAACTTTTTGATATTGTTAAAATTCTATACAAATCTAAATAAATATATGTATAATAATTTTCGATGATAAGACATAATTCACTTATAACGTTTACCTACTCTGTTTCAAGGATTTCAATAATAAACTTTTTCGTATGATTTTCTAGGTGACCCAGTTGCTACACTTTACAAAATGAAGTGCTAAATCGAGACAACGACGGTCATAAACCAATAAGTATCGTCACAGTTTAAAGTGTTTCGTTTCTGCTTTGTACATTCAGATACCTTGAAGTTTTGACTTACTTATTACTTACGACAAATAGATCTGTAAAATATACAGTGAACTACAGTATTCACGTTTTATTAATAATTCAGACAATAATCAGAAGCCGGCCCAATTTTATTTCCATATCTTTTTTTTATATATAGTATAGTCCGACAAACGAGCCAGTGGGTCACCTGATGTTAAGTGATCTCCACCGCCCATGAACATCCACAATAACGAAAGTATTATGTATGCGTTGTCGGCCTTAAATGACAGGAATAGGGATTAGGGAAGGGAAGGGGGAATCTGGGCCTCCGGTTATCTCACTTACCATACGAAACGCGACAGTAAACTGTCACTTTATGTTGGTTTTTTGTGAGACAGTGGTACTACCCCGGTCGAGCCCGCCCATTCATGCTGTAGACAAATATGTCTACAGCGTGGCTCTACCACTAAATCTACGAGTAACTGTTTTATAGAATTTGGTTATGGTTAAGAAGAATGTAATCAATGGCATCAAACATCTTATGCTATAACTGATTTAAAAAAATACGCATGTTACATTGAAACTTATTTCAATAATCACCATTAACCACGATCACGTTTAAAAATTCTTATGCATCGCTCATTTTTTAACGAGTTTCATGATTGTTACAGTTTGCTGATTGCTGATGAATGCCGCTCGGTAAATTGTTTATGATTCAAACCTCGTAAGAAACAATGCAAAACGCACCCTTGTCATACATGTCCCCACACTGGAATAAATTTCGGGTTCCATCATATTCTATCGCGTCACGTCCCTTTTCCAAATGGCATGTCAACAGTTCAGATTAAGCAATGATATAATATTATAATGTTACGTATATGTGACTCTGCTGTTTTTTTACTTTGATTTTCGTCTGTAATTTTCGTTAATGTTTATATACAGAGTGATGCAAAAAGGTGAAACTAATGAATGCTCCACAATAAAGAACTGATGATTAACAACTTATTGGTGAAATTGAATACATATTTCTTTTGTAACGCACCCTTAGTATGTGAGCTTTAGAGTATCTAAAAATATCAACGAATTAATTATACATTAAACTTACACACCTATGACAAGTAGTTCAATAGCGTGTTATTTTTATTATGCAACTAGCTGTTGCTCGCGGCTCTGCCCGCGTGGATGTCATGTTTGGGAGAAAAAGGTATATTATACAAAATACGAATTTTCATGCGTTTAACATAAAAAATTAAGGATTTTCATACTTGCATCCCCCTATTTTACCCCCTTAGGGATGATTTAAAAAAAATGTGAAACACGTATTTCTTACCAAAAGCCTAAATATGAATTTCCAGATCCCTAGGTCAAGGAATTATGGATTTCCCATACAAATTTTGAACTCCTATTTGAACCCTTTCAAGGTGGTTTTTTGAGAAAAAAGATAGCCTATGTCCTTTTCAAAGATATATTCTAGCTCCTTGTCAAATTTCATCACTATCTGGTCAGCCGTTTAGTCGTGAAAAGGTAACAAACAAACAGAGTTACTTTCGCATTTATAATATTAGTATTAATAAGATTTAAAAAATATACTTTCCATACAAAGGACAATGGGCGAATTTGTATGAGCCCTGTCCCCACCCACCAACAGACACCATACATATACATTATTATTAAGTGTACTATAAAACCTCTTACCATATCATTTAAATTTAATAAATCAATGGAGATTTCTTACAAAATAATAAAAACATAAATTAAAAATGTTATTCGTAAACACTGCTATTTTATTGCATTTTTTTACTATTTTGACATACTTTTAATAAATATATAAAGAAATATGGTCGCGTAACATTTTGTTACATTTGATAGGCAATTTCACCAGGAACTGTTCGCCAAGTAACTAAACCTTAGGAACTACCAATAGCTAAAACAGCCTGTTTGGATATTTGAGCTTAGAACCTTTGGCATATTTATAGTACAAAATCTGATGCTGATCTGATGATGGTAGGGAAAGGAAAGATAAACTGGATCTTGGAAAATGTAATAGTTGGTGACGTCTTGTTTGCTCGTATATGTTTAGTACTCTGTGTAGTTGCAGAAGTTAAAATCTTTCCACAACAGATGATAGCAATAGCAAAAATATTATCGGAGCTCGTGAACTACATTAGTTAAAAACGTCCCGTTTGGACATAAACGTTTAAAATCCTAGGCAATTACAGAAACACCCTACATACGTGGTGCAACACGACCGCCATTCATAGCATGGATGGCGTAAATACTTTTTAGTACTTTATTTTTACAAATATCAAAAGAGATTTAAAATAAAGATTGTCTTATGAAAAACTATTCATTTATGGTTGTTCTTATTTTTTGCATATATTTTTAAAATAATGATATTAGACGAATTAAAAACATAATACTATTTTATTATAATATGTACTAACGACCCCCCAGGTTTGCACGATTGTTGTCAACCTTTGGAGACAGGTACATGTCAATGTGAACTCTTTCTAGATCATTTTAAAATCATAGTGCATTATTTTGATTTAGCCCTTATGGTTTAGCCGGAGTAAGTTTTTTTTTTGGCGCGGAAATGTGACCACACTGCACCTGATGGTAAGCGCAGTGCCGTCCAGATAGAGTATCAAGTACCGAGAGACAGTAATGTAATCACCCGAAAATATAATTAGACGATACGATTATCAAACGTTGACTTTACTGTACATTCTACAAATATAATATGTAAGTATTAGGTATACATTTAAACCTTCGGGAAAATATACAAATGATAATTATCATGTCGAGGCTGTCGAGAGGGCTTATACATCCCTCTCCGATCTTCAGATATAGTATCACAATGCAATCGTGTGATAGTTCAGTAGAAATAACACAAGTTATTTAACAGTGTTAAATAACTTGTAATAACTTCAGAGTTTATTAAACTACTGCCAGTACCGAATGCAGTTATCCTATGGAGAAGAACTGTCCAGAAACTCCATGGTCGCGTTTTCGTGCAGGAAATCCCCGTTTTCTCCCATCCCCGTTCTTCAGGGTGTTCCACTCGCAATGCGGAATGACCTTAGTGTCCTAGGTATGGATATCCGCTGCGATCTTAATCCAAGGAGTCACATTGAGGGCGTAATATCCGCCACCTCCCGCAGGGTCGGAATCCTGAACAGGGTGCGGCGGTTTTTGACGCCCGGTCAGCTCTACCGCTTATATAAAGCGCAGGTGCGGCCGGGAATGGAATACTGCTCGCACCTCTGGGACGGTTCCACAAAATACCTTCTTGATGCCTTGGGTAGGTTGCTGCGGTGGGCCATCCGCATTGTGAATGATGCAGACGTGAGTAACAGTCTGGAGCCGCTACAGCTGCGTAGGGATATTTCCTCGCTTAGCGTGTTCTACCGTCTGTATCATGGCGAATGCTCTGAAGAATTGTTTGATCTTATCCCATCCTCTCCCTTCCATACCAGAACCACGCGTACTGGATTGAAAGAAAGAAAAGATTTTTTATTGTCGGAACGTTAAAACACATTAAAAAAAATGCAAAAATTATAATAATAATAATTGATCCGACAATGGGGGTCCCTATTCAGCATGCTGCAGTACAGGCTAACCCAAACTGCAGCGCTGGTGGCGATAGAACTCAACCAGTGACGTACACATGTTATACAAAATAAAAACTAGCCAGTATTAAATATAACCTAGTAACAAAAATAAACCTGAATTAAGCGTAATATTGCGGAGCCACAGCTTCGTGGTATACCACCCCGGCCCGAACCAAGAGGTTCGCAAACTCGTATTTTTGCC